>OY748311.1:4078800-4653101 GCA_963556515.1 Nudaria mundana
CCCGGTAACGGCAATAGGGGGCAATCTATTACGTAGTAACAAAATTAATGATAAATTGTACCTTTACCTACCCCTTCGGGATATAGGCGTGATATATTTCTACCATTCGAAAATATGTTATATACCATTTAAGTAGAAATAAAATGATGTAAATCCCTTACAGATTATTATTCAAAGATATTCATAGATTGTGTGCAGAAGATGAGCCGTTTCAACACGTTGAACCTTTAATATTACTTAAAGTACGAGAAATATGTCTCAACACGTTCCCTAAAGTGGATAGCGTTATAATCAGCGTGTTGAGTTTTATACAAGTTATACATAACCATCTGTAGAACGTATAGACTGTAGAAGAGAACACAGAGTAGCGCATCACAGAGACGTGATCTTTTTCGGCAATATTTTACCTATAACAAATCACCTCTTTTTGCCTATTCACTATATTGGTAGTGTAAGCGCTCACTGTATTTCTAGAGACATCGTTAAACGTCAGGTCTATGTTTCTTAGGACCAGAGGGCTGGTAATTCCCTGGCTCAAATAATAAATCTAGCTATACAACATGGCAACGCAGACAGCATGCTGGGAACCTTCCCAGTCAGCAACGACGCGGAGGATATTAATTGACCGAGCGAAGCGTCTCAGTTTCAACTCGAGGACTGGCCGATTTGGCGTTGTTTGTCTGTATGTATGTATGTGTGTCAGTTCCGGTCTACAAGCCGCATTTTTCAGCCGATTTTCATGAAATTTGGCACAAGTGTTCTTTGTTGCAAGGCGCAACTTTTGTCGAAGGGATTTTTCGATTGGGGAGAAAATGGGGGAGAAATGGGGGGAAATATATCTAAATAAATATCTATAAAAAATAATATCTATAAAAATAAATCAATATAAAATCCAAAAACTATTTAAAGTGAACGTGTGTGTGTAATAACAGCATCCAAGCACCGGTACCGGGTTCCACACTGGTGAGTCAATTGATGCTGACCATAATTTTCAAATTCAAATCCAACTAGGCTTTTGTCATACACTAGGTATAAGTTAAATTTTAACGGTAGTGAACATTGTCACACGGTCCCTCCTTACGTCTAATGCCAGACGCTCCAAGAACCGAAAGGATAACCCTAGCCGGCTAGCTAAGACCACCTTTGCATCCTCTCCTAAAGGGTCGGGTGTCATTCTATGTCCTACTTCGGTAGAAGCCCTGCTGTGCTCCTGGCCTGCCTCATTACGGCGGGCTGCCAAACTATAGTCCCAATCAGGCTTAAATAAAATAACAAAACTCTTACCAGTTAAGAAATCTATTTTCTCTATGTCTTAAGACTACTCTACATTTACCGGCAGCACAAGGACAGAGGAAGAGGCGCGCTTATCTGTTTGACAACGAATTCACCGCGTATTTTACATGATATTAAGAAGAGCGTTTACAATGTTTTGCATGAAGTACGTCACATTTTGTAATTTCGCGAACAACGTCTTATCTCAAATATTTAAGTCTCAAGTATTTACTGAACATGAACAATATGCTTTTATCTTAGTTCATTGCGTGTTCTGTGAATTTAGGAGAATTCGCTTTTTAATTTATAATTTTATTTGATTCAGAGAATTTGTATCGCCGCCATTCAATGGGAAACCTTAGATTTGTCAATATTTTAGTAATGAAGCGGATGATTTTTTACAGGAATTAGTAAATTTATTTTAAACTAACGGACGCCCTCGACTTCACCTGCGTGAAATAATTTTATGGTTCCCAATTCCCGCCGGAGCAAATTCCCGGGATAAAAAGTGGCCTATAAATATTATTGTTCACGCACATCTGCGAGGCGCGTAGAACGGACCGCGCGCCTGTGTTTCCAACGTGGAACCGCTCGGCTAATCAGGGCTGGCCGCCGTCCGTCCACCACCACAATAAGACGCAAGATTCGATCTTCAAGGCACGGTAACGGTAGACAATTTTATTTGTATTTATATTATATTAATATAGTCAATATTTATCTCTAATTTGTCCTCTCGCTGACAATTATACCTTATTACATCAGCTATGTGCCCGTGAAAGTCACTTTGAAATCGGTACATCCGTTTCATAGATTAGCTAGACAGGCAGACAAACAAAAACTGAATACATTCTTTTCAGAAATTTTAACGGCGTTTTTTACAGAATGGGTTACTTAATCCTAAATATTATCAAATCTAACTCATCATATAGAGACATTGCTAAACCCTTAATCGATGCTTCTCAGGACCAGATCGCTGGCTATTTTCTGGCCCAAAGAATAAGTATGGCCATCCAACGTGGCAACACAGCTAGCATTCTGGGAACCTTCCCAGTCGGCAATGACGCGGATTTTTTAAACGATATTTTGTAATGTAAATATTTTTAGTAAATAATTGTTCTTGTAATGTAATCATCATATTATCCTCATATATCCTTTCACTGCATAAACATTCTCAAGTTGCAATCCTGAAAAAAAAGGTCTGAAAAAATATTCTATCATTAGCAAAGTAGTGGAGTAACTTTAAAAATCTAAGTTCATTTCTTAACTTTATTCCAACATTCTAATTTAACTTGGTGAAGCAAACTTTAGATATAGAGCCAATTATAAATGATTCATTTTTATTCAGAATATTGCTCCAGAAAGATTCGTACTATATTATTATATGCAAAACTTACATCTGTCTGTTGCAAATTCATGGGAATTGGCTGAATTTCGATTTCGATTGACCGAGCTGAACTGAGGTGAGTGAGAGCTCCAAACATCAAATTCTCTTTCCTTTCCTGCCCCATGAGCATGACATCATCATCCATCGAGCCTTTTCCCATTCGAGTTGGGGTCGGCTTTCCAGTTTCAGTTAGTTCAGCAAAGCGGCTGAACTTCGATATTTTTCGTGAAGCGACCGCCATCTAACCTCCACAACCTTTGGCACATGATACACAAGTTAAACTTAACCTAAGTAAAAAGATTTACTAATAATAACAACTAATAATAAAATATAGTTAAAACAATGGAAAATATGATGTTGAATTTTAGATAATTGCAATGATTCCGCTAAATAGACATTATAAACGTCGACATAATTATGTTTCACCTACTCACGAGGCATTATCAAGACTGTCTCAAAGAGAACAGCTGTTCTCAACATATATAAACAACTTAAATAAATAATTCAATTAAAAATAATTTAATAAAATATTTAATGTGAGTGTCGTGTGTCGAAATCGAGTTTGAGTAACGGGTGACAATAGTACGGAAAATAGTAGTGGTGCGCGTAAAAAGCGAGTGAGTGTAGAACGATACGGTTCACTTTAAAAACTATTCCACGATGTACAATGCTGAAATATTGGAAACTTAAGAAAACAATACATGGCAGGTAAATATTACGGTTATATATCTAACTAGCAACCCTTAGCGCAAACTGCGCAAGTAATATTTTTTTTTTTTTTACTTTTTGTCAAATTTCTAATCTTATCGCACCACTTGAGACCACGACCTTTCCAACGGTGTGCCACACTTGACTGTGCGACTCTTAGTTTAGGAGGAGAAGCGGCTTCACTGGCGTATTATATATATAGATAATAATAATAAAATAATTTTAAGTAATAAAAACATGCCTAATAAAACAGCCCAAAATAATACCATTTAAAATATTAACAAAGTAAAGAAGCTTTCTTGAGAAAAAGAAAGAAATTGTCTTGCTTTATCCTTAAAATTGTTTATCATTTTACAGAAGGACGAGTTGTGAGAGGTATAACCCCTACTACGCGTTCTTAGAAACAAAATAAAACTAGTAGTCGCCATATGGTCGAATAGTAGAGTTTTTGGGATTTTCCTCCAATCCCATGGCACAAGAAACCCTTGTGCCACGATTTATGAAGTTCGGATAAAAACTGTGGCTGCTGGTCCTGAACATACAGACAGACATATGGACGAAAGCAAAATTGTCCAATCTCAAAATCTAGACACACGCAATGTAGAAATACACGGCTTTTTATTGACCGAGCGAGCAAACGTTCGGTCAATAAAAAGCCATGTATTTCTTCAAAGCCCAGTTCGTTGAAGTTGAGATTTAAGCTCTAAAGGCCGGTTCCTATAATCAGCGAATCGTTAATGTTCAAAGCAACCATCCGTTTTAGGGGTACGAATAACGAACCGTAATAGGCATTCCTATATTTTTATGCATCATCTACCTGCGACGAACAGATGTTTGTTACCCGCTTACGGACGCCCTCTCTCGGCACTCGTTGCGTTTCGTTTTTACAATGAAACATATTTAGAACTGAAACAAACCGAATCAATAATCTTGTTATTTTGAGTATAATAAATATTTAAAAAAGACTTTCATCCAGAAAAATAAGTTTTTTGTACATTTATAATATTGGTGAGAGCGAAATCATTTAAATAAATAAGAATTTTAGTTATATGCGTAACTGAAGTATGCACAAAACGAAACGTCCAAGTCGGGTGTTCCTGAAGATGATATGATAACGTTTGGCAACTTGTAAATTGCAATTATTTTGAAGTTGAATATTATTGTTGAATAATAATTGAAATGGATAGTAATACGAATTCGGTAAGTAGAAATTTATGACGTAATCCTATCAGGCAAGTTTTGTAGTAGGTCCTGAGTTCTGATTAATGTTTTGTGTTACAGAAGACAAAGAAGGCGATGACTAAGGATGAGGTATCCCTGTTGTTAGACTTGCTTCAAAGTAAGCCAATAATTATTAGCAAGGAGACTAATACTTCATCAAATAAATTAAAATAAGAGGCCTGGAACTCCTTGTCAGATAGTTTTAATTAAAAAAATGGTCAATTTCCGCGGCATAAAGATCAGCTAAAGGCAAAATGGGACAATTTAAATAAAGCAGCTCGGTAAAGGTGCCAACAAATTCGCCTAAATAATTTAAAGGTATCAGTTATATTTTAAACTACCATTCTTTAGTCTTATAAGCATATTCAGTTACATCCAAAAGTTAACTTCTGGATGCCTCTGTCTGCTTTGTTTCGTTAAACCGGTTAAACCTAACCCAAGATTATGAATAAATTTTTTTTTTGATTACAGACTGGTGGTGGTAAACCAGATTTCATACCCCCTGATGAAATTTTGGAAAGAGTAACAGGTCTGTTGGGATCCACTTGCACTGGATTCAGTGTGCCATTTGGTGGTGATGGAGTAGGTTTCACTGAAGAGGTAGTTGTGCTTGGTGGTGTTGGTAGTGATATTTCTTCCCCTATGCATAAGCCAATAGATGATGTAGTGTTGGAGATTGCTACACCAGAACCTACTTATATCCCAACGCCTATAAGTGAAGGTACATTATTTTATTGTGTGTCAGTAGTTTATTATTTATTAAACTTCATTTAATATATTGAATAAATATGCATGGCTGTGGCACACAAGGTATCAAAACCTTTTCATTCTTTTGCATGGGTGTATGTCATTTGGATCTTGTGTGTACAGGTAGGGTGCTGATTGGTTTTAATTCACAATTATTGTACTTGACAGCCAACTGCTTGTCTTTGTAAATATTCTGGAAAGGTGCTGGTGGTTCAGAATATAGGTGGGGCAGTGTCAGGTCATCAAGTAATTTATATTTTCATTTTACAGCTAAAAAGAGAAAAGCAGATAGGCCTTTACAACCCAGATGCCTATATGGAATGACAAGTATGTCTAAAGAATTACAAACCTACAAAGGTACCTATGCATTTCCTTACTCAGCCCATTTAAAAATTGATTTCTAATTATACCTTTAAACTAATCATATTTCCTTTACTAATACAGGACAGAAGCAGAGATATTATGTTGAGAATGGTAGCCGTGAAATGAATTTGGCAATTCAGAGATATTACGAGGCCAAAACAATAAAAGTTAATTTAGAAATAGAAAAATTAAAACAAGAACTATCCAATAAGACCAGTCAGGCATCAACCAGTACAACTGATTATTAAACATTTATAATATTATTTATCAAATAAAAATATACAATAAAAAATGAATTGGTTTTATTTATAAAAAAACCAGTTACACTCCATTCATATTTATGTATGTATAGCATAGCGTAATTGCTATATCCACCTTGATCTTTGTGCCACCACTGGATCATATCATAGCTGAAACTGGTACGCATCTAAAGTATTAAAGTAGTCCACTCTTTGTTTGTAAATTCGACGAGGTACTTCTTCATCAGGCTCAAACCCAGACAATATGTTGAAAATTTCAAAATCACTTTCTGAACTCGAACTCATTTTGTAAATATCTTTTAAAATAGCTAAACCCGAGTTAAATCGTGTGTCAAATCACGTCTTCCTATACTTAATAAGGTCCTTTTTTGTCAAAAAAACGAATAAAATGTAAGGTTATTGAAATTTTATCGGGACGTAAACTGTAAAACCGACCAAAACCTAGCGGTAGCGAAACGATTAACGGATGGTAATTTTGACAGTTCTCTGACAGTTCATTTTTTATATAGGGACACAATATTTGTCATTTCCATAGAGATTGCTTACGGATAGTAGTTCGAAATCCTCCCATCCGTTAGTAACCAACTTTCGGTAGTTTGCCCTACGAGTTGTTTTTTATAGGAACAGTTTATGCTTACGTCTGGTAGAAAATATTACGGTTCGTTATTGAAACGAGTCGTTTTACAAATATAGGAACCGGGCATAAGTCGTTATGTTAAAGTATAGAACCTTCTTTGAATCGTTTAACCTATTTTTGTAGTTACTTATGTTTTTTTCATTAAATTGGCTGTTTTTTTTTGTCTGTCCAAGTAAATTTGGCCATTCCAAAACTTTCATTTAACCAAAAATTAATGGTCACTTTAATAACCTACCTAAAACTATACTACGAATGTTTTTCTGCAGGCAATCATCTAGCTGGATATTATTCCTAGTGCTAACCAAAGGCGCTCGGCAGTGGACGTATGAGCGGCCGCGGCCTCAGGTCGCGGAGCTAAAATAAAAGACAAAAGCTATCACCCATACTGTATTTTCTTTATTTTTAATACGGTCTCGAACAACACTCACACTAAATTCACTTTCACTAAAATAAGTTCGGGAACCCATAGTACCTTTTTAGTTTTATCAGCCGTGCGAACCTTTCAGGTGTCACAAGAAATTAAGGTCCACGAAACAAAGGAGTTATTATCTTACCTAAGTTAAACATTTCGCACTTCGCAAAGACGTGTTTCTTATTAAGTATACTTTGTAAACAATTTTCTACTTTGGCGTGTTGTGTGTCGTTTGAATGATAAAACGTTTCAAAGTTTCTTAACAATTATTAGAATACTTAACAATTATTAGAATACATACAAACATAAAAACCGCTTAATGTCCTTAAGTAACTTTTGGAAATGTTCACTGTAACTGCACCTTATGCACCGCATAGTTTCAGAAAGATATTTATTTACTCTCATGTCGAAAATATCGAATTATAATTTCAAAAGTTGACATAATAAAGCCTATTATTATAACACCAGTACTATTAAAAACTTAGTTATGATAGTCCGAGACGCCCAGGACTTTAATTGGCTGTGTCTTAGCGGCTGGCACGTACGAATTTGTTGCCTTTCATCTACATTTCATAGCAAGGCAACGGGTTTAAATTTTTTTTTCAAAATTACAATATAGCTGCTACTTTTTATTAAATTCATTCGGTCATTTTAGACGTAACCTATTATAAATGTGCCCGGTGAGGGCAATAGGCTTGCCCCCTATTACGTGGGACTAAAATACTGGCAAATTATGGATGTGTAATGCAGCTCTGCCTAACCCCTTCGGGGATATTGGCGTGATATGTGTGTGTGTGTGTGTGTGTGGATTTTATGGTACCTACTGATTTTCTATGAGGTTTTCTGCAAATCTGTATCATAAAGAAACTTTTAGTAATTATACTACAGTCTACTAGCAATCCCCTCCATGGGACCTGGAAGCGAGAGCCCTTGCGTCATTGTTCCAATGGCGCAAGGAGGCGCTGGAGCGGGACCACAGGCCTGCGTCTCGAGAAATCGAGGACCAGCGGTCCCAACTCCGCCAGGATCTCATGGAGTCATGGAGGGTGCGACTTGAGCAACCCAAGGGGGGTGCCATCTTCATCGTGGCGGTGAGACCGATCATGGACGATTGGCTGCAGAGGCAGCATGGTGACCTCACGTACCGTGCGACGCAGATCGTTGCCGGGCATGGATGCTTCGGTAGCTATCTGTTTCGCATGCATCGTGAGGTCACACCCCGGTGTCAACACTGCGAGGTTTCCGACGACGACACCGCACTCCACACGTTGGTGGAGTGCTCAGCGTGGGCGAGTCAGCGCCGGGACCTCGTAGTGGGTCTGGGCGTGGATACCCTCTCGCTGGGGACCATGCTTCAAGCCATGGTATCCAGCGGGAGTAGGTGGAACGCGGCCGTGTCCTTCTGCGAGCAAGTCATGCTCGCGAAGGAGGCGGCCGGGAGGGAGAGGGAGCGTACCCTCCCCGCCGAGTTCCGTAGTCGGCGGCCAGGCCGCCCCAGAATACGCGACTACGCCCAAGACTATCGTCCTCCATGATCGGGGCCTGAGGACGGCGGGATCGCCACCCACCGTCCTTACAGAAGCAGGCTAGAAGGGTTGCGTGCTGCGGGGCCTTTGCCCCATAGCACGCAACCAGATTCACTCACTGACGCGGGATAAAACCCGACCCCAATGACGCGGGATTCTCGTCCCGACCAAACACCCGCAGAGACCACAGGGGTGGTCAAAGTCCGCCGGGCGCCACTGGACATACCCTCTGCTAGTAACCAGGGACGCCCGGCAACGGACGTTAGAGTGGCCGCGGCCTTGGGCCGCGGAATTAAAAAAAAAAAAAAAAAAAAAGTCTACTAGCAATAACAGGCTAAGGTCTGCCGCCCATACCGCTTTGTTGTGTATTGCCGCCATATTGTCGATAATTCAAGTTTGCGTTTGTCAAAATGCCTAAACGGATGAGTTTAAGTAGGTAAGGTAGTGTATAAAACTGCACATAATCTGTTACATGTTTATGTAACAGATTAGATAAAATATGATATAACCAATTTATTAAAACATCTATTTTACGGTATAAACATAATTATAGACTAAAAATATTTACGTTACAAAATATCGTTTAAAAAATCCTCCGCGTTATTGCCGACTGGGAAGGTTCCCAGAATGCTGGCTGTGTTGCCACGTTGGATGGCGATACTTATTCTTTGGGCCATAAAATAGCAAGCCTTCTGGTCCTGAGAAGCATCGATTAGGCGTTTAGCAATGTCTCCATAAAGGCGGCGAGCACTCGGACCCCATAACCCCCGTGTCTCAACCCCAAACGACTCAAATATGTAATCACCTACTAGGTTAGCATATTTACGCCGTTTAAGGCCTTCAGCCGATGCAGCAGCAGCGCCGGCACATCCGGATGTGCTTGGAAGGTGTGAAGGTGCTAAGGTGTTAACGCATGGAGCGTCCCACACCAAAGACCTTCCCATCTTCCACGGTTGCAACGACATACCGTCCGGTCTCTTTCCATCGCTTCTTGCTAAACCATTTGGTTCACGTACGGCTGAAAGACCTGCGGTGGAAAGAGCCCTACGAATTATGTCGTTAGAATAGCGTGCCGAGGTATACGAACTGCGCTTCTGCTACAAGACAGGCCATGGTGTCCCAGATTATCGACGGCTACTCCACAGGTGTAATGATGCGGGGATACACAAGATGTACCCAGCCGAAGGCAAGTGGCAATGGCAATGCGGAAGGTTGTGTCGTCCAACATTGTACCGATGTTGGGTGATGGGAGCGCCTGGATCCATAACCCTGACTCCCATTCTCCAACAGCTAGTAGGCGTGCACGCTCTGAAATATTGACAGAAGTGTCAATTAGTGTAATAATTCTCAATTTACAGAGCGGTGAATCCCATAGTCGCTGTGAGCCTAGGCGTGAGGGCAGGTCAGTGATGGGTCAAGACATCCTACAAGCATTTATGGCATCGGTCTTGCATCGCACCTCGGAATCAATCAGTGTATTTGACAAAATTTTCCTGACTAATTCTTCGGTGCATAACATATAACCATATTATAAAATATTAAAAAAGAATTCAGTGCCTTTTCGATAGTTCCAGCTATACTGTCCGCTATGAAAGTTGCCCCCTATCGCTGGACGTCGGTTTTCTACGAGGCTGCCCTTTGGTGACTTTAACATAAATTAAATAAATAATTTAATGTTAAGATCTACCCTGTTTTCGCATTGACGGAGAAATCGGCTAGTTGTGGATCTAATATTTATTTTATGTCTGTTAAATTTACCCAAACAATGTTTATAAAAGCCCATTACTCATAAATAAATTACGAAAACAATTTTAAAGTGTCCGTATTACGGAGGTTTGTGTTACAGTTTTAATGAACCGCGAGTTATTATGGCGACGGCATAATTAATTGTTCGGTTGGTGAACGTTTCCGAACGGAACATTCATTTTGGAATACTGAATAACTGTGTTATGAATGAAAGGTGAAATGTGAATGAAGATGAATGGTGAATATGAATAAAGATGTTAACAAGAGCCAGGAGTTAGAATGCACAGCCAACACCCCCGGACTCATCACTTAGCTCCGCCTCGCAAGCGCCGGACCGCACACCTGCGACACAAGTGCTTGCTGAGGCGTCGAGCTCATCGTCAAGTGATGAGTATTATTCCCCACCGACGTCGCCAACACCTGTACGTCGGCGAGGGAGAGGTCGGCCGCCGAGCAGTTTGGGGCCCCGAAGCCTACCGGTTTCGAGTAGGGTCCCCACTACCGATGGTATTGTGCACCGCATGCGATGGACTTCATTCATAAATCCATCATCAAAAACAGCGGAAATAATCAGGGATATACGACTTAAATACAGATTGCATAAGGTATATAAGTCCAGTAAATTACGTAGTGATTATGAGGCGTTCGCACGATGTAGGGCTGCAGTTAAAGCCGAGACGACACGGGCGCATAATGAGTACCGCGATCGGGTGCAGTCAGACTTGGCAAATGATCCGCGAGCGTTTTGGGGTTACATCAGATCTCGGAAAATCGGTTCAAATCAACGGGAAATAATTAAAGATGGACGAGTATTGTCCGAATTTGAATGTGCCGATGAGTTTGCTCGATTTTTTCACACAGTGTACAGTGAGAAAACTCCCGCGCTGAACGTGGCGGTGGCGAGCGCCGCTGCAGGATCCGTGACGAGCGAGTGGGTAACCTATCATGTTTACGCCACATAGATGTGCGCCGCGCCCTGTTACGTCTGCCACCTAAGCCCTCGGCCGGACCGGATGGTATTCCTGCGTTTATTTTTAAGGACTGTCGGGCGGTGTTGGTCGCTCCATTGTTGCATATATTCAATGCCTGTATTAGGACTGCAAGATTTCCTGACCGGTGGAAACTTACCCGGGTGGTGCCCGTACCGAAGGGTGGCGGAGGTTCAGCGGCAAGCGACTATAGACCGGTGGCTGTATTGTCTACTCCAGCTAAGGTGTTCGAGTCGACAGTTCACAGCAGCCTGTATCCACAAATAAGTGCTCTGTTGTCCGACGCCCAGCACGGGTTCCGGCCTGGGCGTGGTACAACGGAAAACTTGCTGCACCTTATGACACACTTGGTGCCAGCTGTGGATGCCGGTGTTCAGGTGGATGTTGCCTACTTTGATTTCCGAAAAGCGTTCGACACCGTAGATAATGACGTTCTTCTGGCGAAATTGGCTGGTGTGGGTTGCACGCCACATACGCTTTCATTCTTTGCTAGCTATTTGCGTGACCGTTGTCAATATGTTGACTGTGGCGGACGACTATCTGAACCTTACTTCACACGATCTGGAGTTAGTTTTATTTTAACAATAAATGACTTGCCGAGAGTGGTTAATAAAGCTACCCCTTGTTGTTCGCTGATGATTTAAAATTAATTCTTGACATAAGGCACGACTCGGATCATGGCTTACTGCAGGAGGACATAAATAATATTTTAGAGTGGAGTCGGGAGAACAAGTTATATTTTAATGTGACCAAATGTTCGGTGTTGACATTTAGCCGCGCGCGCAATCCGATACATCATCAATATCATATGAACGGAACGCTTCTACAGCGTGTATCTGAGATAAGGGATTTAGGCGTGCGATTGACGACTGATGTCAACTTTCGGAGCCATATTATGGAGATTTGTAAGAAAGCGTTTCGGAATTTAGGAATGGTTTGTCTTATTTTAATTGCTTATTTTATTTTGGTTGTTAAATGTGTTACTTGTTTTTAGTGTGTTAGCGATGTATTATTATTATTTTGTTTTATAGTGTGTAAATAGATGTAATAGGTAACTGCACTATCGTATTAGGTATCACCTGTAATGGTAGTAGTAGGTTGTAAATAAAAAAATTAATTAAAATAAATAAATGAAAATGTCATGAGGGCATATTATGAGGCTACAGATGGGGAAACCAACCTGACTGCGTACCGTTCAAGGATGCTCCCTTTGTTTCAGGCTCTTGAACCAACAATAACCGTTGCCGTACAGCGACTATCGGATCAAGTGCGGGTTATCCAACGATGTAAGTTGTTGGATCAATCTGTGTTTGATCGACTTCGCCTGGAAGTATTATTTACTCGTACAGCTCCAGTGGCAACGAGAGCACCGTCACCTGTGACACAGACGGTTGCTACAAGTGGGACGTAAGCGGAGCCCGCACTTGACGTGGGAAATGATACGAGTGATACATCTATCCAGGTAAGCGAGCAATTGAGGAGTACTTTGGAAGATGTGATCTCGCAGTATAGGTTGATACCTAATTCTAGACCGCGGTTACCACGCTTGCCAATGCATAAGCGAAATCTGGTGTTGATGGGAGCCCTGAATGCATTGCTAGAGCCGTACTTACGGACTAGCAGTGATTTGCTTGATACTCACTCGATTCTTTACTGTGAAGCCATTGCCGCTTGTCGTGTTGCACGCGTTAAATTCCCCGAAGTTAACCGTGCACCACGACCGGATGGTGTTCCCGTATGGCAGGCAAGAATCGAGCGACGTATCGGCACATTTGCGTTTCGTGGCTCAGGCATTTGCTGGGACCGGTATTCGTCCCCAGCAATACTTAACCAATGTCACGGAACGTATTGACTTTCTGAAACAGAAAGTGTATGCATGGGCAAGCCGTATCCGTCGTTATAGAGAGCGTGTAAATAGATACTGGCAGAATCGCATCTTCCAAAGTGACCAAAGGAAGGTGTACCGAGAGTGGGAGGGAACTGGACAACGTTTAAGCGACGGACAACTGCCAGATGCTCACGCCATGAACCAATTTTGGCGTGACATATGGTCGGTGCCCGTCGAACATTCGGAGGGCGACTGGATTGGGTGTCGTCGAGCGTGAATGCAGTACCATCGAACCCATGGAGTCTATTACCATAGACTCCGAAGACGTTAGTTGTGCAATTCGTACGGCCCCGAACTGGAAAAGTCCTGGGCCGGATGGATTGCACAACTTTTGGATAAAGTGGGTTCAGAGCTCGCATGAACGCTTGGCAACACAGTATCAAGAAGCCCTTGAGTCTAGTTCTTTACCCGCTTTCTTGACCACTGGCATCACCTTCCTGCTCCATAAATCAGGTAGTACCACGGAACCTAAAAACTATAGACCCATCACTTGCTTACCTACCATCTACAAGCTCCTTACATATATTCTGAGAAGTAACATAAACTCACACATATTATCTAATAATATCTTAGATAACGCTCAGAATGGATGTAGGGTTGGGTCTCGTGGTACTAAGGAGCTACTCCTCATTGATATGGCCATTAGCCAACAAGTCAAGCGGAGTAGGGGCACCCTCTCTACTGCCTGGATTGACTACAAGAAGGCCTATGATTCGGTGCCTCATTCATGGCTGAGGAGGATTTTAGAATTAATCCGACTCTTAAATCCTTCTTAGTCTCATGTATGGGGCAGTGGACCACAGTCCTTCGTCAACCAGGTAGTGGTGGGTATGCCTCTGATCCGCATGACTTGATAAGGATTGAGCGTGGTATATTCCAGGGCGACAGTTTGAGTCCATTATGGTTTTGTTTAGCATTGAATCCACTTAGCACATTGCTGAAGGATTCAGGGCTAGGCTACCGGTTTCGTAGAGGGGGTGAGGTTATTTCTCACCTGATGTATATGGATGACCCCAAACTGTTCACACTGAAGCACCAAGATTTAGTGACATTATTAAAAACTACGTAAGTTTTTAGTAATGCCATTAAGATGGAGTTCGGTGTTGATAAGTGTGCGGTTATGCATGTACAGCGGGGGAAGGTTGTAAATTCACTGAATCTACAACTTTCTGAGATAATAACCCTCAGATCTCTCTCCGAGACCGAAACATACAAATACCTAGGTATGTCAGAGTCATTGGGTATAGCGGTAGAGGATATTAAGAAATCGGTGAAAGAACGTCTTTTTGGCCGCCTGACAAAAGTTCTTAACAGTTCTTTGTCCGGTGGTAACAAAATGCGGGCTTTGAACGGTTGGGTGATACCTTTATTGTTATACTCCTTTGGCATACTTAGGTGGACTCAAACGGAACTAGACGCCCTGGATAGGCGAGTCCGTCAACAACTGACATTGCATCGAATGTTACACCCACGATCTTCTGTCATGAGACTGTACATTCCGCGGAAGTGGGGGGATCGAGGCTTTTTGAATGCCAAGAACCTCCACAACCGTGAAGTGTACAGTCTGAGAGATTACTTTCTACCGAACGCGTGTGACATTCATTGCGATGTCGTAATGGTTGACAAGGGCCTGACACCTCTTTCCTTGGCTAACGAGAACTGGCGTAAACCAAAGGTGCTAGGTACTGAAGACCGTAGGGACGTATGGAAGAGTAAGGAGCTACACGGGCGGTTCTACCGGGTCTTAACAGGACCCGACGTAGACCTGCTCGCTTCGGTGAACTGGCTGCGTTTTGGGGACCTCTTTGGGGAAACTGAAGATTTTGCCTGTGCAATTGCAGATGAGGTTATCAAGACGAACAACTATCGGAAATACATCATGAAGGACGGTACGGTCGACATTTGTCGAGCATGCCACCGTCCTGGTGAATCACTTCGCCATATTATTTCCGGTTGTTCATATCTTGCTAACACCGAGTACTTGCATAGGCACAATCAAGTAGCCAGGATCATCCACCAGCAACTTGCTCTTCAATATGGCCTTATTGAGTTTGAAGTACCGTACTATAAGTACACACCAGTGCCAGTTCTTGAGAATGGTCGTGCATTGCTCTACTGGGACCTATCAATCATCACGGACAGGACTATTGTTGCCAATAGGCCCGATATCGTGTTGGTTGATCGGGCCCAGCGTCGGGCAGTGCTCGTCGATATCGCCGTCCCGCATGACGAAAATCTCGTGAAGGCAGAGAAGGACAAACTTAGTAAATACCTTGATCTGTCCTTCGAGATAACCGCCATGAAGACTCGACGATCATTGTCCCGGTGGTCGTTTCGGCAAACGGATTAATAGCGAAGAGTCTCGATTAACATCTCAAGAGACTCTCGTTAGATTGTTGGATCAAGAGTCATATTCAGAAGGCTGTTATCCTCGACACGTGCCGTATTGTTAGGAGGTTTCTTAGTCTGTAGCCTCCACCGCCGGTAGTTTGGGTCCTATTCCGCTACTGGTGGGTCACTATTTTTTATATTATTAAATGTATTTGTTTTTTTTTATAAATGTATTTAAAAATGTATAAAATAAGAATGTAAAGGAATAAACGAAATAACAATAATTATTATTATTTAATTATTATTATTATAAAATTTGCACCAAAAAAAATAAATTACAATATAAAACGATATGAAAGACGTCAGCCTGTCAGCCGTGTTTTTTTTGTGTTAGGGTGTTAGGTTATTTACGTTACGGAAAATCTGGATTCGGTCTCCACGCTCAAGGCCCGCGATATAAGCTATGCAATAGCTTAAAAAATGTCATTGCTTCTATATTTACATGTACTGCCAGATTCGCAAAGCAATAAGTAGAACCGAGAGAAAGAACCTGGCAATAAAACTCTCGGTCACTCTTTTTCCATAATTAACTCATTTACACATTTTCTTAAGACTAAATGTGGACGAATGTACATTGGTACCGTGTCAAAATAAAAATAAGTAAATAATAAAAAAAGGGCGTGTATAATACACCAAAAAAAAAAGTATATAGTCACCAAAGTACAAAATATGCTATAATTACGGCATTTTAGGAGGCGCCTGCACCATGCTCAAGCCAGACACTTTTATCGTTAAGGTAATCAATTGTCTTATAATATGCTTTTTGACATAAAGTGGTCTTTATAAAGGTTTTAAATTTATTGTCGGGCATACAAAGCACCGATTCAGGCAATTTATTATAAAAGCGTATATCGCCGTATAAGCGCGTATAAGCGTATCGCGTATAAGCCGATAACACGGAGGGAGTAGTTTATTTTTATTACGTAGATTTCTGTCTGTAACGTCACTTACTTTAGTATAGCTAGATATATTTTTCCTGACATACAGTATGTTATCAAATATATATTGGGAAGCTACAGTTAAAATATTAATATCTTTAAATCGCTCCCTAAGAGAATCTCTCTTACCTTTTTTTTTTTTTTTTTTTATTTTATTTTTTTTTTTTTTTATTTATTTTTTTTTTAGTTCCGCGACCAAGGCCGCGGCCGCTCTAACGTCCGTTGCCGGGCGTCTCTGGTAATCTCTCTTACCTAACCAATAAATGGCACGGACTGCCCTCTTTTGTAATATAAAAATTGTTTCTATATCTGCTGCATTTCCCCAAAGTAGTATTCCATAGGACATCAAGCTATGGAAGTAACCAAAGTAAACTAGCCTAGCAGTAGCTACATCTGTCAACTGCCTAATCCGTCTCACAGCATATGCAGCAAAGCTAAGCTTATTAGCTAAAATGGTGATATGGTCACCCCATTGTAATTTAGAATCTATTGTTATTCCTAAAAAGGTAGCGCTATTTACAAATTCTAACCTTTGGCTACCCAGCACGAGATGGATGTTTGCTTGTCTGACATTGGGCATTGTAAATTTCACGCATTTGGTCTTTTCTGCATTCAACAATAGGTTGTTTTTAGAAAACCAATTTGAAATATCATTTAAAATATTATTAACATTATTCACATCTGTACTATGACAGTTTACTTTGAATATAAGTGATGTATCATCCGCGAATATTACTATGCCAGCTTGTGCCTCGATCATGCAAGGCAAGTCATTAACATAAACCAAGAAGAGAAAAGTTCCCAGAATTGATCCCTGAGGTACGCCTATTTTGACGTTAGTTCCGTTTGACTTAACGTCGTTCACATGAACAGTCTGCAGCCTATCTGTCAGGTAAGATCCTAATAGTTCTAAGGATTTTTTGTCAAAACCATACTTGATATCGCCAACGCCTCTAACACTTTACCCTAGAGTTGCGTTAGGGAGGCACTGGTATACCACAAAGTGCCTCTCTACCTCCGTCGTATTGTCGGGGTATATTTATCCGAGAGGGCTATAACTTACCTTAGCTGGCTCGGGCCAGCTCGGCGAGATGTGTCGTGCGGTGTTCCTCAGGAGTCGGTCCTAGGACCTCTCCTGTGGAACATCGGATACGACTGAGTGTTGCGGGGTGAGTTGCCAGAGGGCGTCAGCGTAATTTGCTACGCCGACGATACCCTCGGCACGGCGCGGAGAGCAACGCAAGAGGAGGCAACACTCGAGGTCACGACTGGGGTTGCTGAAGTCGTGGGTCGGATGCGGCGGCTGGGACTGGACGTGCCACTGAATAAGAAACATTACTAAACACTGAATAACAATAAGAGGGTACCGCACGATCTCCCTAGAGGCTGCATGTCTCCTAGCCGCGACCCCTCCATGGGACCTGGAAGCGACAGCCCTTGCGGCATTGTTCCAAAGGCACAAGGAGGTGCTAGAGCGGGACCACAGGCCTGCGTCTCGAGAAATCGAGGCTCATGGAGACATGGAAGGTGCGACTTCAGCAACCAAACCACCACCATCGCGGCGGTGAGACCGATCATGGAGGAGTGGCTGCAGAGGCAGCACGGTGGCCTCACGTATCGTGCGACACAAATCATCACCGGGCACGGAAACTTCGGTGAGTATCTGTTTCGCATGTATCGTGAGGTCACACCCGCGTATCAACACTGCGAGACTTCCGGCGTAGACACGGCATTCCACACGTTGGTGGAATGCTCAGCATGGGCGAATCAGCGCCGGGACCTCGTTGTGGGCCTGGGCGTAGATACGCTCTCGCTGGAGACCATGCTACGAGCCATGGTCTCTAGCGAGAGTCAGTGGAACAGGGCCGTTTCCTTCTGCGAGCAGGTAATGCTCGTGAAGGAGGCGGCCGGTAGGGTGAGGGAGCGTACCCTCCCCGCTGAGTTCCGAAGTGTGCGGCGAGGGCGCCGCAGACGTGACTACGCCCAGGACCATCGACCTCCATGATCGGGGCCTGAGGACGATGGATTAGCAACCCACCGTCCTTACAGAAGCAGGCTAGAAGGGCTGCGTGATGTGGGGCTGCACCCCACACACGCCATCACTCACCGACGCGGGATAAAACCCGACCCCAAGGATGCGGGGTAACACCCGACTGACAGGTGGCCAAAGTCCGCCGGGTGCCACCGGGAATTCTCTCAGTCTCTACCGGAGGCGCTCGGCAATGGACGTAGGTGCGGCGGCGACCACGGGCCGCGACTTAAAAAAAAAGGTCATATTATACTAACTTATTGACTGTCGAAGTTTGTATATAATAATGTATTAGAACGCCTCTGTTTATGATTGCAGGGACAATACATACCTTTGCTTTACTATAAAGTTCCTGAAAATTCCGTAGTGTTCTATGAGCGTAGATAATATTGTAAGAATAGGTATCGTTATGGTTTAATTAACGCGAATATGCGGCCTTTAGGCGATCGATACAGATGTAGAGTATCTAGCGTGAATACACGGGCATGAAATTGTACTGATTCGTTTTCTTTTCTTTACGTTTCTTCTCTACTCTCAACCATATATTCTGCTATTCTGATGAACGAGTTCCCAGATTGTATGTTCATACATCGACATACGACGACACCAGTTCTTTGATACATACATACATATTCAAACAGCAGAGATTCTATTTAGTGGTATGTATTATCTGCTAGGACAGATCTTACATACCACTAATTAGAATGTTGGAATTTTGGTTTGAATTTGAGTTACAGAGTGATTATGGTTCCTATGGCGCCCGGTAACAGCAATAAATATGTTTTATTTTTTTAATGCTTCCGTTAGTAACCAACAAAATTACCAACCTCTTTACGTGATGGATACATATTATCACGCCTCTGCCTTGAAGAGGTAGGCAGAGTTCCATTTCACACCCACACTTTACCAATAATTTTGTGTATGTATGTATGCTTCCGTTCCGATCAATGGATAAGAGACCCTAGTAAATTGCGGCAATAGGCTTATCTCCTTTTACTTGAGACACACACACACACACACACACACACATATCACGCCTATATCCCCAAAGTAGTAGACAGAGGTGCATTATACACCCACAATTTGCCAGTATTTAGTTATAAATTCTAATGTTGGTAACATGCTCGTCATAGTTTCCTCCCGTATGTGTCCGTTATAACTAGCTGTCGTAACTATGTTGTACGTTTAATTAACCAGCTTGTTATTGTATGACATATTGTTAACATATAACCCAAACATCTACCCACATTTTGGTTAATATGATACATTGGAAGGACTTGGTAAAGCCTTCTTAGGATATAAGTATACAGGATTATTTTAAAAGTACCCCAGACCTTTAAGGTACGTTTTCTAAAGGTCGGGAATACAAAAATTAATAAAACGACATTGGCTAGTCTATACACGGTATACCTACAGCGCAGTACACATACGTGTGGCGATATGCGGACTTAATGTAACACTAGTGGTTCTGTGAAAAATAATAATTAATATATAATGATATATAGAGATAACAATAATATATAATAGATATATATATATATAATATATAATATATATAATAGAGATGAAAAATAATTATTCATTGTAAGCAAGGAGTGTGTATGTAAAGTTTCATGAAAATCGGTTGATAAATACGGCCGCAAACATGATCTGACAGAACCCGTAGATGTAGAAATGTAGAGATGTGTACAGACGAAAGAAGTTCTCCCCAGTCTGCAAGTTGAAACAGAGACTTCGGTCGCTTCGCTCCCTCAGTCAATGAACGTCTATGACAAACCTTCCGGGGATAAAGATGTGCTTCGTGTGTGTGTGTAAACACGCGTTTTAATTGTTTGTTATTGTGTCAACTCGAAGTTGTATAGCTATGGTGGGGGTCCGCGACTGCTTGAATGAACGTTTGTAATATAGAGTTAAGAAGTATACTACAGGTGCAATCCAAACCATAATGGCTTTTTTTGGTATTACTAGAACGTTTCGTAAAAAGTGTGATATATATAGGTGTTTAGTAGTATGTCAGAATTTCACCCACGGAAAGTCTTACTTACTTTTAAAATAATCCTGTATAGATGCGGTACCTATAGCTACTAGATGTGGAAAGCTCAAGACCGAATGTTGTGGCGCGGAATGCACTGGGTGTCAATTGACTAAAGTGATGTCCATGAATCATCATCGACATCACTTTAGTCAATTGTGGCATGTATATCATGATCATCAGATCATGATATACATGCCACACAATCGAGTGTAGGTAAGTTGTGGGCCAATCATGAACTGGGCTGATCGATATCTGCCTGGGTATTTCGTAATGGCAGAACAAAAGTGTGATAAAAGAACCCTAAAATTCAAATCAGTTGGTTCGGTAAGGTTAGCGTGATCTGCCCATTTATATCTAGTTCAATCTATATCAAACGGTTGGTCTATGACATGTAGGTCTAAGAGCATCACCAAGATCTTCAGGATGCTATCTCGCAAGCCTCCTACTGGAAAGGACTAAATAAGTACCTATTGTTTGTTTGGGAATATTTAAATAATGTCTACAAAAAATAATGTATTATAGTCCATTAAGTAACCCAAACGGTCCTATTTCAAGTTGGCCCCATTCCGATAATTGAAAATTGGTTTTTGTTTCAATGTTTGACGTTTTATTTATATTATTTATATGGGTGTAACTGACCTATTCATCGCCACGGGGATAAGCAGAGAAGTAGGTATTACAAGCATAGAGTTAAAATGTACCTACTAAGCGGGATGGATCCTAGGTCACTGATTTCCTACACAATTGTTATCAGACTCCATTCAATTATTCTATTTTTTATCAAAGCTATTTCTCATAAGCGCGACGCGTGATTGTGGACAACTGAATTGGTCCCACAAAAACTTTAATTACAAACAATACCATTGCGCCATCTATATGCAATGATGTGTACAACTTTTGAGACTGTGCGGTACGCCTACAACATGCCTTGTAAGTTCTGGTATTGTTCAACAGATGGCACTGCTAAGCATAAAGTCATCGTTCGAATAATTTTCGCTATGTTTACGCAAAATAGCAAAGCTCTCTGTACCAACCTTAATTCTGTAAATGTTAAGGGGCCCTATCTGTTTGTTTTCTCCAGTTTTCTTCCACTAACCAACCCTGGGTTGTTTGAACGAAACGTGAAGAGGCACTAAGCTGCCAACTGGAAGACCATTTTTGATAATAGTGTGTGCTATGAAAGTGACCACTAATCGCTAGACGTCGCTTTGGCTTTCCATCGGACCGTGTCACTTGTTAATTGATAAAAATATATTTAGAAAAATAATTAGGTGGATCTTTATTTTTAATGTTGTGTAAAAATATATATCACACCGTTAAGCTTATTATAAATCTATTTAAATACCTACAAATTAGTGCCGTAATTTTATAAGTAGATAAACGTGCCGCATTGGGCGTTTTCACATTGCACGATAACAACACACGATATTGTCACGATAGTGTGGACGTGTCTTTATCGTGCACTTTTTTTTTTTTTATATTTGTTTCGCCAAATTGACGCCGCCCGCCTGGTGGTAAGTCGTGGCGACGTCTAGCGATTGTGGGCCACTCTCACAGCACGTAATACTATAGAGAGTGGCCCTCAACTTGACGACCTACTGATGTGCCTCTTCACGCTCCGCTTAAAGAACCCAGGATTATATGTGGGAGGAAACACGTGCACAGGCAGGGCGTTCCAGGCCACTATCGTTCGGCAGAGAAACGAACGTTTAAAACGTTCGGTTCTCGCGAACATGCTATCCACTGTGTGGGAGTGGCATCTCTGCCCGGCACGAGTCGTTCGGGATCGGAAGGAAGAGGGTGGGATCAGATTGAAGAGCTCTTCAGAACACTCGCCGTGGTAAATACGGTAGAATGCGGCCAAGGAAGCTATTGTTCGGCGCTGAACTAGCGGATCAAGGCTTCCCGTTACCTTGGACAATCTATAATACGGATAGCCCGTCGCTGCATAGCGTCGAGAGCGTCCAGCAGATACTTCGCGGAGCCGTCCCAGAGGTGAGAGCAGTATTCGACGCAGGTCTAATCTGCGTCTTGTACAGCAGACACCTCTGGTCCGGTGTAAAGAATCTCTTTACCTTATTATGAAAACGCCTATTCTCTCGTCCGACTGCTGCAGTTAATAGGCGTTTTCACATTGCACGATAAAGACACACGATATCGTGACGATATCGTAAGTAGCAGCAGTAACTTTAAGGTAAGAATGGTAATTATCGTCAGGCCTATGTCACTCGCCTAACAATCGCAAAAAATACGTGACGTCAGCGACAACTTGAAGTTGTAAGTCAGTAAGGGTTGTCTCTTGTTTGTGATACGGCATTGACCATACAGTTGATATTGAAGGCATTAACGTCATAATTACTGCTGGTACTTTCCTAACAACCCTAATGTTCGAATTATGTTCTCTGTAAACAAAAGAAGGTGCTTTAATTAACGTCGGAGTGCATGTTTTGTATGTAAGTACTATTCCCTATTCTGTGATATCGTGCAATGTGAAAACGCCCATTGGCTTAAATGTCATGAACTTAACTTTAATATGGATTATCATTAAACTTTGACAGTTAAATAATAATAATCTTACTCAACCTTGGTTTTTTAGTTTCATTTAACTCTTGATTAAACGCTTTACACAAAACTACTAATATGTTATTAAAATACTCTTTATTGAATTGTAGAATAAAAATCATGATCTCGCATAATTACATTATTTAGGATTCAAACTTTATGAGAAACGTTCACACTATTAAATAAACACACACACATATCAAACCTATATCCCCGAAAGAGTAGGCAGAGGTGCATTACACACCCATAATTTGCCAGTATTTTTTAGTCCCCCGTAACAGGGGGCAAGCCTATTGCCGTCACCGGGCAAACAAATAATGAGCTATTTCCAAAATTGCTGAATGTTTAATAAAAAGTAGCAGTAAATAAAATTGAAATTCGTTGCCTTGCGATGAAATGTTGATGAAAGCAAACAAAATTTTACGTGCTAGCCGCTATGGCACAGCTAATTATAGTCCTGGGCGTCTCGGGGCGGGGCCCCAAGAGATTAGACTACGTCCTCGCCGTCCGCCCTGGACCCCAACTTGACCACGGTAACGCAGTGGCAAGTTGGGTGACCGAACGTCGACATCGAGAACTTGAGTGGCCAACACAGGAAGAAACTGCTTATCATGAATAAGCCAGAAGAGACCCCCGGTCCTGACACTGCCCTTCCCCGGGCAGTCTCAGCCGACGACTTACTGCATTATTCCCGGAACCTGATTATGCCTATCGATTTGGGGGCTCGCGTCACGCCGCCTAGTTGCAGCGCGACGTCGACGCCCCAAGGAAATGTTGCTGCTGGGACTGACGATGGGTCAGCTCCCAGTAGTGTGAGGGGTAAGGGCCCTTCTTCTTCGCAGAAGAGGACCCTCGAGAAGGGGGGGCTACCGCGCGACCGGAGCACTAGTTGCTCTGGGTGGGGGTCCCTCCTCTCCAGCGATTCGGAGGAGGAGGTGCCGGTGAAGACGGTGCGCACGCGTCTCGACGCCTACAGAAAGCGCCCGCCAACACCACCCCCGTCATCTGTGCCGTCCCTGCGCAGTCGCAGGGATATCGGTGTGCCGCCCGCGCGGGAGATAATGAGTATTTTCTCCCGCATGAACGCGGCCATGCGGGGGAGTAAAAACATGTCGGGGAGGAAGAAGATTGTGGCTTCACTGGTGGATGAAGCCCAATCCTCCCTCGACAAGCTCCTCGAGCGGAGCGTCACAGAGGAGGAGGCGAAGCTCCGCAAGCAGGTTGCGAGCCTGGAGGTGGAGCTCACTGCCTCCCGAAAGGAGATGGAAGATCTCCGTCGGGAGGTCGCTGAGCTGACCAAAGCGGTCAAGGCACCTCCAGGTCCCATGCCGCCTCCTCCTCTGACGGCTGGACCAGCGCCGAAGACGGCGCCTAGGACCGCGCCCACCATGGCGCCCGGCTCGCCGCCGAAGCCTGTACCGACTACGGTGCAGGTCCTGACGGCGATCGAGAGGCGCCTCGCGGTCCTGGAGGACCGGGCGTACCGCCCTCCGCTAGCGCGTCCCGCGTTTTCATACGCGGCGGCTGTCGGCGGTGCTCCCGCTCCGGGTCCAAGCGGCACACCCGCTGTCCGCCGCCCCGCTCCGCCCCCGTCCGCTTCAGCGAACCGGATGCCGGCCGAGACCGCGGCCCAGGCGCGGAAGGCCAAGGGGCGTGGTAAGAAGAGTGGCACCCCTGCCGCCTCGTCTTCCTCTAACGTCGCTCCCGTTGCTTCCTTACATCCCTCCAGACGGGAGGGATGGGAAGTAGTGGGAGCCAAGAAGAGGAAGACGAAGGCTGCCAAGAAAGCGGCCAAAGCCGCCGCGGCGAAGGCGCCGAAGAGGCCCCGCCCCCCTCGCTCCACCGCCGTCGTCCTGACGGTGACGACGGTAGGTGTGGAGAAAGGGGTGGGGTACGCCGACGTACTGAGGACCGTGAAGTCCTCAGTCAACCTCTCGGCCCTCGAAATACAAGGGGGGCTCCGGTGCAAGACGACACGCACCGGGGCTCGCCTCCTCGAGGTCTCCGGCGCCTCCAGCGGCCCTAAAGCTGACGCCCTAGCGGCTCAGCTTAGGGTCGCGCTGGACGAAGAAGCCGTCCGCGTCACCAGACCCACCAAATGCGCCGCATTGCGCATCACGGGTCTGGATGACGCGGCCACGACGGAGGAAGTTGTCTCCGCCGTCGTGGAGGCGGGCGGCTGCCCCCGTGACCAGGTGAAGGCTTCAGATATCTCCTTCGGCTCCACTGGTCACGGGATGACAGTCGTCCAGTGCCCCGTCGCGGCGGCACTGAAAGTGGCGGACGGACGAAGCCTCCTCGTAGGGGGCTTCCTAAAGGCGCAGGTGCACCTCCTTCGTGCCCGGGAAACCAGATGTTTCCGGTGCATGGTGGTGGGGCACGTCGGAGTGCAGTGTACAGCGGAAGTCACCGTGGGCGATCGGTGCTTCCGCTGCAGCCGGCCCGGTCACAAGGCAAGTGCCTGTGACGCCCCGCCTCGCTGCTTTAGATGCGAGGCGGAGGGCAAGACCGCGGATCACCGGGTCGGCAGCACAACCTGCGCCGCCTCGAAGCCAAAACCTCGTCCGTCCGCTGAGAGCGGTGGGGGTGCCGCCCTTGCGCGGCCAGTTGCTTCGCGGCGGGATGCGGTTATGGACGTCAATTAATGTCTGACGCCCGTATCCGTATCTTGCAAGTGAATTTGAACCACTGCCGTGCTGCTCAGGATCTTCTGTACCAGAGCATCCGGCAGTGGTCCATAAACTTGGCCGTGGTCGCCGAGCCGTACTACGTCCACCCGGGAAGCCCGGTGGACGAGGACGGCTCGGCCTGTTGTATCTTTGGGGGGTCCGCCGCAGACAACTCGCGCCTTGCGATCATTGCAAGGGGCCGCGGGTGTGTTGCGGCGGACTATGATGGGTTGGCAGTCGTGGCCACCTACATCTCGCCGAACATTGACGAGTCTCAGTTTGAGCTATGGCTCACTGAGCTCGACGTCGTCTTCGCTGCGTGCCGTCCTCGTCCTGTCCTGCTCCTGGGAGACTTCAACGCCTGGAGTGAGGCGTGGGGCTCCCGGGAAACCAGGGACAAGGGGAGGCTTCTTGAGGACTGGACCAGAACACGTGGTCTGGAGGTCCTCAACCGGGGGAATGTCGCCACCTTTTGGCGGCGGGGGGGGGAATCGATCGTGGACGTAACGTTCGCATCCCCTGACCTCGCCGCCCGTATTACAGGCTGGCGCGTGGAGGAGGGTGAGGAGACGCACTCGGATCATCGGTACATCCGGTTCGATGTCGTCCCCCCACCTGACCTCCCACAGCCGGTGGCAAATCCCCCGGATCCGCGTTGGGCACTTCACCATCTGGATCGGGAGGCTCTTCTGGAGGCATCCATCGTGCAGGCCTGGATTCCAGCGCCGGACCGGCCTGCCGATGTGGATGCCGAGGCGGAGTGGTTCAGGAGAGCCATGTCGCAAATCTGTGATGCGGCGATGCCTAGGGTTACACCCAGACCGGCCAGGAAGCAGGTGTACTGGTGGTCGCCGGAGATTGCAGAGCTGCGCGCAGCATGCATCTCCGCCCGCCGCCGGTACACCAGGTTTCGCCGGAGGCGTCGCCGCCCAGACGACGCGGCAGCCCGAGAGGCGGAGCTTTTTCAGGCATACAGGGAGGCTAAAGGTAATCTCCAGGAGACGATAAAGCGGGCCAAGACGGCGGCCCGCGAGGAGCTCCTGGAGACCCTGCAGCAGAACCCATGGGGGCGCCCGTACCTACAGGTCAGGGAGAAACTCCGACCTAGGGCGCCCCCACTGACCCAGAGTCTCCAGCCGCAGCAGCTGGAGCGGGTCATGGGCTCCCTGTTTCCGACGAGCGCGGAGGAGCACGTCCCTCCGCGCATGGCTCCGTCTCTGTCCGACGCGGATTGCACCAGCGAAGACGACGTACCCGAAGTCAGGGTGGGGGAGCTAGGTGCGGCAGTACTCCGGCTTAAACGCCGGAAAATCACTGCCCCCGGACCCGACGGCATTCCTGGCCGTGCATGGGTCCTGGCCCTCGAAGAACTCGGGCCTCGACTGATGGGGCTCTTTAGCGCATGCCTCGAAAGGGGCCAGTTTCCCAAGGTGTGGAGGACGGGGAAACTGGTCCTGATCCGTAAGGCGGGGCGGCCGGTGGACTCACCGTCCGGATACCGGCCGATCGTGTTGCTCGACGAGGTGTGTAAGCTCTTTGAGCGCATTATCGCGGAACGCCTCGTCGAGCATCTCACGAGTGTGGGGCCAGACCTGGCGGATAACCAGTTCGGTTTCCGTCGGGGACGCTCCACCGTGAGCGCGATCATGCGCGTGAAGAGCCTGACGGAGGAAGCAGTCTCGCAGGGCAAGGTGGTGGTGGCGGTGTCTCTTGACATCGCCAACGCGTTCAACACCTTGCCATGGAGCTGCGTTAGGGAGGCGCTCGTGTATCACGAAACGCCTCTCTACCTCCGTCGTATTGTCGGGGCCTATCTCTCGGAGAGGGCCATAGCTTTCCCCAGCTGGCTCGGGCCAGCTCGGCGAGATGTGTCGTGCGGTGTTCCGCAGGGGTCGGTCCTGGGGCCGCTTCTGTGGAACATCGGCTACGACTGGGTGCTGCGGGGTGCGTTGCCTAGGGGTGTCGGCGTAACGTGCTACGCCGACGATACCCTCGTCACGGCGCGGGGTGCAACGTACCAGGAGGCAGCACTCAAGGTCACGACGGGTGTTGCTCGAGTCGTGGGTCGGATACGGCAGCTGGGACTGGAGGTGGCCTTGCACAAGTCCGAGGTTCTGTGTTTTCACAGACCTCGGAACGGTCCACCAGAAGGTTCCAGCATAAATGTGGGAGGCGTTAGCATCGGCATCAAGCCCTCGATGAAGTACCTAGGGATCGTACTTGATAGCCGATGGAACTTCGGACCACATTTCCGAAGTTTGGTCCCCAAGGTGACGCAGGCATCGGTCGCGCTTTCGCGACTGATGCCCAACCTAAAGGGACCCAACGCCTCCTGCAGGAGACTGTACCTGGGGATCGTGCGGAGTATGGCCCTATACGGGGCTCCCGTATGGGCGGATAGGTTGGCGGTCAAGGGGAACGTGACTCTGTTAAACAGACCACTTAGAACCTTGGCCGTCAGAACCGTACGGGGGTACCGCACGATCTCCGGAGAGGCTGCATGTCTCCTAGCCGGGACCCCTCCATGGGACCTGGAAGCGAGAGCCCTTGCGTCATTGTTCCAATGGCGCAAGGAGGCGCTGGAGCGGGACCACAGGCCTGCGTCTCGAGAAATCGAGGACCAGCGGTCCCAACTCCGCCAGGATCTCATGGAGTCATGGAGGGTGCGACTTGAGCAACCCAAGGGGGGTGCCATCTTCATCGCGGCGGTGAGACCGATCATGGACGATTGGCTGCAGAGGCAGCATGGTGACCTCACGTACCGTGCGACGCAGATGGTTGCCGGGCATGGATGCTTCGGTAGCTATCTGTTTCGCATGCATCGTGAGGTCACACCCCGGTGTCAACACTGCGAGGTTTCCGACGACGACACCGCACTCCACACGTTGGTGGAGTGCTCAGCGTGGGCGAGTCAGCGCCGGGACCTCGTAGTGGGTCTGGGCGTGGATACCCTCTCGCTGGGGACCATGCTTCAAGCCATGGTATCCAGCGGGAGTAGGTGGAACGCGGCCGTGTCCTTCTGCGAGCAAGTCATGCTCGCGAAGGAGGCGGCCGGGAGGGAGAGGGAGCGTACCCTCCCCGCCGAGTTCCGTAGTCGGCGGCCAGGCCGCCCCAGACTACGCGACTACGCCCAAGACTATCGTCCTCCATGATCGGGGCCTGAGGACGGCGGGATCGCCACCCACCGTCCTTACAGAAGCAGGCTAGAAGGGTTGCGTGCTGCGGGGCCTTTGCCCCATAGCACGCAACCAGATTCACTCACTGACGCGGGATAAAACCCGACCCCAATGACGCGGGATTCTCGTCCCGACCAAACACCCGCAGAGACCACAGGGGTGGTCAAAGTCCGCCGGGCGCCACTGGACATACCCTCTGCTAGTAACCAGGGACGCCCGGCAACGGACGTTAGAGCGGCCGCGGCCTTGGGCCGCGGAATTAAAAAAAAAAAAAAAAAAAAAAAAAAAAAGTCCTGGGCGTCTCGGACTAATTAATGTATTATTGAATAAATTTATTATTGAAGTGTAGAATAAAAATCATGATCTCGCAGAAATACATTATTTAAGATTCAATCTTTATGAGAATCGTTCACACTATTAAATAAATAAAATATAAATAATTTATGTCGGACTTCGTAGTCCATAGTTATTGGTTAGTAACAATAAAGACGTATAAACTATGTTAGTACGATTTATTGTTCTGCTTGTAACCAGAGACGCCCGGCAACGGACGTTAGAGCGGCCGCGGAACTAAAAAAAAAAGTACGATTTATTGGAAAACATTTATTTTATTTTTATTTAGATACCAGACTATTGTTCGTCACACAACACTATAAGTACTTACATACTCGTACTATTTCCTATGCTGTGCTATGGCCTTATTATGGTCTCCCAGGGGATCAGCGTGGACAAAAATTCCAAATGGTTAAGTACCCCAAAGGGATCTTTGTGGACCTCTATAAATAAATAAAATAAATAAATATATTAGGACAATGCACACAACGCCATCTAGTCTCAAACTAAGCAGAGCTTGTGATATGAGTACTAGATAAACTGATATAAATACTTATATACATTTTTTTTTGTAAATACATACATATTATACATAGGAAACATCCAGACTTCGGTACAAACGCATATGTCATCACACAAAGTTTGTCCCGACCGGGAATCGAACCCGAGACTCTGGCGTCGAAAGCCGATGCACTACCGACCACTCCAGGCAACTATCGACCCATAGCTGTCACCTCAGTCATTTGCAAGGTGCTTGAGCTCCTTATAAATAAGCAGCTCATGCAATTCCTAGAGGATCACTCGCTAATCAATGATCGACAATACGGCTTCAGGCCAAAGCGATCAACGGGTGATCTTCTGGCATTCGTAACGCATGTCTGGGGTGGGGCTATGGAAAGGCACGGCGAGTCCTTGGCTATTAGCCTGGACATCGCCAAAGCCTTCGATAGGGTCTGGCATGCTTCGCTCCTTTCCAAGCTTCCGGCATATGGTCTACCTCCTCAACTGTGCAGCTGGATTGCCAGCTTTTTAAACGAGCGCCGAGTGCGGGTCCTCTGCGATGGCCAGGCTTCTCGCTTCTTGCAAGTGAATGCCGGGGTACCGCAGGGGTCCGTACTATCACCAACTCTCTTTCTTCTGCATATCAATGATATGCTATCCCTCGGGAACATTCATTGCTATGCAGAGCACACTGCACGGGAGTTACTCGGTTCGTCCGACGGCGGGGCGATCTGAGATTGAGGAGGAGAGACGACGACTCGTGGCTGATCTCGACCGTAACCTCGACAGTATCTCTCAATGGGGTACCGAGAACCTGGTCGAGTTCAATGCCCGCAAAACACAGGCGTGTGCATTTACTGCGAAGAAATCCCCTTTCCTTCCCCTACCCTCTCTTCAGAATGCATTATTACCAATGAAGGACAACCTTGATATCCTTGGCATAGACGTTCGTCGAGAGCTCAATAATAAAAACTACATCGAAAGATGTATAGGGCTAGCTTCGCGGAAACTAGGAATACTGAATAAGGTAAAGAGATTCTTTACACCGGACCAGAGGTGTCTGCTGTACAAGACGCAGATTAGACCCTGCGTCGAATACTGCTCTCACCTCTGGGACGGCTCCGCGAAGTATCTGCTGGACGCTCTCGACGCTATGCAGCGACGGGCTATCCGTATTATTGGTTGTCCGGAGGTAACGGGAAGCCTTGAGCCGCTAGCTCAGCGCCGAACAATAGCTTCCTTGGCCGCATTCTACCGTATTTACCACGGCGAGTGTTCTGAAGAGCTCTTCAATCTGATCCCACCCTCTTCCTTCCGATCCCGAACGACTCGTGCCGGGCAGAGATGCCACCCCCACACAGTGGATAGCATGTTCGCGAGAACCGAACGTTTTAAACGTTCGTTTCTCTGCCGAACGATAGTGGCCTGGAACGCCCTGCCTGTGCACGTGTTTCCTCCCACATATAATCCTGGGTTCTTTAAGCGGAGCGTGAAGAGGCACATCAGTAGGTCGTCAAGTTGAGGGCCACTCTCAATAGTAATGTGTGCTGTGAGAGTGGCCCACAATCGCTAGACGTCGTCACGACTTACCACCAGGCGGGCGGCGTCAATTTGGCGAACCAAATATAAAAAAAAAAAAAAAAAAAAAAAAAAACGCCACCGAAGCAGTCAAAAAAGTCTATGATTAGTACCTAAAGACAGTATAAAGAAAACCTATAGTCTGTGCTGCAAATAAGTATACAGGGTTATTTTAAAAGTATCCCAGACCTTTAAGGTACCGTTTCTGAAGGTCATATGTAGCAAGTTTTGTTTTACGAGTTTGCAAAATTTTGATTTTATTTTTCCACACAAAAATTTATAAATCGACATTGGCTCGTATTACATTTTTGGTATTACTATAACGGTTCGTAAAAAGTGTATTATAGGTGTTTAGGAGTACGTCAGGATTTCGCCCACGGAAAGTCTATACTTCTAAAATAATCTATACTTCTAAAAGAACCCTGTAGAATCGAATTCAATAAAATTTATGTACATTGTCAAAGCAAAGTCATGGTGGGATGCTAGCTATAAATTAATGATAACCGTGACTGACGGCACAGAACCTTGGACTTGTATTCAATCCGTGCACAATCAATTCAATTGTACAAGTTTTTCTAGTTTTGTTATGTAATTACTCTGACTGCAGAGATTATAGGTAGATATGTTTTTGTTCATCATTCCGAGACTTTTTGGGTTGGGATTTATCCCGCGGCTGTGAGGGAGAACCTCACAGTACGCTCACTGGCCTGCTTCTGTAAATACTGTGGAGTACCAACCCCTTCCTCAGGCCCCGATCATTGAGGAACATCCTAGACTTCTGTCTGTGTAGAGTCTGCGTGATTTCGGACCCTACCTACTATTATTCTCCCTCAAAGCCGTTTCCATAGCGTGCTTGACTTGCTAACAGAAAAAGGCGGCAACGTTTTACTAGGATTCCATATCCTCTTCCATTTACCAGTCTTACCACCGCTGTGGTGGCATGTACGCATTTTAGGTTCTCAAGCCACATGTTCCAAGTCTCTATGAGGGTTTGGGATAGTTGAGACCGCTGAGCCTCGATTTCTCTAAACGCAGAACGGTGGCCCCGGAATGCTTTGGAGGTTTGTAATATTAAGGTTAATGGTTATTAATTTTCTATGGGTTCCCGGTAACGGTATTTGTGTAAAAGTAGCGACAGTGAAGCGGTTCTTTAATAACCACGTATAATCCTGGGAGATATTAATGTTCATAACTCTCATAGTTTGACTGTGCATAATCTGAAACAGGTTTAGGCCAGTGTTATAGAACTTCATGCTTGCTAAACCTGTATACATATTACCTACTTACAAAGAAGGTTTAAGTTTTATTAAACTACACTACACTACACTACACCGTTTCCTCGGGGTTTCAGTCCAAGACACCCAGGCCTTAATTGGCTGTGCCATAGCGACTGTTGTGATTTGTGTGTGATTTTGTTGCCATCAACATTTGTTTCATCGCAACGCATCGGGTTTCTATTTTTCTTTTTTTTTTCAAAATTACTAATAGTAGCTGCAACTTTTTATTAAATTCATTTGGCCATTTTGGACATAGTGTGCCCGGTGACGGCAATAGGCTTACCCCCTATTACGTGGGACTAAAAATACTGGCAAATTGTGGGTGTGTAACGCACCTCTGCCAACCCCTTCGGGATATAGGCGTGATATTTGTGTGTGAGGAAAAGTTTTCTTGGTCCCAATACCCTCAGGAAGTTACGGTCAGTCTCATGTTAAATTCAATTTGGTTATACATCTAGATCACTAAGTACCTGACACTTTTGAACGTCAATTCTCATCATCATTCACGGACCCTTTTCCCAACTTAATTGGGGTCAGGCTTTCCAGTCTAACTGTGAGTCGGCTGAACTTCGATATTTTCCGTGAAGCGACTGCCATCTGACCTCCACAACCCATGGGCGATATCGAAGTTCTGTAGTTAGACCACGAGAATTTTTAAGGGCTCCAACTACCCCTAACGACTGCCATAGATGTTCGTATGACAACCGGGATCGACGGCTTAACGTGCTCTCCGAGGCACGGAGGGGTCTCAGTGTCTTAAGAAATGGTCACCCATCCTAAGACCGGCCTGACTAGATGTTGCTTAACCTTTGCAATGTATTAATATTGTCGGTTACCACTAGACCACGAGCCCCTCACGTCAATTCTAAATGCCAAATTCTCAAGTCCACAAGAGTCGAACTTGCGCACTAAGAGTTCCGTACGAACCTAAAAAAGTATGCTGTTTGCAATTTTCCGTGCTATCTGTGCTATAAGGCGTTGCTTCGTACCAAATTTCAAGATTCTGAGTTCACGGGAAGTACCCTGTAGGTTTTGATTCCCTTGCAGTGTCGAAAATTATCATTCACCGAAACTTTTCCCAACTCAGTCGGGGTCAGCTTTCCAGTCTAACTGCGATTCGACTGAACTTCGATATTTTCCGTGAAGCGACTGCCATCTGACCTCCACAACCCATGGGCGATATCGAAGTTCTGTAGTTAGACCGTCCAAGTCGAGTGTCGAAAATCTGCAGCAAAAACGGCTGTATCTTTTGATTGCGTTGGTTTAAAATTTTTATATTTTCACAGCTCCAAGCGACAGTAGACCTGAGTATTTGATATGAGTTTCATCTTGATATCTCCACAGAATCCCGAGAAAAAGGGCCTTGACAGACAGACGGACCTTAACAAAGTAATCCTATAAAGGTTACGTTTTTCAATCGACTTCCAGAAAAGGAGAAGGTTTTCAATTCGACTGTATGTTTTTTTTATCTTTGGACTGCGTGAACTGATTTTGTGTCTTGTGATAAGTGGTCCCATTTCAATTTGGTCCCATTCCGGCAACTATTTGGTCCCATTTCGGTAATTTGAAGTCTGTTGTTGTGTCAATTTTAGACGTGTATATTAAACCTAAAAGTACATTTTTTCTTATTTGCTACTTACCTTACTCGTACCCTAGTACGTTTTGTAAGGTTAACCTTGCCAATTAACCCACATAAGCCTAATCTATGTCATTATGGTAGCGATAGTTATAAAATGACTTATAAAAATATAATTATTACATAGTTGCGTAAATAATACAATACATCGTTTTAAATTAACATTGTAATGAAGTGACACTATGTGAGTATAATTTAAAAATAAATTTTATTTCGAAATATCAGAAGAAATAATAATACGCAAAATTAAAAAGATATAAAATTAGATAAAATATTTTTAACTTTATCCCATTACGGTTCAAGCATGTACCGAAGTCGCGTGTGGCAACTAGAATTTAAATAAGCATCAAAAATTACAAGTTTTATTCACTAGTTATAATTACGCTTAGTTCTCATGAATTAATTAGACAACTTGTAATAACACTTTTTTAGGCATTTTTCTATAAATACACACCTTTACTGTATGATAAATAACATACACAAAATCACATCTCTCTCCCAGTGGTGTAGGCAGAGACCATGGATATCCACCTGTTACGATCCTGGCATACTTCTTTCGCTTCCTGAACTTACATTAATGTCTTCATACATGCTCGCCGGTTAGTGGTGTTTTTAACCTGGCCTTTATTTGAGACGTCTACTATTTGGTTGAATGAATGTTCGTCTTGGTCGACAGTCGACAGAATATTAGCTTGTCCATTCACACTTACTTCATATATCTGTTTTGTCAGTCTCCATCCTACATGTCAGAGTGTAAAGTACCAGTTCCTTAAGTTAATTTGCTCAATAGTAGATTGTTAACCAAGGGAAGAAAGCATCCCATTTCTGGCGAGATTTCACCCGAGTTAAACACTCTACTTTTCATTTCGAATACGAGGAAAGCAAATAAAAGTCAAGTAAAACAAATATGAGATTGATCACGTATCAAGTATTGTTCTTCCCGCCTTTTTTTTTTTGTTTTTCATTCGCACTTTTTTCAGAGCAGGCAAGTCTTTTGGCCTTGTCATTAGTTATATTTTTCCATACAAACAGTTTTTTTAATTACTTCAGTTATTTTCTTACGCACATATTTTAGGATGCGCTATAGAGTATTTTTTTATGATTTGACGCGTTACGGCGGTGGCGGTTGATTTAGTCAGGTTTGGTCGGAGTCTCAATCTTAAAATACTGAGTAAAATACTCAGTATTTTAAGGTATAACAGTCCAAATAAATAATTGTTTGTGCTATGTATTTACGTTTTATTTTATTGTAACCCAACTCTTTTTTTGTTTAGGTATGATCATTCAAAAACCAGAATGTTGAATCGACTATCGAACTTTGGCTGTATACGTTTTATGGCATCGCCTCAAGATATGCTGATGATTTTTTTTTACTTTTCCGCCCTAGGGCTGAAATGTATCACTTTCAACCCGCATATTGGGTAAGCAATGACCCACTTTCAGAGCATGAGAGATGAAAAATACGTTTTCGTATTCTCCATACACTTCACACCAGAGCGCCCCTAGCGGTAACGTCAGGGAACTGTGTGAAATGTATGGAGCAATACGAAAACGTATTTCGTGCAAATTAACGTAAGGAACTGGTACTAGACACTCAGAACTATCTAAGCATCCCTTGTTCCACCTTAGTTACTTCATCTGTTTCTTATTTTGTCCATCAGAGACACACCAGCTAAAACAAATATTTTAACCATGAATGGTTAAAATATTTGTTTATTGCACACAAATAAAGCCATAAGCTTGTGCTATGAACTAGACAACTGATAAACTTTGTTATATACCTATATATTTCTAAAACACACACTAATAATATACATAGAAACACCCAAACTACGAAATAAACATTTTGTAAATCACAAAAAATATTTGATTCGACCAGGATATCGAAAGCCACTACACTACCGATCAGGCCACCGAAGTACGAAGCAAGAAAAAGAAGTGCATTTACCATATCTTATGAGCAATAGTTGTGTTCATAATCATCACTTTTCATAATTTTAATTTTCATATTTTTTTTATTCATTCTTTTTTATTACTAACATCGGACAACAGCTCGCTCGGCTCGCGCGTTGTTGTGGTCACAATTCTAACCTAACCTAACCTACTTGTCTGGTTCGCCCGTTGCCGGAGCAGGTCAATCGCTGGAGACAGGAGGCTCGCGACGATCTGTTCCGGCAATGGGCCTTGAGATGTGCGGCTCCGACCGCGAGCCGAGTGCTCGTGGGGGCCATCGGTCCAGTGCTCCGCCAGTGGGTGGAGCATGCGCAGGGGGCTCCGACCTACTTCCTCACCCAACTTCTCACAGGTCATGGCTGTTTTGCCAAATTCCTGTGGGAAGTGGTGGGGATCCTGTCGGAGCCCGTTTGTCATCACTGCGCAGGCGGCGCCGTAGATACGGCGCAGCATACGCTCGCTGTGTGCGCCGCCTGGGACACGCAGAGGTTGGCCCTCACGGGCATCATCGGCAGTGTAGGTTCGCTGCCGGCCGTCATTCTCTCTATGGCCGGCAGCGAAGAATGTTGGGCCGCCGTCGCCTCCTTCGCTCGGGAGGTGATGGCGGCAGAGAGGCCCTGCGGGAACGGGAGCGTGCAGGCCGCACGCTTCCGCCCCGCCGGGCACCAGTCAGGGGGCGACGGCGTATTGCATACGCCCAAGCCCCCGACTGATAGGGCCGTGAGCGGTGGGTCGGGGGGCCCACCGCTCACGCGAAAGGCCCTGAGGAGTCCGACGCCCCTTATGTGTTTCGGGGGCGTCGCTTCTATGTTGTTTGGGGGGGGGGTCAGCCCCCCGTGTTGAGTTCGAAAGAGCGCCCCTTTTCCGGGCCGCCGTTGCTTAACAGTTTCTGTCTATCCGGCGGCCCGGCTAAGGCGAAGGAGAAACACCGTGGATAGGTTTTAGTGGGTAGTCCGGCCCGTTTTCCATCCTAGGGCCGGGAGTCCCACACGAAGCCGTCTCGCTCCCCCCCGCAGCGAGGCGGTGAAGTGCGTAAATGCATCACCGACCACATAAAAAAAAAAAAAAAAAAATAAACCTACTTGTCTGGTAACATCTCGTTTCTGGTAGCAATTTATCTGGCGCTTCGCCGGCCTCTACCGCGGCAGGCTCGCTTCGCTCGCTCGGCTCGCGCGTTGTTGTGGTCACAGTTCTAACCCAACCTAACCTACTTGTCTGGTAGCATCTCGTTTCTGGTAGCAATTTGATTTTCACTGGAATATAGACATTATAATATGGATGAAAAAACTTATGATTAAGAAATTTATAAAAAAATATATTAGAATAAAACACATTTATGAATATTATAGTTATTTATTCGAATGATTATGAGTTTCGATCATTAGTAAAAACAAATATTAGTAAAAACTAAGTGTATAATTTGTAATATTATGAATTTAAATGATTATGTTTTTTAATATTTAGTTGTATTTTTTTTATGAATAACGTTCATTATAATTTTAAATGGTATGAAAAACATTTTCGGACCTCCGATGATAGGAGTTGAAAAGTTATGTAAGACAATGCGCACCCATGAGCAATGAATCTTTGGACAAATTACTAGAAAGGACATTTATATGGAGAGGTTGGTCTTGCAAGGGCGCGAGGAGGGCACAAGACCACGGGGTCGGTCCACAAACCTCTGGATTGACATCATCAAATTCACTACGCAATCAACCGCGATGGAATGTTATCATATCATATCAGTGCAAGTCAAAGACAGAAGTGGAGGCACATCGCTCGACATGCAGCCGCCTTGAGTGGCGGGGCATCTTAGTCCATCGGCAGCCACGACCATTCTGCCAAGAGTGTACGATTAAGAAAATTAGCAATGAAATCCCAGAGAACAGTTTAAGTACGAGTACATTGTTACCTGAAGACGCAGTTTAAAAACCTGTGACAATTTTTAAATATTAATTAATATTTGTTTTGGTCGTTAGATAATCTACCTAACGTGTTAAACGTGACGTCATAAAACTATTTTCATTATTGTGACGAGATTCTGTTATTTATTATTAATGTAAAATTATTTTAATTAAGTAATTAATAAGACAATAGTGCATTTAGGGTGTTGAGATTCCTTATGTGCTTGCAGAAAAGTACGTCACATTCGGCAGCTATAATGTATAGATATATATTATACATGTCATGCTGTTGTTGCGTGCTGCGGGGCCTTTGCCCTTTTGCCTATTTACTCTGTAGTTATTTATTATTATTTTTTTTTTATATACATATATTATATGTAAGTATTTAAAAAACACGATAAACACTTCTCCCTTAAATAAAACCTGGTCTCCTCTACAACTCTAAGGTCTGCTGGCAGATAAGTCACATTGACTTAAGCACGCCTTTGTGCATATTGTTTGTATTAAACGTTATAGCGTGTATTTGATTTAACTATGTACAAGAAGATTAATAAAAAAAAAAAAAAAAAAAAATGCACCTTAAAGTTAATTATTACGACTCTAAGGCCCGGAACTACGTTACGCCCCAAACGCCCGCGCCGCCCGCCCGGGGCGTTTTTGTATGGACCCGCGCGTGCGCCCGCATTTATAGTTCCGGGCCTAAATGTTTTTATAAGAGCATCTATACCTGACACTACACACATTGAGGTAGAAGCAAGAAGAAAAATCATCCCCACTTATGTATCCTTCACGCTCCAACGACTGGACCAATTTGAATAAAATTTTGTATGGAGGTGGTTACACAAACATACTTTTAATATGTTATATCATTGCTTGCTCCCTAATCTATTACGTGGGACCGACAATATTAATGGCAAAGTGTGTGTGTGTGTGTGTAATACACTTCTGCCTACACTTTCGGGGATATTGATACCTACACGTGTTGTATGTCTATTTCTGACAATAAAATACAATCTAATTTAATAAAGTTAGCAACATTACGACAGATGTCAAGTATTGATTTATATTTCAAATGTCATACAATTTGACCCACGGACGTGAGAGAATTACGCAAAATACATATGTGCTAATACGCATCGGATCGAGATTTAGCGTTAAGGTCCACGCAGGTTTGTAGAATCTACACCGCGCGGTTTCCCCACACTGCGCCACACTGTGCGGTAGGTATTCAATTGATTGAATCTTCTCTGCGTAAACAAAACAAAGAAAGGTTTGGGTCTACATACTCGTCCATTCATCTATACTAATTGGTGGACTCGGTGACTACTGAACAGATTTTAAAAATTATTTCACTAGAATGTCGCGATATTACCTGTAGGCTACTTTTATATGTGCAAATTCCCGTATTAAACATATATTTACATTACAACAGCCAGAACCGATGGAAGGTTATGCTCGTGAAGGAGGCGGCCGAGGGTGAGGGTGCCGCATCCACCATTGACTTCCATGATGGGGGCCTAAGAAGCAGGCTAGAAGGGCTGTGTGCTGTGGCTTCACTACGCACGCCCTTACTCATCGACGCGGTATAAAACCCGACCCCAAAGATGCCCGACTATAAAAAACAAAATAAAAATAGGTAAAATTACTGCCAACCAAAGTCTCTCGGCAATGGACGTAAGTGCGGACGCTGCCTTCGGGCGCAAAATAAAAAAAACGACCGATGGAACATACCTACGATCTCGGCAATTCGAAGACCCGAGTCAATGTCACCTGAATGTGGTACAGCTGATGATAGTCAGACGAAGGTCAGGTAAATATATCTAGAGATCACGGAACCCTCACATCAAATTTTAGGGGACCTGCTTGTTAAACCCACATCATTGTCCACGAATTACCCACTAGTCCTACATTAACCTTTATTCGGCGATCGTCTTGAGATTTGGTTGACCATGAAAAAGCGTGTACAAGATGATTATGATAATCCGGTTTCGACGATTTTTTTTTATTATACTTTGAAATTTATATTTATTTATTTATTAATTGTATACAAATCTATATTAATTTATTTATTAGAAAACTTAACAGCTATTTGAACATGACATGAGATAAGTTCAAGAAAGGTACTTTGGACACTTAGCCAATAACAACCCGACAACCATTAGGTAGATACACCACTTAATACATAATATAATATTATAATATGTAAATATAAATATCTAATTATATATAACCTAGCAGGTGATTCCATATTCGAGCCGTTTGGGGTTGAGACACTGGGGTCATGGGGTCCGAGTGCTGGCCGCCTTTATAGAGACATTGCTAAACGCTTAATCGATGCTTCTCAGGACCAAAAGGCTAGCTATTTTCGGGCCCAAAGAATAAGTATCTCCATCCAACGTGGCAACACAGCCAGCATTCTCTGACTGCGCCACAGTGTTACACTAATGCGGTCACTATCGGACACTATTGGTACAATTGTGTAATTGTTTGTGAAATCCAAATAAATAATTTATTTATTTATTTAATTTAATTCTGGGAACGTTTCCAGTCGGCAATGACGCGTAGGATTTTTTAAACGATATTTTGTAATGTAAATATTTTTAGTATATAATTATGTATATTGTTATACGTTTTGTAAATACATTACATTCTTTGAAACTATATAAAACTACAAGTAGGTATCTTAATATAAAGCAGTGAAATTATATAAATACGAGCAACTAAAATACAATCCGCGTTAGAATTACAAGTCAAATTCGTAAAAGTACAATCATCTTCTTCTTCTCTTTTTTATGGCCTCTGCTTGTAGCAATTTACCAATGTCCAGTCAATTCAATTCAATTCTTTTTTATGGCCTCTACTTATAGCAATTTGCCAAAGTCCAGTCTTCGTAAATCAAGTATATAAATCAACAAATAAAAACGTAAAAAAATGAAAAATGTAAATGTGATGTGAAAATGGCGGATGATCCTTTTTATATCCGTAACTTATATGCAATTGTCATGTCATATGTCAATGTCAGCAAAGTGATCGTTATAGCAGCTAGGCAAAAGAGAGAAAAAAAACGAGTGAGGCCAACATTTATACCATAATTGGTGCGATGCAAAGGATCACTAAACAGGCGGGTGTGTACGAGTTTTGGGCGCATTTAAACTAATTTGGGAAAGTAGATCGATACTATTCATTTCCCCTCGTATAATTGCATATAGAAAACTTATATCAAGCAACACGCGTCTATTAAACAAAGGCAAACGATTATACCGCTTACAGTCATCAAAGTAAGATGTATGTCGTCTATTCTTATGTATATCAGTTATCTAGATCCCATAGCAAGCACAAGTTTATTAGCTAAGGTATTCATCCCGTTTCCTCGTTAGCCTCGTATCAGTAAGAATAAATAAATTAATTAATATTTCTAGACATCCTCACATATGTTCATCTAGCCCAAACTATGTTCGGCGGTGGACAGCCTGATGATGGTCAATAATGATGAATGACGTACTATAAAAATTGTAGCGAACTCTAGATTTTGATGATGAAACATGACTGTATGTTTCCTAAATAAAATAAAATTTCACCAGATCCTAATATTATATTTCCACGTACTAGGTGATTGAGAAAGTTGATTAGATCAAAACCGCAGAATAAGTTCACACCCCTTAAATTACCCCATCAAAATTAAATACCCACTAATGCGGAATTTACACATGCGTAATTCAATTTAGTTATAACATTGTTCGAATTACGGCGTTTATTTCCTTATTACAAACATTTACTAACGCTAACTTAATCTACGATGCATGCAAACCAAAGTTGGAAAAACATCTCTGTTATATACACAGAACACTGGCAATACTTAGCCAGTTAAACTATATACTGTGTGTGGATCGCACGTGAGAACCCTGTCCACTAGTGCGTTAAAGTCTGCGGCATAATGTACGCCTTCATAATACTCAGTTTAGTTAGCTCTATAGCAGCAAGATCCCCACCTACCGTAGATTTTACGCCAGTAAACGACTTTACATTGAGACTGTTAGAAAATATTTACGCGTTCGAAGAAAATTACGGCAACAAAAATATTGCTATATCTCCAGTTTCAGTTTGGAGTATATTCTCTTTACTCGCAGAAGGTTCGTCTGGTGATACGTTTAATGAACTTGTGACTTCTTTAAAGCTACCAACAGATTTGAGTAGAACGCAATGCCTTCATACGGCTGCTAAAAGTGCATTAAAAGAAGAAAATGAAGATGTTATTGTGAGAGGACAGTCCTACATGTTTACTGATTGTTCGACTAAAGTTCACGATGATTTCTGTCAAGCAGCATTGTTATATGGTATGTCAATTTATTCAGCAGAAAGTAAAAATACAACAGAATTGGCCAACGATATTAATGTACATGTTTGTTATGCAACTGATGGTAGAATTCTAAATGCAGTCCAACCATCAGAATTAGAAAACCTACGCTTAGTTCTAATAGATGCTTTATATTTTAAAGCCAATTGGACACACTCTTTTGATCCAACACAAACTAAAGTTCAACCGTTTTACAATTCTCAAGGAAAAACCATAGGAGCTGTTAACATGATGTATCACAAAGCACCACATTACACAGGTGATTCAGATACAATTGGAGCTCAAATACTAGAACTAACCTACGGCAATAATGAACAATATTCAATGATGATTCTCTTACCGTATGAAGGTATGTCTATTAAAATGGTACTCAAAAATCTAGCTTCTAAACCTCAAAATTGGATGGAAGAATTTAGAAGAGAAGGAGGTGTGCCTGCAGTTGATACCTTTATACCACGTTTTCAACTATCTTCGAAACTAGATTTGATAACTCCTTTACGTTATTCGGGAATAGTTTCAGTATTTGACCAACAAAGGGCTGAACTACCAGGAATAGCTGACAATCCACTATTTGTGTCTTCTGCTTCTCAGAACGTTGAAATAGAAGTAAATGAGGAAGGTACAGTAGCAGCTGCTGCAACTGTAGTAGGTTTAGAAGACAGGATACTATCACCACGGTTTGAAGCTAATAAAGAGTTTATATTCCTAATAGTGCAGCGAAGTTGTAATATAATTTTGTTTGCTGGTGTGTATGGCGAGCCTTCGGTGATATGATGGACTATTATGTATTATTTGTGAGATATTAATCGTGATATTTAAGTAACTATCGCAGGGAATTCCTGCGCGTGTTCGACGCTGTGAAACGAAGCGCGAATTATTGTGTTTTTACGTAAGTAAGGAATAACCTGTCAATTTTGTAAATGAAAGTGGAACAATTCATTGACAAGTGAATAATTGAACTAGGTATGTAATGCATTCTGCTGGTGCAATAATTGAGCTGAGTTGGTCGATCCGGGTCGAACTCCTAAACGACTGGACCGATCTTTATGAATTCAGATATATGCACTCACGGTGATAGTCACTATGACCGTGCCAAATTTCAAAAAGATCGGTCCAGTCATTTAGGTGGAGTTCGATCCCAAACGAAATACAAAAGTCGCCTAAGAACGAGCTTCGTAAACTCAGCTCAACTAGGAATTTAGACTGTGTCTTGGCAATAATTAGTATATGTTTTGAAAATTGTATGATCCATAAAGTGACAGGTAAGTTACACTATAGCCGAAAAAAAGATGATGACTTTACTCAATAATTCAGTGCGTAATATTTTAGAATGAGATATGGTGTAATAGATTTCTTGTTTCTGATTCAAACGGGGACACATTAGCAAGATAAAAAATATACTAGTCAATTCAGGATATGGCCGATTTATGTGCTAATAATACAAGATTTTCAATGGTTTACATATTATTGAGTAACTAACCATTTCTCCCGAATATCATTCTAATGGGGTAAATAAACACACTTGGTCGTTTGCCCGTATTTGGGTACTCGGTATCATTTTTAACGGGCTTTAACGACCCTTTGCCTGCATAAACGGGATCCTAATATCATGATCAAAATAAAAGCTGTTCGAATACGGGCGTACTCGACTCCGCATTTACACGTAGTCGTTTACCCGAATTCGACAAACGACTTCAGGTTAGCGACCAAGCGTAATTGCGCCATTGCCTTTAAAATCAAATCAAAAAGATGTCATTTTGTTATTAATTCTATGAAGAACTGATAACGTGAATCAGTTCATTAGTTAACTGCCTAAGTTATTAGATATTTTAGTTATGTTTAAATTAAATTGACAATTATGATTGATGAATATAAATGTAGGTACCTATCTTTACGAGTATGTATAAAGAGTTATCATATTTTGAATGGTCCCAAGAGGTCCCATGAAAATCTTAAGGCCAACTTCGCCTGCAAGAGATGCACCCGTAAAGCAACGGAATTCTAAAACAGGGCTCGGTTATCGGGAACCTTCATATTACTTGGGACCATACTTACTGAAGAAAAGGCTCATAATATACATCTGCTTACCCTGTGCTTATCTATGCATAATATGTTGAAGCACACTTTATAATATTACTAGGCATTGTGTAATTAATACTGTTGTGTAATAATGATATTATTAAATTCAAATTAAGAACTTCATACATAAATGTCTTTGTATTTTTTGACAGATAATAACAGTCCTTGACATGAAGGTGGTTTAAAAAATTAAATATTAATGTCTATGAGCCGCGATCAACCTTGTTTTTTTTTTAATTTCATCTCTATTCATTCCTTATCATAATGACATCCAAGGTATTCGTTTGTTTGTATTGTGGTTTCTTTGTGCTGGAGCCTGGGAGTCAAAGTACAGTCACGGAAAAGGTTTTTTTTTTAAATATTTTGAATCCTCATGGACTTTACCCTGACGTAAGCTATCGGTGAGGTATACTTGTAGTGCCTATTATACCGCTCGGTTTATCATTAGACTACCTTATATGACCTTATTGCTAAAGGGATTGAAGGAGAACCCAGTACAGTCTCGCAGCTCTCACATGTTATATACTTTGGGTTACGATACCTTACCTTTTGACCGACCTAAAAAAAAGGGAGGAGGTTCTCATTTTGACTGTATTGTTTTTTAATGTTTGTTACCTCATATCTTTCGACTGGGTGAATCGATTTAGATTTTTTTTGGCAAAAGCTTATTACTGCTTCTATTTGGGCCCAATCCGGTGACTTGGTCAGGTTTGAGGTCAACGTTTGACATGGTTTTTGTTAATTTCTATTACCTAATTGATTGACAGAAATCTTTTCAACTCTCTGACAATCATCCTTCCTAAAATTTTAAATGCAAATAGTTAGATGTATAAATACGTTCCAAAAAGTATATGGCAACCATCGTGTTCTACTAAGCTTTTACCCAATCTGTAGTTACACTTGAAGTTGTATTTTTATATCTCCAATTACCGCTGTAACGACTACCATGTAAATATGGCAACCCAGGTTAAAGTGCTCTCCGAGGCACGAAACAGTATATTGCATTATTATTATTATAATTTCATACAAATGTGATAATTTACACAACAGCTATTTATGTAAATAAATGCTGTAGTCATGACTTGTGACACTATAATTGCTTAAGCGCTTAAATTTCAATAATTTGATCCTTTTACTCTAGTCTATCAAAAGGCCGTGACATTTAGGTACTAACATTAAGCACATTAGATAGCACTATATTACAATTTCATGATCGAATAAACTTAGGGCAGCCCTATTTCGTACCGCACTCCACACGTTGTTGGAGTGCTCAGCGTGAGCGAGTCAGCACCGGGACCTCGTCGTGGGTCTGGCGTGAATACCCTCTCGCTGGAGACCATGTTCTCCACCGGGAGAAGGTGGAACTTCTATTCGCAGGTTATGCTCGCGAAGAAAGCGGCCAAGAGGGAGAGAGAGCTTACCCTCCCCGTTGAGTTCCGAAGTCGGCGGCCAGGGAGCAGCATACTCTACGCCCAAGTCCATCGACCTCCATGATCGGGGCCTGAGGACGGCGGGATAGCCACCCGCCGTCCTCACTCACTCACCGACGCTGAATAAAACCCGACCCCAACTGAAAAGGGTGGGGTCATGTTGGCTAAATGTGTAATAAAGTGGAGAATACATCACAGGCGACTGAGACTTGCGACTCAGTGGAAGGCTTAAAGTGGCCATCTTGCGATTAGTCATAATTTCGTTATGTACCTAACATAACGATGCGGGATACCCACCCCCAAAGCCACACAGGTGGCTAAAGTCTGCCGGACGTCACTGGAAATTCTTTCTAGTGCTAACCTCGGCAAAGTGCTCGGCAATGGACGTGAGGGCGGCCACCGCCTAGGGCAGAAGACTTAAAGGTAGGTAGATACACTAAACTACTTGTGTAGGTATGTATCGGGAGGCATTATCGTTAAAACAACCATTTGTAGACAACCTTATGATGGCAAAATATTAATTTAGTATCATACTAACGGGACATCAAAAAAGGGGCTTGTGGTCTAGTGGTAACCGACTATGTTAACACATTGCAAAGGTTAAGCAACATCGAGTCAGGCTGGTCTTAGGATGGGTGACCATTTCTTAAGACACTGAGACCCCTCCGTGCCTCGGAGAGCACGTTCGCGTCGGTCCCGGTTGTCATACGTTAGGGGTAGTTGGAGCCCTAAATCAAAAATCCGACCGGTGTAACTATAGAACTTCGATATCGCCCATGGGTTGTGGAGGTCAGATGGCAGTCGCTTCACGGAAAATATTGATGTTCAGCCGAATCGCAGTTAGACTGGAAAGCCGACCCCAACTGAGTTGGGAAAAGGCTCGGTGAATGATGACTAACGGGACATCAAAATTATTACATGCGTACATGTCCGCTGGGCGCCACTGGAAATACCTTCTGGTGCGTACCAGAGACGCCCGGCAACAGACGTAGGAGCAACCGCCCGCTTTGGGCCGCGGAATTAAAAAGAAAAGCGTACAGAATAATAGTTTTCTGTAATACACAATGCAAGATTTCTTTTTTATACTTTTATTTCTAAAATATTTTTCATAAAAATGTGTCACGTTAGTATTAATGTATTTGAATTATTGTAAGTAAATATAAATCCTATAAGATTAACTTCCAGAATGTGTGTACTTCTCACGAATATTGTACAAAAGAAATAACCAAGGTGAGATAGCCATCACAATGAAAGAATTAAAAAAATATAATTAATTCTGACAGCATGTCACACATTAAATAAATAAAAAACATGTCACATTTTATTTTGCAATAATCTGATACCTTCGACACGTCGTAAGTAAAATTTTCTTTAGCTACCCTGTCATCTAATTCTGACAATTTTAATCTGTCTCAAGCAGGGGAACCTAAAGGACAGACCCTATTTGACAGGCTTTTTTTTTTAAATCCGCGGCCATGGGCCGTGGCCGCATCTACGTCCATTGGTCCATTGCCGAGCGCTTCCGGTAGACACTGAAAGAATTCCCAGTGGCACCCGGCGGACCTTGTCCCCTGTGTGGCCACTGCCTAGTGGCCGGGTTTTATCCCACGTCGGTCGGTGAGTGAAGGCGTGCGTGGGGTGAAGCTCCACATCACGCAGCCCTTCTAGCCTGCTTCTGGAATCGCTCAAGTATTTACCTTTTATAAACTTAAGACTAACGGAACTTACAAGAGCCGTGGTCACGGGTGGACGGCTATTGTAACAGGGCCGAAACGTCGGGTAATAAAGAGGTATGTATATATCTCAATAATCGCGTAAAAGACCCGTTAGTCTTAAGTTTATAATGTGTGCAAAACGCGAAAGTTTAAAGAAGTATTTACCTTTTATTTGACAGGCTTGGCTTCTGCTTTACTAAAGCCTGTCTATGTTCCTTCGCAGTACTGCAAATTAAAGGTGAGCTCAGTGGTTATAAATTACAGTTGAAATTGGCATTAGCAGAAATCGGTCGACCGAAGCTACTTCTGGAGGCGATACCACAAATTAAGATATTTTTTTTTAATCTGCTTCGGGAATAAACGTCACGGCAGGGCTACACTGTCCACGGCTGCAATAATGGATACAGTGTTAGTATCCATATATTGCAGTCGTGTGAAGCCAGGGAGGGTTGCTACTTTACATTATCTATCTAAATATATAATACGCCAGTGAAGCCGCTTCTCCTCCTAAACTAAGAGTCGCACAGTCAAGTGTGGCACACCGTTGGAAAGGTCGTGGTCTCAAGTGGTGCGATAAGATTAGAAATTTGACAAAAAGTAAAAAAAAAAAATATTGCGCAGTTTGCGCTAAGGGTTGCTAGTTTACATAATTTACATAATTAACCTTCCTCTTCAATCACTATCTATTACCACAGATAATATTAAACTTCGTTGAGGAGAGGGAGTAGTAATGTGAAAACAAAGAGAATTTACGTTCTAAGTACATACGACTATCATCTAAATCCCTACGAAGGGTTCCGTACCATTATCTATAAAAACTTTTTGAGTCATATGGAGCCCCTTGAATTTTTATTTTATTCTCTTTTTAGTAGGTATTTGTTGTATAGCGGCAACGCGGCAACAGAAATAAAATCATCAGAAAATTATCTGTGTAGCTATCTCGGTTCATGAGATACAGTCTGATGATAGACGGAACCAAACTTTGTGTTTTATTATAGTTCAAATATATTTTTTTTACTGTTGATACACACAATTACTTGTGCTTTATTATAGTAGGTAAGTACCTACCTTTTTTTTTTTTTTCGGCCGCTCTAACGTCCGTTGCCGGGCGTCTCTGAAGTACCTACCTATGTTATACTTATTAACAACTAGCTGTTGCCTGCAGCTCCGCCTGCGTGGTACTTTAGATCGACATAACTTTTTTATTTATGAACCGATTGAAATAAAACAAATTTTAAATGTTAAGTTGAATAAACCACAACGCATTACTGAAAACCTTTTGGGTGCAAAGGGGCTCTACCAACATCTATAGGGCCCCAGCGACCTCACCTGCTAGTGGCGCACCTGCTGATAAACGGACGAGGCTCGTTAATTTACGGTACCTATGGAGTGGCTTCGGCCCCTACGTGGGTACCAGGTGGTACAACAGTGTTGGTCCGGGGGGGTACCACCGTGCAGCTGTGCTAAAGCCCCCCAAGTAACCCAGCCCAGGCTGGGTTGCGTTAGGGGTTCAGCAGCTGCACCGCCGGGCCCGGGGCGATGTATGGTGTAGCAGGCATGGGACCAGTGGGGGCGAAACGGAGTCTAGTGTGGGTGGTGTGGGTCGATTCGCCGGCCAGGGAGACCCTTAGCAACGGCGTTGCCGCGGCCGCCCGCAACACAGTCATGGGGCCCGCCTGGGGCCAACCACCCCAGGAGGCTGCCCCACATGTTGCGCATAATCCTGATGTGGGATCGCCGCTCCGGGTGGTAACCGGTGTGGGGTAGCGGCGGCCTTGCATCAGGGGGGTTTGGGAGCCCTTCCGTCCGGCGGGTCGGCTCCGACCTAACCACACGGTTCTAGACAAAGCTAGCCCCTACGCTTTGTCACTTACTGCTGCACCAAATGTCGCCCTGTCTTCACGCTTCTTCTTCAAAATCTACAATGGCAGTGCAACAAAAAAGAAATAAACGTTACACAGCGGCCCTAGGAAACCCCACAACTTCACATTTCGAGGTGGAGTTCACTAACGTCCGTGGACTCCATGCGAACCTCGATACCGTCCACCACCACCTTGAGACGGCACGGCCCGCTGTGATGTTCCTCACGGAGACACAAATACGCCGCCCTGACGACACGTCTTACCTGTGTTACCCCGGCTATGTCATCGAGGAACAATTTCGAGACAAAGCCGGGGTGTGCGTGTTCGTTAGGGCGGATGTTTGCTGCCGCCGGTTGCGCTGCCTAGAGAACCCCTCCAATTCCGTCCTTTGGCTGCACGTAGACCATGGCTCTATGAGCCAGATCTACGTGTGCGTCTACCGATCCCACACAGGGGATTCTGAGACAACAAAGCTCTTCCAGTACCTCAGCGAGACGGCTGATGAAGCGCAGGTGCGGTTCCCGAACGCTGACCTAGTGTTTCTGGGGGACTTCAATGGCCATCACATTGAATGGCTGGGGTCCCTCAAGACTGATCATGCGGGTAGAGCCGCCCATGCGTTCGCTCTCTCCCACGGTCTGACCCAGATGGTATGCGGGATCACCCGGATACCAGACAGGTCAGATCACGCGCCCGCTCTGCTGGATCTACTGCTGACGAGTCGCCCAGCCCAGTACAGTGTTTCGGTAGGAGCCCCACTGGGTAGTTCCGACCACTGTGTTGTTCACGCTGGCATGAAGGTGTCACCTCCTGCACGTCCTGTGCAAACGTCACGACGACTATGGCACTACTCGTCAGCGGATTGGGACGGTCTACGCGATTATTTTGCGTCCGTCCCCTGGAGCCAGCGCTGCTTTGTAGGAAAGGCTCCTTCGGATAGTGCTTCTGCTATTGCTGGCGAGATCAGTTTAGGGATGGATTATTACATCCCTTTCACTGATGTCGCCAGTATCCGCAGAGCCCGTCCCTGGTTCGGGCGAGATTGTGCCAAAGCTGTTCGACAAAAACAGTCGGCATATCGCGCCTGGATCAGGGCCCGGGCTGTGCGCGACCCAAACGTGGGCCACCTCAAAGCAGCGTACAACCGGGCCACAAAGTCGAGTAAGAGGGCCTTTAAGAGAGCGGATGCCCAGCGCGTCGCGCGGCTTGGTCAGGAGCTCACTTCCCATCCCACGGGCAGCCGTGGATTCTGGCAACTGGCCAAAGCCGTGCAATCTAACTTTTGTCAGCCCTCGCTGCCACCGCTGCGTTACCCAGATGGAACACTGGCTCACAAAGCCCAAGAGAAAGCGGATATGCTCGCAGACCTCTTTGCGGCTAATTCCCGGGTCGACGACCGTGGCCTGCAGCCCCCCGCCATCGCCAACTGTGGCCACACACATTATTATCACATATTGTTATCAGGCAATGTGATGTACGGGCAGTGCTGCGGTCACTCGACACGCGGAAAGCCAGTGGCCCTGACGGCATTCCGGCGGTGGTGCTACGAAAATGTGCAGCTGAGTTGTCTCCAGTATTAACGCGTCTGTACCGCCTGTCATACTCTTCAGGGCTCGTGCCGGAGGTCTGGAAGGAAGCGAACGTACAACCGATCCCCAAGAAAGGGGATCGGTCCGATCCAGGCAACTATCGACCCATAGCTGTCACCTCAGTCATTTGCAAGGTGCTTGAGCTCCTTATAAATAAGCAGCTCATGCAATTCCTAGGGGATCACTCGCTAATCAATGATCGACAATACGGCTTCAGGCCAAAGCGATCAACGGGTGATCTTCTGGCATTCGTAACGCATGTCTGGGGTGGGGCTATGGAAAGGCACGGCGAGTCCTTGGCTATTAGCCTGGACATCGCCAAAGCCTTCGATAGGGTCTGGCATGCTTCGCTCCTTTCCAAGCTTCCGGCATATGGTCTACCTCCTCAACTGTGCAGCTGGATTGCCAGCTTTTTAAACGAGCGCCGAGTGCGGGTCCTCTGCGATGGCCAGGCTTCTCGCTTCTTGCAAGTGAATGCCGGGGTACCGCAGGGGTCCGTACTATCACCAACTCTCTTTCTTCTGCATATCAATGATATGCTATCCCTCGGGAACATTCATTGCTATGCAGATGATAGCACACTGCACGGGAGTTACTCGGTTCGTCCGACGGCGGGGCGATCTGAGATTGAGGAGGAGAGACGACGACTCGTGGCTGATCTCGACCGTAACCTCGACAGTATCTCTCAATGGGGTACCGAGAACCTGGTCGAGTTCAATGCCCGCAAAACACAGGCGTGTGCATTTACTGCGAAGAAATCCCCTTTCCTTCCCCTACCCTCTCTTCAGAATGCATTATTACCAATGAAGGACAACCTTGATATCCTTGGCATAGACGTTCGTCGAGAGCTCAATAATAAAAACTACATCGAAAGATGTATAGGGCTAGCTTCGCGGAAACTAGGAATACTGAATAAGGTAAAGAGATTCTTTACACCGGACCAGAGGTGTCTGCTGTACAAGACGCAGATTAGACCCTGCGTCGAATACTGCTCTCACCTCTGGGACGGCTCCGCGAAGTATCTGCTGGACGCTCTCGACGCTATGCAGCGACGGGCTATCCGTATTATTGGTTGTCCGGAGGTAACGGGAAGCCTTGAGCCGCTAGCTCAGCGCCGAACAATAGCTTCCTTGGCCGCATTCTACCGTATTTACCACGGCGAGTGTTCTGAAGAGCTCTTCAATCTGATCCCACCCTCTTCCTTCCGATCCCGAACGACTCGTGCCGGGCAGAGATGCCACCCCCACACAGTGGATAGCATGTTCGCGAGAACCGAACGTTTTAAACGTTCGTTTCTCTGCCGAACGATAGTGGCCTGGAACGCCCTGCCTGTGCACGTGTTTCCTCCCACATATAATCCTGGGTTCTTTAAGCGGAGCGTGAAGAGGCACATCAGTAGGTCGTCAAGTTGAGGGCCACTCTCAATAGTAATGTGTGCTGTGAGAGTGGCCCACAATCGCTAGACGTCGTCACGACTTACCTCCAGGCGGGCGGCGTCAATTTGGCGAACCAAATATAAAAAAAAAAAAAAAAACCCCATATTAATCGGTTAAGCCGTTTCTGAGATTAGCGTGTTCAAACATTCAGACGAACAGACAAATAGACAAAAATTCTAAAAACCACTGTTTTGGGTACTATTGCGTTCATAAAGCCCCCTACCACAGTTTCTCTATTATATCTTCGATGTACAGACATCGACCACTTACAATTTTATTATATGTATTGGTTATATTCAAGTAAACAATAGGCATAGAAATCTTTCGTAATCAGCGTAAACTGTGACCTCGAGTAACACACATGCTTCTGGCGTAATGGCATTATTCCATGTGTCGGAAGTTGAGGTAGGTAGGTATTTTGTGTACATACATACATACTTACTATAAAGAGGATATATTTCATTGTTTGTCTGAATATTTGCATTAAAAAAGCTTTGTAACTACTGAACCGATTCTAAACATAGCCGTAAGAAACTTATTATTCTACGTATAATAAAAATCATGCACGAAACACCTGCTGATGAATGAGACACACACATAATTATTGTATTTACAAACGACACTATGAGGCGCGCGAACGCTAAGCGCTGTAAAAACAATACGTTTGGACAATGCTTAGTGTTCACGCGCCTCATAGTGTCATTTGTGATACAGGCAGTCAATATGATCGTCCCCGATTTCGTGACACAAAGTTACTGGCAATATGTGGGCATAATAAGCGCCTCTGTCTACTGCCTTTGGAGATAAATAGTACTTGGTTTTATGTATGAATTTAAACATTTGTCCGAGACGCCCAGAACATTAATAATAATTGGCTGTGCCATAGCGGCTGCCACGTAAGATTTTGTTGCCAACATTTCATCGCAAGGCAACGTGTTTAATTTTTTTTTCAAAATTACAATATAGCTGCTACCTACTTTTTATTAAATTCATTCGGCCATTTTGGACATAACCCATTATGAATGTGCTCGGTGACGGCAATAGGCTTGCCCCCTATTACGCTGGACTCAAAATATTGGCAAATTGTGGGTGTGTAATACAACTCTGCCTAACCCTTCGGGGATATAGGCTTGATATGTGTGTTTATGTGTGTGTGTGGTGTGTGTGTGTATGAATTAAAACAATATGGATGATATTAAACCCTGATTTATTGTTACAGTGATTAAGTTCTAATGCGGAAAACAGCAATAAAAGCTTTGTTGGTCAGTAGATTGTTGTAAGGAGTGGTTCTAAACGATTAGGAATGTTTTACGATCCACAAGTTTCACGACCTTTATCAAGATTATGCCATCCGTAATTATTTTATAATTACTACTTAAACTTAGACGATTTACGAGTTAATCGATATGTCCTAGTACTATGATTTAAGAATCAAGGTAAGTACTGTGTAGCAACAAATTCGAAGATTCATATTATTATTAACTTGTTGATGATCACAGCTGACGTACAGCAGTGTAATGACATTGAGATAATAACGAAAGCGCTTTTTATTTCTGGTCCGAATGGAGTGGTCCGACTAAGAGACATACAGCCTCTACGGAGATCATACGGTATCTTCTTATAACCCTGACGACCAGGGTTTTCAACAGTCTGTTTTTAAACAGACACGTTGCCGGCCGTCAACCTTGCCGCCTATGCGGGAGACCCTTATAGCGCACAGTCTCCGGTGTATAGTACATACATACATGCATATGGTCACGCCTCTTTCCCATGGGGGTAGGCAGAGACTATGGAATTCTACTTGCTACGATCCTGGCATACTTCTTTCGCTTCTTCATAACTATCTTCATGCACGCCCTCCGGTTCTGGGTACTCGTGATCTGGCCTTTGGTCAAAACATCTCCGATTTGGTCGACGTTCGCCTAGGTCGACCCTTACCTACCTGTCCATTCACGTCCGCCTTTGTATCTGTTTCGTCAAATTTCTTTCATCCATCCTTTCTACATGCCCGAACCATATTGTATTGAATATAATACTAGGACTCATGTCCAAAATTTTTGACATGCCGACGTTATGCACCACCACTTCATACCATCTGAATTCATTTTTCATCTACAAAATTCAAATTTTAGGATTTGAAAACTTGCACCTGCATTTAAGTTAGGTAAGTATTTTCGGGCGCCACTGGAAATACCTTCTGCCTGTAACCAGAGACGCCCGTTAACGGACGTTAGAGAGGCCGCGGCCTAAGGCCGCAGAACTAAAAAAAAAAAGGTAAGTATTTTATCTAATCTTTCACACTATGTGCAAATTATTTAACTAATAGTTAAAGTTTTTGTACAGCTCACCAATGATGTCTATTTCATTGGATGCGCTATACTGTTCACTGGGGGTCCATCAGGAATGATAATTTATTATTATTATTAGTACGTGGGCCCTAGCTCGTGGTCTAGTGGTAACCGACAATGTTGACACATTGCAAAGGTTAAGCAACATCAAGTCAGGCCGGTCTTAGGATGGGTGACCATTTCTTAAGACACTGAGACCTCTCCGTGCCTCGGAGAGCACGTTAAGCCGTCGGTCCCGGTTGTCATACAAACATCTATGGCAGTCGTTAGGGGTAGTTGGAGCCCTAAATCAAAAATCTGACCGGTCTAACTACATTCGATGTCGCCCATGGGTTGTGGAGGTCAGATGGCAGTCGCTTCACGGAAAATATCGATGTTCAGCCGAATCGCAGTTAGACTGGAAAGCCGACCCCAACTTTAGTTGGGAAAAGGCTCGGTGAATGAATGACGTGGGCCCTAGAACATTGAAACTTATTGATTAACAGCAAGCTCATTTTTCGTAAGTAGCTTTATTTTACCGAGTCCTACAACTATTTCTAAAAAAAATCTCTAATCAGGTAGGTTATAATGTTTTACTAATTTACTTATTAATAATTTTAATGTGATCGAGATAGTTCACAAGCTTACAACTTAACTTCAAAGGTGATAAAGTGATCTCAGGCACATCTACTCGGCACATCCAGTGTATCGTTGAATTCATTGTAGGTAATTCAGACGCCAATTTATTATGACATCAATAGACAAAAAACTACATCGTGACCGCTAAATTTTTACCAACAATCTTTACCTCTACCTTGAAAACTAGTTTGTTTGTCACATTTTTACTGAATTAACCAACATTCTGTACAAATTATTGTCAATAATTTAACCATTAGTTTTCTTTTAAAGTTCTTTAAAGGGACTACCGTCATGATTTTTTTTTAGGATTTATCGGGGAACGCCTTGTTCTTTTACAAAACAAAGGCGCTTTAAAGATTCCTACATCAAAAAGTCTAAGCAACTTCTCAATGTTTTAAAAGACCTATATTTTTGGGGTATACCCCTATACCCCAAAAAAAATATTTCATCACTTTGACGCCGTGGTACACAATATATCCATGCATTTTTATATTTCAAGCACTAACCATTTGAGAGAAAAGCCGAGGACGGACAGACAGACGAACAGACAGACATGACGAAATTATAAGGGTTCCGACCCTTGAACAACGGAACCCTAAAAAGACTGTAAAACATTACAAAACCCCAAAAAGGTACCTTTTCATGAACGCCTAGGTACTGTTTGTCTATAATGTAGGTACGCGTTAATCTCTAATATTATATTTAGGCTATTATATTATGTACTTAGTGGCTTCGTCCGCGTGGTAATTAGGATATTTTTCCGTTCCCGTCGCGCCGCGTCATATTTTGAACAATTCACACAATATCTTTATAAGTTGTAGCCTATGTGTTATTCTGATGTATAAGCTATATTATTGTAAAGTTTCATAAAAATCCATTCAGTAGATTTTACGTGAAAGAGTAACAAACATCCATACATACATACTTACATACTCACAAACTTTCGCGTTTATAATATTACGAGTAATAGGATATTAATATTTAGCCTTGCATGACAGAAAAAAAAACTAGGTATGCAATGCATGCTGCTGTTGCAAAAAACTGAGCGAAGTGTTAAATTTTAGAACGACGATTTTTTTTTTTAAGTTCAAACTTTTTTTTTTGTTCTAAACCCCTCCCGCCACACGTTATCACTGTGGTAAGTTTAAAGGAGATCGGTTCAGGCGTTTAGGAGGAGTATGCGGACAAACGAAATACATGAGTCGCCTAAGATTGAGCTTCGCTCAATAAACTTCATACGAGCTATTCCACGCCACCGCAGATGTGAAATCCGGGTACTAGAGCGCTGGAGTCTGCACTGTTCGCTGTGAACAGTCAAATAATTGCGGCGATGACGTAACCTCACTATTTTTTTGTCGATTTTATGTATTAGTAACGTCATTATCAGAGCACCTTACCACAGATAAGTAAGTGCTTACAATCGGTACAAAGACAACGGATCAAACGCGTCTCTAGCTATAAGTATATCCTGTAAGGACCCCATCTGAAGGCCTTTGTCATGTGTTCACCTGTCACAGGTCACGTCACACGGCACATTGACAGACCTAGTTGAGACTAGCAACTAGGTATACCCAAGTACCCAGAAATAGCACTAGTCTCGCCCCCATAGGATTTCAAACAAAAATTCCAACATTATAAACTTAAGACAAACGGTTCTTTTACGAGATTATTGAGATATATACATACTAGAGCATACTAGTGGATATTCAATTATTAATTACTAGCAACCCTTAGCGCAAACTGCGCAAGTAAAAATTTTTTTTTTTTACTTTTTGTCTCTAATCTTGTCGCACCACTTGAGACCACGACCTTTCCAACGGTGTGCCACACTTGACTGTGCGACTCTTAGTTTAGGAGGAGAAGCGGCTTCACTGGCGTATTATATACCTATATAGATTATTAACATTATGTACAATTTGCATGCTATCAGAATATGGCTAAGTGGGCTTGCTCTGTTATCATAACTAAGTACTTACCTAAAACTTATCTAATACCATTATTATGTACCAACCCATTTATTGCAAATAAATATTATGAATTAGGAATTATGAATACCTCTTTATTACCCGACGAGACGTTTACACAGTCCACCCATGACCACTCTTGTAACATGGTAGAAACGTCGGGTAATAAAGAGGTATGTTTAACTACTCTCGTATTTAGGTACTCGTATCTCAATAAACGCGAAAAATACCCGTTTGTCTTAAGTTCATAATGTGAACAAAAACGCGAAAGTTTAAAGAAAATTCCAACAGTTAGGGCAGATGTTACATTCCACTTAATACCTACTACACTTCAGTCCTTACAAGTCTAGCACAGAGCAAGTTGTGTTTAACCCAAACAACAAATTAGGTAACACCTATGGGATTTCTTAGTGAATTGCCGACCATTGTTTTAAAGTCGGTCATTTGACTCAAGGACTTTTCAAAGGGAACGGCTACAATTTGTTAAATTACGATTAAACGTTTGATACTTTATGTCTGTACAGTACTACCAAATAAAGAATGTGCATCGGGTCAGGCCTATGTCAGCAAAAAATAAGTGAAGTCAGCGACAACTTGAAGTTATAAATCAGTAAAGGTTGTCTCTTGTTTGTGACACGGCATTGACCAAAGAGTTGATATTGAGGCATTAACGTCATAATTATTGGTCAAATTATGCTGGTATATTTTTTATTTTACTGACAACCCTAACGTTCGAATTATGTTCTCTGTAAACAAAAGAATATGCTTTAATTAACGTCGGAGTGCAAGTTCTGTATGTAAGTACGAGTACTATTCCCTATTCTGTGATTGGGTGTTGAGATATTTGTGGACCACTAAGTTGGGTGTCGTTTTAATATGAACACGGAAGGACTTAAAACTCTTTTATTGAATTAAACTTACACAAGGCTTACAATCTTTTCCAATAGCCATTTTTCACAGAGTCATAGACAATATGGAGTTTTACCATAGACTACAAAGAACGTTCAACTACAGATAATAAATCTTACTATAGATAAAGTTGGTTATATTGGTATCTCAATATCGGGAAATATTGGAAACGATTATCTATTAAGGTTCTAAGATATGTATGGGGTAATAAAAATATATAGAGTAAGGAACACAGGACACATATAGGAACTTTGAAAGTGCCGACATTGTATGGACATAATTATGAGGCTGGTAAGGTTCGACCTCAGCGAACGTACTTCGATCAAATCGGAGATGTTTTGACAAAAAGGCAGGTCAAGAGTGCATGAAATTATTTATGAAAGTGAAAGAAGTGTGCCAGGATCGTAGCATGAAAGGAAGGAAGGAAAACGGAATGCGTGAAAGAGGATATGACAAGGAAATGAGTGACTGAGGATATGACGTCTGACAGCCATGTGTGAAATCCTCGTGGTCTAACTACAGAACTTCGACATCGCCCATGGGTTGTGAAGGTGAGAAGGCAGTCATTTCTCGGAACATATCAAGTTAGACTGGAAAGCCGACCCTAATAACTGGGGTTGATAAAAGGCTCGGTGGACAATGAGGTTACTTAGGTACTTGCCTACTTTTATTCCTTTGTTTTTATTAGTATTATAAATATTAGCTCATTGTTCATTAGATTCGAGATAGACATTAGAGAGATCATTAGCTCAAACAATTCATTTTTTGTAAGTAATGGTAATTTTTGATGACGCGCAGTAAACTAATGCACATTCTTCATTTATAAGTACTGTAGGCACCTAAAAGTACTTATGTAAGTTAGTTTTTAGCTCCGTAGAAGGTACCTACTAACGTACTAAGTACCTACCACCTTATTGCGATATAGAATAATATCGATACCGTGGGGAAGAAAGGTCGTAAAAGCCACTTTTGGCGAAAATTAATGCAGTCTTGTTCAGAATTTCGCGCTCTATCGATCTGTATATTTAAAGTTACAAAAAATTTATAAAAATGTCTTTTACACACCAGTATTTTTTACGTCCTAAACATTTTTTTTTAATAAAAAATGTCTTAAATCCGTTTTAATTTTAACTTTATAGTAATTTGGGCGTATCACTATTGTAATTAAAACAGTTTGATTGTAACAGTAAATGTCATAAACAACTGGCTTTTACGCCGTTTTGACTTCGTTAAAAGTACAATATTATTCCTTTTACACCTTTAAATGTTTATGATATCATCATTCACCGAGCCTTTTCCCAACGCAGTTGGGGTCGGCTTTCCAGTCTAACTGCGATTCGGCTGAACTTCGATATTTTCCGTGAAACGACTGCCATCTGACCTCCACAACCCATGGGCGATATCGAAGTTCTGTAGTTAGACCACGAGGATTTTTGATTTAGGGCTCCAACTACCTCTAACGACTGCCATAGATGTTCGTACAACCGGGACCGACGGCTTAACGTGCTCTCCGAGGCACGGAGGGGTCTCAGTGTCTTAAGAAATGGTCACCCATTTTATTTACCAAACTCATAATATTAATTGATTAGGTATATCTAACATACAAAAATTTAAAACTATTTACAAGTAGACCAATGACCATTGACTAATGGATTTTACAAATTGATTGCTATAATGAGCATGACGCATTGCCTAGTTTGACCTACTATTAGGGTTCGCTGTCCACCTATCTTGGGCTGTAGTAGGTATCCCATGAACCATGATAGTTAGAAATTTTTAATTGATTTTTGATTGACTGCTTCGGTGGCGTGGTCGATAGGTAGTGCATCCGCTCTCGACACCGGAGTCTCGGGTTCGATTCCCGGTCGGGACAAACGTTTGTGTGATCACACAAACGTTTGTACCGAAGTCTGGATGTTTCCAATGTATTTACAAAAAAAAATTGTATCATCATTCACCGAGCCTTTTCCCAACTGAAGTTGGGGTCGGCTTTCCAGTCTAACTGCGGTTCGGCTGAACATCGATATTTTCCGTGAAGCGACTGCCTCTCTCTGATGCCTTGCTCTCGATCTGACCTCCACAACCCATGGGCAACATCGAAGTTCTGTAGTTAGACCGGTCGGATTTTTGATTTAGGGCTCCAACTACCCCTAACGACTGCCATAGATGTTTGCATGACAACCGGGACCGACGGCTTAACGTGCTCTCCGGGGCGCGGAGGGGTCACAGTGTCTTAAGAAATGGTCACCCATCCTTAGACCGGCCTGAGTCGATGTTGCTTAACCTTTGCAATATAACATTGTCGGTTACCACAAGACCACGAGGCCCCCTTACAAAAAAAATGTATATAAGTATTTATATCAGTTTATCTAGTACTCATATCACAAGCTCTGCTTAGTTTGAGACTAGATGGCGCTGTGTGAATTGTCCTAACATGTTTATGTATTTATTATTTTAAATTTTCACAGATGATGTATTTCTGTTGCCTCTTTAAGAGTCCTCCTATTAAATTTTACCGTTTTCGCTGATTTTACAGACGTGTTTTTACACTGAAAATACTGTATTTTTATAAGTTTTAATGCATAACATGAAATATTATTTCAATAATGATCTAATAAGTGAGCTACTTTCTTATTTTTGTCATTAAATTTTGATTAATCGACCTAAAACAATCGGTAGTTTTTCGTATCTTTTGCTGGAAGAGGTCTAGAATATCACAAATTCACTAATCGTTTTGACGTCTAAAAAGTATTACAAAAATACAGTGTATTCTTGTAAAAGTCATCTATCAAATGTATGGATTACTTTTTATCACTTTCATAAAAAAAAGTTGAGTAAACAAATATTTAAGTTAGTCAAATTTTAGAGAAAATGGGCAATGAATTGGTTCTTATTTCGGCTACATAAAACTCTCGTTCATAAAATTAAAACAACATAAATAAACCTTGGTTCAAAATCAATCCATTTCCAAAAAAAAAGATAGCTAAATAATAAAAAATGGGCTGTAAATAATCTTTTAAAAACACCTAAATTTCGCTTTATAATACTCGACGCATGCCTCAAGTAAGCAGTCCGCGCCAAGCGCTTACAGGGAGAGGACGTGTCGCTCTGCGCGCCAAAATTCGACGCCGTCTACAGACGAATATAGCGTGGCGTGAGATTTTGATACTTTGGTAATATTAGTTATTATTTTGTGATGATTAGGCTTCTTTTTAAATACAACAAGTGATTATGTAGTATGATACTAGCTTCTTAATTGCTTGCGAATGTTTTACTACATTTCCAATATACCCGTAGGAGTATTGCGATAAAAGGTATCTTATATCTTATTGTAGACTATACTCTTTTTTTTTTAAATCCGCGAGATCGCGGCCTCTCCCATGTCCATTGCTGTGGGCGTCTCCGGTGACTCCAGACGGTATTTCCGGTGGCGCCCGGCGGACTTTGGCCAGCTGTGTGGCCTCTTCGGGGGTTTGGTCGGAATGAAAATCCCGCGTCGTTGAGGTTGGGTTTTATCCCGCGTCGGTGAGTGAATCTGGTTGCTTGCTGTGGGGCAAAGGCCCCGCAGCACGTAACCCTTCTAGCCTGCTTCTGTAAGGACGGCGGGTGGCTATTCCGCCGCCCTCAGGCCCCGATCATGGAGGTCGATGATCCTGGGCGTAGATGAGTCTGCGGCGCCCTGACTGTGAAACTCAGCGGGGAGGGTACGGTCCCTCTCCCTCTCGGCCGCCTCCTTCGCGAGCATGACTTGCTCGCAGAAGAACACGGCCGTGTTCCACCTACTCGCGCTGGAGACCATGGCTTAGAGAATGGTTTCCAGCGAGAGGATATCTACGCCCAGACCCACTATGAGGTCCCGGCACTGACTCGCCCACGCTGAGCACTCCACCTACGCGTGGAGTGCGGTGTCGTCGTCGGAAACCTCGCTGTGTTGACACCGGGGTGTGACCTCACGATAGATGCGAAACAGATAGCTACCGAAGCATCCATGCCCGGTAACGATCTGCGTTGCACGATACATGAGGTCACCATGCTTCCTCTGCAGCCAGTCGTCCATGATCGGTTTCACCGCCACGCATTATTTTTTTTTATTTGTATTTATCTTCCCGCGATGATGGTGGTATCCCACTTGGGTTGCTCAAGTTTTAAATAGATCGTTGAAAGGTCTTCAGCGGTCTGGCAAGATATTAAGAGGGTAACACACGATCTCCTTAGATGCATGTCTCTTAGCCGGAACCCCTCCATGGGACCTGGAAATAGTAGCCTTTGCGTCATTGTTTCAAAGGCTCAAGGGGGTTCTCCCGCACTCCACACGCTGGGACCTCGTCGAGGCGTCAAGGCGTGAATACCTCTCAGTGGAAACCATGCTTTGAGCCTTGGTCTTCAGCGGGAGTAGGTGGAACGTGGCCATTTCCTACGAGCACGTCATGCTCGAGAAGGTGGCGGCCGAGAGGGAGAAAGAGCGTACCTTCCCTGCTGAGTTCCGAAGTCTATGGCCATAGCATCGCTGACTCATCTACGATCAGGTACAGTGCTGAAACCCCGCAGAACGCACATTTACTCACCGACACTGGATAAAACCCGACCCCAATAATGCGGGATAAAACCCCACCCAACCCCAGACAGAGGGCATAGTTGGCCAAAGTCCGCCGGCGCCACAGGGAATACTTCCGAGTGCGTACCTGGGGCGCCCGGCAATGGACGAAGGGGCGGCCGAGGCATTGGACCGCGGCATAAAAAAAGGGGCCTCGCAAAGGCCTGCGGCCCGGAGCCTCGCAATGGGTAAGGACGCCGCTGCACATAGCAATACTATTAATGTTGTCAGCGCCTGCATTTATGAGATCAGCAATCGTCTATTTACTCGCAGCTTTTAGAGTTTGAACAGGCGCTGTTTTCGCGCTTTGCATCAACAGCGGTGCATAGAGGCAAATAGGGGTAACACCAAGATCTTAGATAGCCAGGTACACCTCACCAGCCATGGTACACTTGCCGATAGTAAGGTAAACATTCTGTACCTACCTACCTACCTACCTACCTAACGAAACGATCGGCATTTGGCCTAAATTTAGTATTATAGGTACCATGATAGCTTTGCCTAGTTTGAGACTAGATGGCGTTGTTGTGACGATTGACCTTATTTTAAGAATTCGAAATCCTTATTTTAAGCATTCGAAAATCCGATCTACTAGCATTCCCGTTAACCTCTCTAGCTCAGCTAAAAGTGCTTGTGTTAGGAGTGGGTTCACGTCAGTAGTGGGGTGACCGGGGATCGAACTCACGTTGTCGAAACGCAAGTCCAGGCTACGGACAATTTCAAAGTACTTTAGGAACTGAATGATAGATTCTGATCATCTTTTGGTAATGCACAGTAGATGGTAGGTAGGTACGTACTTTCACTTGGAAAATTGAATGCAAAAATTTAAAACTCAAAATTTTGCGTTATCAATTTTTGGAATTTTTACGTATTCATCGTTTTGTTTTATTTTACACACTGTATAAGTAACGTATGCCACTGTATTAATTCATTTCTTTTCGTACCTCCGAAATGCAATTTTCCAAGTGAAAGTACGATCAATTTATTTGTCCAACGTCCACGGTAACTTATCAGGAACTTTTTGAGCTATTTTTAATTTGGTGGGAAATAGGGGAAAATATCAAATAATGTTAATGTTAAATTACGATATAGTACGTGGGCCGTAGAACATTTAGACATTTAGGGTTAGAGCAGCACTACTGGAAACGAAATCTCTCAGAAATGGTAATTCCTAGGAAAAAAGTAAAGTGATTTTTGTAGGTTATTTTATTATCTACAATTTTGTACAAAACTATTTTTTGATATAATTCACTGTTTACGAGAAAAATCTAAAAAACTGTTTTTTTTTAACTTTAACCTTGAATAACTTTTTTTGCTAGAATTATAATACCTGCAAAAAAATATTAATGAAGAATCTGGTTATTTTTAAGAGACAAAAATATATTTTTATAACCCAGTAGGTGTTATCTTTACTACTATTATAAATAGGAAAGATTTGTATGTTTGTAATGAATAAACTCAAAAACTACGGTGCCGATTTCAAAAATTCTTTCACCATTGGAAAGCTACATTCACCCTGAGTAACATAGGCTACTTTTGATCCCGATAATGTGTTCCCACGGGAACCGGGAACGAGTAAACTAAATCACGCGGGTGGAGTTGCGGCGATCAGCTAGTACCTAATACATCACTTAAAAACCAATACATACACCACTCGTATAATATCTTACATCAGTAAATTAACGAGTTTTGTCTCTATTTCCTTATAATCTTAACGTATAAAGGAAAAACCCGGTGACACTAAGTATATCTACAGAATACTAAAGTACTTCTGTGCAAATCGGTATTAAGTCGTGCTGACGAGCACGACCATCGTTTATTATGATCTTAAACACTTATTAAATGGGCTTTAATTAACAAGCCTAGACACATATAATATTATATCCAACTGTTAACGGACACCAGAGATTATTGATCCTGGTTATTAGAATTGGATTTATGACTTTGTACAACAACAACTTCTCACAATCACAAATTTTGATTGTCTCGGTGGCGACTGCCGTCCCTGAGGTCCCTGGTTCGATTTCGGGTCGAATCAAATTGTTTGTGCGCTCCACAAATGTTTGTTTCGGAGTTTGGATATTTTCTATGTACAATATGTATGTATTTAGAAATATAAAAGTATGTTTATCAGTCGTCTAGATCCCATAGTACAAGCTTATGGGCTAGATGACGTCGTGTGAGAATGTCCAAAATTATTATTTTTATATAAACCAATTGTAATAGTTGCCGGCGAGTTATTGTAACACTGTAACATAAGTAAGCACCTACCTACTATACCTACCTACTGCTAATGTCTATATAATTATTATTGTCTACACTTTTGTTTAGGTTACGTCATGTTTAATGTACGGAGGCTTGATCCCACAGTCAAACCGACAACACGGTTTTGTGGGACTTTGGTTTAGTTGTAAGCAAAAAATTTCTGTATAAATAAATAAAAATATATAGAAGACACCCAAACTCCGAAACAAATATTTGTGGATCACACAAATACAACCACCGAGGTAGTTGCTACACGGGACGATGCGATGCGATACGGGCAGTTGCGATGCGATACTTTTTAAATTGATTACGTTAACGATAAAAGTGTCTGGCTTGAGCATGGTGCAGGCGCCTCCTAAAATGCCGTAATTGTAGCATATTTTGTACTTTGGTGACTATATACCTTTATTTTTCCGACTAGTCTATCTAACTACAGAACTTCGATATCGCCCATGGGTCATGTGGAGGTCAGATGACAGTGGCTTCACGGAAAATATCGAAGCTCAGTCGAATCGCAGTTAGACTGGAAAGCTGACCCCAACTGAGTAGGTAAAAAGGCTAGGTGAATGATGAATGTCAGTTCTGTTTTTCAATTTTGGTGTAAAGTCATTCATAGTAACGCCATCAAAAAACAACATGGTAGAAGTTAGTCGAGTTATTTGTTCGAAATAGTACTAAACTCTTCTTTATCTGGCTTTAATATATAATATAGTCTTGCAACATAACACTATAATCAATTTAAACGCTAACCAACGCTTTCTCCACACCAGAAGTTTATAGGTAGATCGGTACTTTCAGTACAACGAACCTGAGCTTCAATAAATGATTAAAAAGCATCATCGCCCATTTATTACAAACAATTCTATTTGCATACACTTGAAAGGATAAATTTTATGATACCTACATAAAATGTTTCCAGGTACTTCGGTGTACTTTGGTTCATTATACACGCCCTTTTTGATTTTGACACGGGACCAATGTACATTCGTCCACATTTAGTCTTAAGAAAATGTATAAATGAGTTAATTGTTGAAAATGAGTGACCGAGAGTTTTATAGCCAGGTTCTTTCTCTCGGTTCTACTTATTGCTTTGCGAATCTGGCAGTACATGTAAATATAGAAGCAATGACATTTTTTTTTTTATTTTAAGTACCTACTGACGTTTGTAAGAGCCATTTAGTGACCTATACAAATAAATAAATCATTTCATTTAATTTCATTTACGAGCTATTTTATTGATCCCGTGTAATAGGGTGTGAGTCTATTAACGCTAATCTTTTTAGATTTTTTCAGGTGCCTTGTTGAAGAGCCTATCCGTTGACCGGCAGGTGAACCACTCACGTTGAAGTTATCTTGACCCTAAAACAGCTATTGATGTGGTAAAACCCTACCCGTATTGCAGCAATCAATATCCTTTCAAGGCAGTACCGGTAGGTACTACCAAGTTATTTATTTATTTATACTTTATTGTACGCCAATACATTAGGTATTCATTAATATATACATGGAGCTTATTAAGTCTCAGAGCAATACAATGGGCGGCCTTATTGCTTAAAGCAATTTCTACCAGGCAACCTTTGGACAAAACCTGCTCCTGAGAATACTTGATTTTTGAGTGAAAAAAATCATGAAAATCGGTTGGGTAGTTGTCGAGAAACAATTTCACATCGAGTTGCATTAATTTGAGTCACCTGATAAGGAGTCATACAAACATCTATGGCAGTTGTTAGGGGTAGTTGGAGCCGTAAATCAAAAATCCGCTTCACGAAAAATATTGAAGTTCAGCCGAATCTCAGTTAGACTGGAAAGCCGACCCCAATCGTGTTGGGAAAAAGGCTCAGTTGATGATTGTAATTTTTGATAACTAAATTTGAAACCCGTTGCCTTGCGATGAAATGTTGATGAAAGGCAACAAAATCTTACGTGCCAGCCACTATGGCACAGCCAATTAAAGTCCTAGGTGTCTCGGACTCCAGATTTCAATATAGCTTCAATAAATCACATAACATTTTCGTAGGTAAATATACATATTCATAAAGACATCAAAACACTGGTCAATGAAAAAAATTACGAATGGCCGAAAACACGTTATCCTACTAATATTATAAACGCGAAAGTTTGTGAGTATGTAAGTATGTACGAGTATGTATGTATGTATGGATTGATGGATGTTTGTTACTCTTTCACGTAAAAACTACTGAATGGATTTTAATGAAACTTTACAATAATATAGCTTATACATCAGAATAACACATAGGCTACAATTTATAAAGATATTGTGTGAATTGTTCAAAATATGACGCGGCGCGACGGGAACGGGAAAAAATCCAAATTACCACGCGGACGAAGTCGCGGGCGACCACTAGTCGTCACATAAAGATATTAAACACAGGCAGAGCTTCGGACTTAAGTTAGTACAACTACAAACAATGATTTGCACTATAGCTATTTTATATAACGGAATTCCGTTAACTTATCCATTTAGTTAATAAAAGAAAGGCAACAATACCGAAAAGATAAAAGTTACAATACTGACAAATTCCTAACTCACTACATTACATAGTAGACATTCAGTCTTGCTTTTGTTACACATAATGAAGTCTCTGGGATAGAATGTGATTTGCATAAAGAAGTGTCTTATAATTTAACAAACCACGTATCGAACCATTGTATTATAAGGACGGTGATTCATAGGCGAGCTAGTCAACGGTCTACAATTACTTCGACTGCCTCGGTGGCGCAGTGGTATGAGTATGAGACTGCTGGCCCTGAGGTCCCAGGTTCGATTCCGGGTCCCCTTTGGGTATGGAACCTTAAAAACTTGGAACATTCTACGTCATTCTTATTGGTCTTAATTTAATATATTTTATAAGCAGTATGCTAACTTTTTCTTTTATAACTTTACAATTTGAATCACAAAAACTACGACACGGTAAGTCGCGATATTAACACTTTGTGATCACAAAATTAGAAAAATAAATCATTTCATTTCATTTCATAGATGTATTGGGCTAGTGGTGTTTTGGTCAGAAAGTTCCTTCTGGAAAGGGATCAATCGCTGGTCTAAATTTGATTTGTCCCTTTCATAGCACTTTCTGCCTACCTACCTATTTTGTAAATCAGTTTTTTTTGTTTATACTCGTAGTAACCCAGCCTGCTCTAAACCCACATAAACGTGTAACCTTCAAATGCTCATCATTGTTATAAGGTGAACAATGAAGGTCATTCTAATTTGTAACTGGTGATTCACTTTGTGTATTTCTCATTCAATTGTTAACTTCAAATCATTAATCAACAAGCAGTAAATCTCTAAATTAGAACATATTTCGCTTATCTGTCTATATGTCCGTAATTTACTATGGCAAAGTCTTAGAACATTATTTGTATAGTATTCTGTCATTGCTACCTCAGCAAATTATAATATTATTTCGGTATGTGCACTAAAGTAAATAGATATAAGCACGTACCTAAGATGTTCACCCCACATTGCTCATGTACAATTTCCTTTGTTTGCAAGTAATATATATAAGCTAGATATAGAGGGGCTCGTGGTCTAGTGGTAACCGACAATATTAATACATTGCAAAGGTTAAGCAACATCTAGTCAGGCCTCGGAGAGCACGTTAAGCCGTCGGTCCCGGTTGTGATACGAACATCTATGGCAGCCGTTAGGGGTAGTTGGAGCCCTTAAAAATCCGACCGGTCTAACTACAGAAATCGCCCATGGGTTGTGAAGGTCAGATGGCAGTCGCTTCACGGAAAATATCGAAGTTCAGCCGAATCACAGTTAGACTGGAAAGCCGACTGGAAAGCCTAAGTTGGGAAAAGGCTCGGTGAATGATGAGGTGAATGATGATATAAGCTAGATATAATACTAATATAAGTTCAGTCAATCAGTCAGATATTATAGAGTCATTACCAAATACAATCTCAATAGTTTTATTGACTCGCAATACTTACCTATCTACCTACTTACTTCTACAAATGGAGGAACGTGTGTTAGTACTCGTAGTTACTAGAACCACAGAGTTTATAATACAATTCTTGTAGTACCTAGTAGGTACCTACCTACCAACTTAGTGTATTGAAAAAATGTTTCCGTATTAAATAGTTTAATAATATTTGCATATCTTTTCTGATTGTGATGTTATTTTTATTGGAATCCTGAAAGGTAGTTTAACAATTGTAGCATTTTAATTTACCACTGTCTTTGCCCTTGACCCGATGTCACAACTTTGAATTTCTTGTTGTTGGCAAAAAGTGGACCACCGTCTTACTTAGCTCTGATGAAAGGTCAGACGTTGTACCTTTTGGAACGGAACCTTAAAAATGGAAAAGTAAATTATAGTGTTTGCCAAATAATTACGTATATACACCCTATTAGGTGGATAGGATAGGCACATAGGTACCCTGTTTGGAAAGACCGTTAATTATTTGGATTTACCTATATCTAATGAGGAATCTGTCAGCCATTTCTTAGTTTGAGATGGGACCTAAGAAGATGGGAAAAAAGAAAGAAACAAAGAAAAACATTTATTACTCCACTTTACAACCTTACAACATAGAATAACAAACAACAAAAACCACAATATCTTATAAAAAAAGGAAAATAATGAAAAATAATAATATGTGGAATAAACGGCCGTCTCTCAGCGTTATGCTGTCTGCGTGGTGCAGGGCAGAGAGCGCTGGTTGTCAGAGACGGCCTGATGGTGGAAACCATGACAGGGGAAAAGTACATCGAAAATATATGGAAAGCAGAAACTAACCGTAACAAAAATGAAAGAGCAAATTGAAGCACAATTAAGAAAATATAAAGAAAAAGAGACATCTATTAAACAAAGTTAAACATTAAAAAAGGGGGAAAAAAGAAAGAAAAAAAAATACACAAAACACATGCATAAGTAGTATTCTTTTGTATGTCACAGTCAGAGTCAGTCAGAATATTTTGCATGTAGGTAAGTACGTTTTTGCAAGCGTGACATAATGATTTAGTTAGATATATTGTTATATGCAAGTATGACGAATTATCAGGAATTGTAGGTTAATTGGTACGAATAATCGGTGGGTTAATTGGTAGGAAAACCTACCTACTTCGATACACTTTACTCGTGTAATCTGATTTAAACCACTCAGGGTTTTGCAGACTTCAAATTGCACTAATCAGATAATGTCATCTGTAACTACATCAGTCCGTGGCCTAGGTACCTTTCTACTTAATAATATTATGACGTAAGTAGCTAAGGTAGCTATACTAGCTGATTTCTGCGGCTCCACCCGCGTGAATTTTTTTTCTTGTTCCAAATTCCCGAAAACCCAATATGATAATGTAGCTAAATATTAGTGACAGAATTTTCAAAATCGGTTCAGAAGTTACAAACCGCATTCAATGCAAACACACAAACAAAAAAAAATGTGAATATAAAACAAAAACAAATGTAATGTAAGGAGACTCCTAACACAAGCATATTTTGCTTAAAAGGAGCTTCTAGAGTCAAAATTGTAAACTTTATAACAGTGAAATCTTTCCTCCATAATAATCTTAGTATACAGTGTGTAACATTCAAGTATGGGGAAGTCTGAAACTATAAAACATACGAAGATCTGATCTTATTTTTATTTATTTATTTATAATCACTTTTACAATATCCTCATAGTGTTCAGTAATACGATATTGCAAGTCATCAATTACACCATAATATTATTAAACTTGAAAACATACAAACTTTAGAATAAATAAATAACATTAATTTAAATAAAATTACAATAATATCAAAATCGAATTAAAAGAAATAAAAACAAATCAAATCGAATAAAATTAAATACAAGCAAATTAAAAGTAAAAATATTAACATCATTCGAGCCCGAAAATACTGAAAATCCGAACGTTTTGAAAAAAAAACCTACAGAAATTCTATTTTTAAATAGGTAGATACAGATAATACTAAATGTTATTATGAAACATGATGTCTACAATTAATAAAATGCATTATTTCAATTACTTAAATATTTTAAGCACTGATAGTTATTCCAATAAGTACAATCGGCCCCAAAAGTCGCTGAACACATTCAAACTTCCAAAACATCTGAACACAAAAAATGTCCTAAGTCACGAGTCGCAACACGAGAACAAAATAAACTCAACATACAAACATCCATAAAACGCTGAACACTAGTATTCCAAAAGTAGCTGAACATCATTAACATCATAAGTAGATTAACAAATCATATTTTCAATGTTGTTGCCAGTGTTCTTGATGTTACACGAATTTTGGTCTTTTGTCATGTGAGATAATTTGAGAAAAGGTTTAAAGCTAATATTAAATCCGCTGCCCTGGGCCGCGGCCGCACCTACGTCCATTGCCGGGCGCCTCCGGTAGACACTGAGAGAATTCCCAGTGGCGCCCGGTGGACCTTGGCCACCTGCGTGGCCACTGCGTGGTGGTCGGGTGTTACCCCGCATCTTTGGGGTCGGGTTTTATCCCGCGTCGGTGAGTGAAGGCGTGCGTGGGGTTAAGCCCCACATCACGAAGCCCTTCTAGCCTGATTCTGTAAGGACGGTGGGTTGCTTATCCATTGTCCTCAGGCCCCGATCATGGAGGTCGATGGTCCTGGGCGTAGTCACGTCTGCGGCGTCCTCGCCGTACACTTCGAAACTCAGCGGGGAGGGTACCCAATGCGGGGTAACACCCACCCAACACGCAGTGGCCAAGCAAGTGGCCAAGGTCCGGGCGCTACTGGGAATTCTCTCAATGTCTACCGGAGGCGCCCGGCAATGGACGTAGGTGCGGCCGCAGCCCAGGGCAGCGGATTTAATATTAGCTTTAAAACTTTTCTCAAATTATCCTACATGTCAAAAGAACAAAATTCGTGTAACATCAAGAAAACCAAAATTAGATTAACAGGCAACAACATTGAAAATATGATTTGTTAATCTACTTATGATGTTCAGCTACTTTTGGAATACTAGTGTTCAGCGTTTTATGGACGTTTGTATGTTGGATTTATTTTGTTCTCGTGTTGCGTCACTGACTTATGACATTTTTAGTGTTCAGATGTTTTGGAAGTTTGAATGTGTTCAGCGACTTTTGGGGCCGACTGTAACTACCTACAACGTGTTAAATTAATACTGCTATAGCAACTGGTATTGTTCGCAGTTATGACTAAAACCTTTGTCTTTAAAGACATCTCAACTATAGAAAATGCAGATGAATAACAGACTTTCACCAATATTTTCTAGTACGGGAAAGTCACCATGAGATTTATACAAATATTACATTGTTGGAAATGTCTATTGTCATCACCTGGGCTGGCTTCTCCATATTTAACATTGATACTTTAAAAAAAATTACAATGACATGTTCAATGTCCGTCCGCCCCTTCCTCCCTCTCCCCGCTAAAAGCTAAACGGCTGGCTCAAAAAATCTGAAAATATCATGATTTTATACATTTTATACACTGTCTCATTTGTCAGTTACCTTTTTGCAGGTCTGTCGTAATATAAGAGGCGTGCACATAAATTATACATACGAGTATTTTACTGGTATAGATACGCCTTTTTCGTTCACTGAATAGGCTCAAACGTAATTATTTGAATAAAAACTATGCCCTCATTTCGTCAGTTCTAAAAAACCCCACGTAATTGGTGGTGAGCCTATAGCCATTTTAGGGTAGGTAGTTAGGTACCGATATTTACCAGAGACGCGTCCGTTGGTACTGTGTATCTACACCGCGTGCACCTAAAGGTACCTAATAATTATGTCTGTAACTATACCACAGAATAGGGAATAGTACTTACATACAGAACTTGCACTCCGACGTTAATTAAAGCACCTTCTTTTGTTTACAGAGAACATCATTCGAACGTTAGGATTGTCCAGTAAAGTAAAATATATACCAGCATCATTTGACCAATAATTATGACGTTAATGCCTCAATATCAACTCTATGGTCAATGCCGTGTCACAAACAAGAGAACCCTTACTGATTTACAACTTCAAGTTGTCGCTGACGTCACGTATTTTTTGCGGTTGTTAGGCGAATGACATAGGCCTGCCTATACTGCGTTTACGTACCTACACGTAGACAAAATATTAAGTTATAAGTTTTACAATGTGATCACGTTTTTCTTGTTTTTTTTTTTTTTTTTTTTTTTTTTTTATTTGGTTCGCCAAATTGACGCCGCCCGCCTGGTGGTAAGTCGTGACGACGTCTAGCGATTGTGGGCCACTCTCACAGCACACATTACTATTGAGAGTGGCCCTCAACTTGACGACCTACTGATGTGCCTCTTCACGCTCCGCTTAAAGAACCCAGGATTATATGTGGGAGGAAACACGTGCACAGGCAGGGCGTTCCAGGCCACTATCGTTCGGCAGAGAAACGAACGTTTAAAACGTTCGGTTCTCGCGAACATGCTATCCACTGTGTGGGGGTGGCATCTCTGCCCGGCACGAGTCGTTCGGGATCGGAAGGAAGAGGGTGGGATCAGATTGAAGAGCTCTTCAGAACACTCGCCGTGGTAAATACGGTAGAATGCGGCCAAGGAAGCTATTGTTCGGCGCTGAACTAGCGGCTCAAGGCTTCCCGTTACCTCCGGACAATCTATATCGGATAGCCCGTCGCTGCATAGCGTCGAGAGCGTCCAGCAGATACTTCGCGGAGCCGTCCCAGAGGTGAGAGCAGTATTCGACGCAGGGTCTAATCTGCGTCTTGTACAACAGACACCTCTGGTCCGGTGTAAAGAATCTCTTTACCTTATTCAGTATTCCTAGTTTCCGCGAAGCTAGCCCTATACATCTTTCGATGTAGTTTTTATTATTGAGCTCTCGACGTATGTCTATGCCAAGGATATCAAGGTTGTCCTTCATTGGTAATAATGCATTCTGAAGAGAGGGTAGGGGAAGGAAAGGGGATTTCTTCGCAGTAAATGCACACGCCTGTGTTTTGCGGGCATTGAACTCGACCAGGTTCTCGGTACCCCATTGAGAGATACTGTCGAGGTTACGGTCGAGATCAGCCACGAGTCGTCGTCTCTCCTCCTCAATCTCAGATCGCCCCGCCGTCGGACGAACCGAGTAACTCCCGTGCAGTGTGCTGTCATCTGCATAGCAATGAATGTTCCCGAGGGATAGCATATCATTGATATGCAGAAGAAAGTGATTTGGTGATAGTACGGACCCCTGCGGTACCCCGGCATTCACTTGCAAGAAGCGAGAAGCCTGGCCATCGCAGAGGACCCGCACTCGGCGCTCGTTTAAAAAGCTGGCAATCCAGCTGCACAGTTGAGGAGGTAGACCATATGCCGGAAGCTTGGAAAGGAGCGAAGCATGCCAGACCCTATCGAAGGCTTTGGCGATGTCCAGGCTAATAGCCAAGGACTCGCCGTGCCTTTCCATAGCCCCACCCCAGACATGCGTTACGAATGCCAGAAGATCACCCGTTGATCGCTTTGGCCTGAAGCCGTATTGTCGATCATTGATTAGCGAGTGATCCTCTAGGAATTGCATGAGCTGCTTATTTATAAGGAGCTCAAGCACCTTGCAAATGACTGAGGTGACAGCTATGGGTCGTTAGTTGCCTGGATCGGACCGATCCCCTTTCTTGGGGATCGGTTGTACGTTCGCCTCCTTCCAGACCTCCGGCACGAGCCCTGAAGAGTATGACAGGCGGTACAGACGCGTTAATACTGGAGACAACTCAGCTGCACATTTTCGTAGCACCACCGCCGGAATGCCGTCAGGGCCACTGGCTTTCCGCGTGTCGAGTGACCGCAGCACTGCCCGTACATCACATTGCCTGATAACAATATCAGGCATTGTGTGGCCACAGTTGGCGATGGCGGGGGGCTGCAGGCCACGGTCGTCGGCCCGGGAATTAGCCGCAAAGAGGTCTGCGAGCATATCCGCTTTCTCTTGGGCTTTGTGAGCCAGTGTTCCATCTGGGTAACGCAGCGGTGGCAGCGAGGGCTGACAAAAGTTAGATTGCACGGCTTTGGCCAGTTGCCAGAATCCACGGCTGCCCGTGGGATGGGAAGTGAGCTCCTGACCAAGCCGCGCGACGCGCTGGGCATCCACTCTCTTAAAGGCCCTCTTACTCGACTTTGTGGCCCGGTTGTACGCTGCTTTGAGGTGGCCCACGTTTGGGTCGCGCACAGCCCGGGCCCTGATCCAGGCGCGATATGCCGACTGTTTTTGTCGAACAGCTTTGGCACAATCTCGCCCGAACCAGGGACGGGCTCTGCGGATACTGGCGACATCAGTGAAAGGGATGTAATAATCCATCCCTAAACTGATCTCGCCAGCAATAGCAGAAGCACTATCCGAAGGAGCCTTTCCTACAAAGCAGCGCTGGCTCCAGGGGACGGACGCATAATAATCGCGTAGACCGTCCCAATCCGCTGACGAGTAGTGCCATAGTCGTCGTGACGTTTGTACAGGACGTGCAGGAGGTGACACCTTCATGCCAGCGTGAACAACACAGTGGTCGGAACTACCCAGTGGGGCTCCTACCGAAACACTGTACTGGGCTGGGCGACTCGTCAGCAGTAGATCCAGCAGAGCGGGCGCGTGATCTGACCTGTCTGGTATCCGGGTGATCCCGCATACCATCTGGGTCAGACCGTGGGAGAGAGCGAACGCATGGGCGGCTCTACCCGCATGATCAGTCTTGAGGGACCCCAGCCATTCAATGTGATGGCCATTGAAGTCCCCCAGAAATACTAGGTCAGCGTTCGGGAACCGCACCTGCGCTTCATCAGCCGTCTCGCTGAGGTACTAGAAGAGCTTTGTTGTCTCAGAATCCCCTGTGTGGGATCGGTAGACGCACACGTAGATCTGGCTCATAGAGCCATGGTCTACGTGCAGCCAAAGGACGGAATTGGAGGGGTTCTCTAGGCAGCGCAACCGGCGGCAGCAAACATCCGCCCTAACGAACACGCACACCCCGGCTTTGTCTCGAAATTGTTCCTCGATGACATAGCCGGGGTAACACAGGTAAGACGTGTCGTCAGGGCGGCGTATTTGTGTCTCGGTGAGGAACATCACAGCGGGCCGTGCCGTCTCAAGGTGGTGGTGGATGGTATCGAGGTTCGTATGGAGTCCACGGACGTTAGTGAACTCCACCTCGAAATGTGAAGTTGTGGGGTTTTCTAGGGCCGCTGTGTAACGTTTATTTCTTTTTTGTTGCACTGCCATTGTAGATTTTGAAGAAGAAGCGTGAAGACAGGGCGACATTTGGTGCAGTAGTAAGTGACAAAGCGCAGGGGCTAGCTTTGTCTAGAACCGTGTGGTTAGGTCGGAGCCGACTCGCCGGACGGAAGGGCTCCCAAACCCCCCTGATGCAAGGCCGCCGCTACCCCACACCGGTTACCACCCGGAGCGGCGATCCCACATCAGGATTATGCGCAACATGTGGGGCAGCCTCCTGGGGTGGATGGCCCCAGGCGGGCCCCATGACTGTGTTGCGGGCGGCCGCGGCAACGCCGTTGCTAAGGGTCTCCCTGGCCGGCGAATCGACCCACACCACCCACACTAAACTCCGTTTCGCCCCCACTGGTCCCATGCCTGCTGCACCATACATCGCCCCGGGCCCGGCGGTGCAGCTGCTGAACCCCTAACGCACCCCAGCCTGGGCTGGGTTACTTGGGGGGCTTTAGCACAGCTGCACGGTGGTACCCCCCCGGACCAACACTGTTATACCACCTGGTACCCACGTAGGGGCCGAAGCCACTCCATAGGTACCGTAAATTAACGAGCCTCGTCCGTTTATCAGCAGGTGCGCCACTAGCAGGTGAGGCCGCTGGGGCCCTAAAGATGTTGGTAGAGCCCCTTTGCACCCAAAAATATAGGTATGCTCGGTTTTATAGGTACGCTCCTTGTTTCGAAATCATTTCGAAGTAAGGAGTGTCGTTTGGAACAGCTTTTATAATGCCAGGTACCGATCAGGTTTTTTCTAACGTAAATAGGTAGGTATCGTGTACTCAGATATTGTATGAACTGGTATGTAACACCGTCCTGACTGTCGGAATTATAGTTTAAATTACAGAGCGGTCACATTTTCTACAGTGCCCCGTAAGGGCAGTATAAAGCTGACACCTTATTACGTGGGACCGAAAATATACTGACAATGAGTGGGTTCGTAATACACCTCTGTCTATCTCTTCGGGGATATAGGCGTGATGTCTGTCTTCTGCCTTTAGTAATCTATGAAATGTCTTCTCGTCCATAATACATCAGTGCTTTAAGACAAAGGTGTACCGATTGGTTACCAGTGATTCATAACTCATAAGGGATCCTTGGCTCATTATTGCGTAGCGAGCTATGGATCTCCGTAGAAGAAAAGAAAGAAAGAAAGAAAATACTTTTTTTTCAAACACAGAAGTGGTGTTAACAAGCTGTACCTACCTACCTACAATAAGACAAGAGTAAAAGTATACACAAGAAAATGTTCAGGTACGTGCTAGTGCACGCCGCATTCTGCGTGTAAATTGGTCTCCTCTCAGCTTTATGCTGACGTAGGCGGTGCCATGTTGATCAGCGCTTATATTCAGAGGAGGGCTGGAAATAGCGTCCCCATCCCATAACTCGCCAATGAAATAAATAATGATCCTATAATTACATGAACCAAAGTTTCCGACATAACCTGAAGGATTAGTAAGCTGATCCTATAATTACATGAACCAAAGTTTCCGACATAACCTGAAGGATTAGTAAGCTGAATTGGCAGTGGGCCAGCCACATAGCATTTTGCAAGTGACCAAATCCAGTACGGGTTCAGTGTCTGCTAAAGTGTGTAATATGTCTTTGGTGTGAGAACTTTCAGCCTAGCGTCTAAAAATAACTTGTTTTTAGCACTCAACGTAATACATAAGGACTTTATTCTCATACTATAATATACATACCTATATTTTGTACCTACATACACGGGGAAACTACAAAAGCTACATAACATACAAAAAAACACGAAGAAGACCGGTTCCGCTTGTCCTCATACGCCTTAACAACATAAACGCCTAAAGAAGGAAACTACTCTTTAAAAAACAACAAATAAAGTTGAATATCCATCGTATAAAAATACAGTTATAAATTAGTTTCATTCCAGTTTCGCATTATACCTAGCTCAGTACAAAACGAGACTCGTTCGCAACAACAATGAAGTACGTTGCGCTTGTATTTTTATTCATTAGTGCGTGCTATTGTCAACAGTTACGTGAATTCAATGAGAGACCCAGAAATTTTAGCATCGAACTCCTTTACTATACTCAATTAGCTACAGATGGACACGTAGTTATATCTCCTTTCGGTATATGGACACTTATGACAGGAATTGCCCTTGGTGCTACTGGAAACAGTTATAGACAGTTGGGTTCAGCGTTTTTCCTACCCGCCGCCACAGATTCAACTTCACTGATCAAAGGCTACAAGGATTTGACAAACAGTGTTCTAACTCAATCAAATGGTGTCAGTCTAATAAGCAAGAATTTCGTATTTCTAGACAACGATTTCACTGTATATCCAGAGTTTAGAGTCAGTTTGCAAAATGATTTTGGTGCGTCCCTCAAAATTCTAGATTTCTCTGACCCGAATTCCGCAAGAATTGCGAATACTTATATCGAGCGATTAGGTGGTCGTGTTTCTAATGTGCTGAAAACTGATGACTTCCGTGAATCTAGAATGATTTTAGCCAACGTCATCTCGTTCAAAGGACTGTGGGCGTCACCATTCAATACTTCAGATACAAATGTGGAGCCATTTTACAACGAGAATAAACAAGAAATTGGAAAAGTCAACATGATGTTCCAGAAAGGACAATTTCCTTTTTCAAATATTCAAGATTTGAAATCATACGCCGTGGAACTACCTTACAGTTCAAATGGAAAATATTCTATGCTAGTGATACTACCATATCCGTCTGTGAAAATCAATGATATGTATAAGAATTTCACTCATGTAAGCTTAACAGATGTGTTTAAAAAGTTAGAGGAAGACGAAAAAGCATTTGGACTGGAAGACGTTGATATTAAACTACCAAGATTTCATATAAGCACAAATGTGGTTCTAAACTCGCCGCTAAACGATATGGGTGTTTATGATATATTCCAGCCAGATGCTGCAAGCTTCAAACGAGTGTCCAAGGACCACATATTTGTGTCTGCAATCATACATAAAGCTGATATTGAAGTGACAGAATCAGGCACAGTTGCCTCGGCGGCAACGGTAGCTACTTTCTCCGACAGGATATCTGCGCCGTACTTTTACGCCAATCGGCCGTTCTTGTACTTTATCATGGAAAAATCTACAACGACTGTGATATTTAGTGGTATTTATTCTAAGCCTACTGTGTATTAGAACCTTGTCAGGATAAGCGCTCCGTGACGTCATCAATCGCTGAAAAGTACGGATAACAAAACAGTATTGTAGATTAGTTTACGTCACTATGACGTCACCAACATGGCTGCCAATCCAATTGTCATCTTGCGCGGCATTACTTTACTTAAGACTCAATACGCTCTTAAGCGTAGATTTTACACGTACTTTAATTGTGAGAAACAATTTTGAAAACTGTTCGTTTTGTATCTAATACGTGTCAAGTGACTTAAAACCGGAATAATTAAGGACTGTTAATTTATAAAAATAACTTCGCAGTGATACTAGGTGCTGCTACGCTGGTGTCACCCTGCGCTGCTGCATATTGAGCGGAGTGTTTTCGGTAACAGTAATAAGTCATTTAAAAATTTCATGAGTTTATATTTATTTATATTTATTTTGAGATAATATTTTGAAAGATACAAAAAGCGCGCGAAATTTCTCCCATAGGTTTAACATGTAAATTTTGATTCCTCAAATAAATATTTTTGGCCCCTTTTTTTAAATTTCTGACTCCGTCACATTTTTTGCACTTAAATCTAGTTTAATTTACTTCAAAAATTTCTAGAATCCGCCAAGTAGTTACGAGATACAGCGTTACATTTAATCGCATTGGAGTCGCTGTATGGGAGTTCAGTTCGCCTTCGGCTCACTCCGCTCAATAACCTGTCTATGAATAAATCATATTCTTTTTTAATATTATTCTGTTTTTCTATTTACATTTACCAATCTCATCATTCACCGAGCCTTTTCCCAACGCAGTTGGGGTCGGCTTTCCAGTCTAACTGCGATTCGGCTGAACTTCGATATTTTCCGTGAAACGACTGCCATCTGACCTCCACAACCCATGGACGATATCGAAGTTCTGTAGTTAGACCACGAGGATTTTTGATTTAGGGCTCCAACTACCTCTAACGACTGCCATAGATGTTCGTACAACCGGGACCGACGGCTTAACGTGCTCTCCGAGGCACGGAGGGGTCTCAGTGTCTTAAGAAATGGTCACCCATTTTATTTACCAAACTCATAATATTAATTGATTAGGTATATCTAACATACAAAAATTTAAAACTATTTACAAGTTGACCATTGACTAATGGATTTTACAAATTGATTGCTATAATGAGCATGACGCATTGCCTAGTTTGACCTACTATTAGGGTTCGCTGTCCACCTATCTTGGGCTGTAGTAGGTATCCCATGTACCATGATAGTTAGAAATTTTTAATTGATTTTTGATTGACTGCTTCGGTGGCGTGGTCGATAGGTAGTGCATCCGCTCTCGACACCGGAGTCTCGGGTTCGATTCCCGGTCGGGACAAACTTTGTGGGATCACACAAACGTTTGTACCGAAGTCTGGATGTTTCCAATGTATTTACAAAAAAAAAAATGTATCATCATTCACCGAGCCTTTTCCCAACTGAAGTTGGGGTCGGCTTTCCAGTCTAACTGCGGTTCGGCTGAACATCGATATTTTCCGTGAAGCGACTGCCTCTCTCTGATGCCTTGCTCTCGATCTGACCTCCACAACCCATGGGCGACATCGAAGTTCTGTAGTTAGACCGGTCGGATTTTTGATTTAGGGCTCCAACTACCCCTAACGACTGCCATAGTTGTTTGCATGACAACCGGGACCGACGGCTTAACGTGCTCTCCGGGGCGCGGAGGGGTCACAGTGTCTTAAGAAATGGTCACCCATCCTTAGACCGGCCTGAGTCGATGTTGCTTAACCTTTGCAATTTAACATGGTCGGTTACCACAAGACCACGAGGCCCCCTTACAAAAAAAATGTACATAAGTATTTATATCAGTTTATCTAGTAGATACTCATATCACAAGCTCTGCTTAGTTTGAGTCTAGATGGCGTTGTGTGAATTGTCCTAACATGTTTATTTATTTATTATTTTAAATTTTCACAGATGATGTATTTCTGTTGCCTCTTTAACAACAAATACTAAAAAACAGAATATACTAAATATTTAAGGGGCTCCCATACAACAAACGTAATTTTTTTGCCGTTTTGGCGTACCAAAACGGGGTTCCGTACACACAAAGGGTTCCGTAGAACCCTTTGTGCGCGAGTCCGACTCGCACTTGGCCGGTTTTTTATACTCATAGAAATATCATTATTCTACAAAACGAGGAAATCAGATTAGTTTGCGAACGTAAAAACCTGTTAGGAAGCTACGAGGTGAATATTTATATTTTTGTATTTTAAAGCAATGAGTTTTGCTTAAACTATTCTTAAAATATTAAGAAAGAAATCATAAGAAGATCACAAAAACTGATGTCATCGGCAGGACTCGAACCCACGGCCTTTCCCTAACAGGGGAGTGCTCTGACCAACTGAGCTACGATGACCACTACCGACCACATCGAATTTTTGCTTCATTTCATATTCATAATTTCTACATCGCGCTATTAAGGTTAGCGTTGGATCCACCCACCGCAGTTCTAACGAATAATATTTATATTGCACAAAAACAAATACTTTTCCACTGATATAATTTATATTTTTACTGACCGGTTTTGACGTACTTTTCGACTAGTGTTTTGATGTCCTTGTGTAGTACTACGATATTATTATGTGATTTATTGAAATACTATTAAAATCTATGATGATGCCGTGAAGGGGAAACCGGTCAGCAAAAATAAAAATTACATCAACGGAAAAGTATATTTTACCTAGCGCATTAAGCGCTGTTCACATTGTTCGGACATACCATAGACTATAGTGTCAAAGACTATAGAAATCTGGATCCAGCGTATAGAATTCCATTGTTCCGTTCACACCTGTCGGACAACTTTAGACCGAATGACTTGTAGTCTATGGAAGTCCGACGGCGATCACGGCAAAACTTTTTAAATGATTGAAACAATTCTTTTAAGCCCAGAAATCATTCATTCTCCGATTTATAAGTTAGGTACAAGTCTTTATGTCCATTTTATTTCTTTATTGTTTGGTTGGTATTGGCTAGGCTCCACACAACGTACTGACGTATGTAGAATTGTAGACAGATAAAAGTATTGAAAAATTAAAATTATTATGCTAGATGCCTAACTCGAAGAACTATTAGTAGAATGTGTGATAGTGCGCACTGTACTCTACAACCAAACATGCGGAGATTATAAAATAAAGCATTGAAAGAGCACTTGGCGTGAAATAGGCGCTCATACAAATTTATTTATTTATAGTATAGTATAGTAGTCTGTTGTGAAAGTATAGAATACATACATTATTTTCCAGCATCAGAAATTAAAGAGATTAATGTGACAATGCGCCAGCATTCTGAGCATTCATTCAACGTGGTGCCTTTGCATGCATAGTGCCACTAATACTCGCCCACGCTGCGCATTCCACCAACACGTAGAATGCCGTATCTTCGCCGGAAGCCTCGCAGTGTTGACACGCGGGTGTGACCTCACGATGCATGCGATGGAATAATGTATGGACGGTCATACACTACTGTCTTCTAATACCACAATCTGGGAACTTTTATACGGTTTTTTAATAACATTAATATATATTAATGTTATTAAAGTATAGTCTAATTATCCCTGACGTCATATTATTTGCCCACATTTCACTAACTGATTGATTGGTCCCACATAATAGGACTATTGTAGCTAACTACAGCGGTTACACTTTCCTCTTCTCTCTTCAGATTGACCCAAAGAACACAAAATAATAAAAAAATAAACACTGCGAAAAATAAGTCTAGAGCCACTTGAGCTATAATTAATAGAACTAAAACAAATCCCCCCCCCCCCCCCAATTTTCGAGAAAGTATTGTACAACAGATTGACTGACTATTTCGAAAGGGAGGGTTTATTCACTGACCGACAGACTGGGTTCAGGAAAAGTAAAAGTATTGACATAGCCATATATGACTTCCTGAATTTAGTCATATCAAGAATGGACAAAAGACTCCCCGTCCAAGCACTGTATATGGATATGACTAAGGCAAGACAAATCACAATCATCAACAAAATATCCACCAAATCAAAAACTGAACTTTCGTACAAGTCAAATGCGAGGACAATTTGTTACGGAGTACCTCAAGGGAGTATACTGGACCGCTTCTTTTTATAATTTACATAAATGACTTCCCAACGGCTACTACATATCCCATGGTTATCTGACGACAGTACGGTGATATTTGATAACGACAAAATTGAGGACAATAATTCACTAATCAATAGAAATGTTACAGCTTTAGTAAATTGGCTAGAATTAAATAACCTTAAAATTAATTTGGAAAAAATTTACCTGATGAATTTTAGTCAAAGAGGAAACCAAGTGAATTTGGACATTCAATATAATAATAAAAAAAATAATGACATTTCTGTTCAGACATTCCTAGGTCTGCGGATCGAAAGTAGCCTACATTGGGATGCACAAATTGAATCGGTCTGCAGTAGAATTCACCGGCTTGCGTATGCGTTGTACATGCTCAACAAGACTGTAAACAAAGAGGCCATTCTTGTGGCTTATCACGGGTTAGTGGCCTCTACTTTAAGGTACGGTATTATTTTCTGGGACAATGCGACGGGTAAAGATTTGGTGTTTAGGGCCCAGAAACGCTGTATTCGAGCTATTGCTAGAATTAGTAACACAGACTCATGTAAACCACATTTTATTACCATGAACCTTTTAACTATGTCATGTATGTACATATATGAAACCGTAATGTTTGTAAAATGGAATTTGGGTAAATTCTCTTTAATCACAAGTGGCCGCAGGTCTGGTAATCTGCATCTTATACCTGCCAACACGACATTGTTACATAAAAGTGTATTCGCAATGGCACCGAAATTGTACAATAAATTGCCAAAAGACATTCAATCTGCTGAAGATTTTAACATATTTAAAGTTAAAGTTAAGAAGTTCCTAATATATAAAGCATATTGTTACGAGCCGGGGTTCTACGGAATTAAAAATGCCGATCAAACTACCACAAAACACTTTATTTATTACACCACTAATTTACACTTCACTATAAGCTTCACTGAACACTTTTAATCGCACTTGAACTCGCAGTACTACTACGTAACGTCTTTCTGGAATGTTCTGTCAAGGTGCTTCTAGATAACTCGTTACATAGAAGTACCTTGACAGAACATTCCAGAAAGACGTTACGTAGTAGTACTGCGATTTGCTACTAGATGGCGCTGAATTTGGTAGTCTTATTACTCGCTACGAGATGGCGTTACATTGCCCCCTCCTAAGACATGCTCGTCCCGAGCATTGTCAGGCCCATAATATCGCGCCAATCGATCCACATGAACTATCTTTGGCGCACTTCTTGGACTCTTCCGTATTCGGTAAGTGACATCGTTAATCTTGGTCACAACTCGATATGGTCCATCCCATTTAGCTTGCAGTTTAGGAGCCTTCCCTTTACTGCGGACTGGGTTATGTAACCACACTAATGAACCTTCATCGAAGCCCTTATTGTTTGTCTTTCGGTCGTAACGGGTCTTCATCTTTTCAGACATTTGTTGACCTGATTGTCTGACATGCTCATAAATGTCATTCATCCTGCTGCGCAAGTCATTCGCATAATCGGTGATATTGCGTGGAGCGTCAGGCGGTATACCGGTTATTGAGTCGGCAGGCAACCGTAATTCTCTTCCAGAGTTCGCATAAGCTGGTGTCACTGACGTGCTTTCGTGAACCGCACTTCGGCAAGACAAAAGAAACGGTTGGATGTGCTTGTCTCAATCTTTTTGCCTGCTTTCCACAACTTTCGCCAAATATCTCTCCAATGTCTGATTAAATCGCTCCACCATTCCATCTGACTGCGGGTGGTAAGAGGTCGTTCTGGTTTTGTGAGTACCCATGACCCGACACATTTCCTGGAACACCTGAGATTCAAAATTTCTTCCTTGATCGCTATGGATTTCTAGAGGCACCCCGAAACGACAGAAGACTTCGTGAACTAATTTATCTGCGACCGTAGTAGCTTCTTGATTAGGTATAGCGAAGACTTCTGGCCACTTCGTGAAATAATCCATCACAACCATGAAGTACTTGTTTCCGCTTTCACTTTCAGGAAACGGTCCCGCAACATCTAGGGCTATCCTTTCCCATGGTGCCCCAACGTTATACAGTTTCAGTGCACCTCTGCTCCGTGTATGAGGTCCTTTCACAGCAGCACAACTCGTACATTTGCGACACCAGTCCTCAACGTCGTCGCGACAGTGGATCCAGTAAAACCGCTCACGTATCTTCAACAGAGTCCTTTTTACTCCCATATGGCCCCCTGAACATCCATTATGGTAGAGCTGTAGCACATCTGGGACCTTAACTTTAGGGACGACCATTTGCAAATGACAGCTGTCTCCTCGAGCATTTTCCCATTTGCGGCGCAAGACTCCATCCTGAATAACTAAACTGTCCCATTGCGCCCAATAACTTTTTGTGATTGAACTCATTGAAGCGACGTCACTCCACATGGGTTTAGGAGCACTTGATTTAATCCACTCAAATATTGGCTTGATGTCTGCGTCGTCCTGTTGAGCATGTTGTAGGATTTCTTTCCATTCGTCGCTCAGATCCGTTTTAAACATCTTCACAGGTATGGCTACCTTTATCTCCTGTTTGGCACAGTGCTTACGGTCTTCAGGGCAAGGTCTTCTTGACAATGCGTCTGCGTTGCCATGGAATCTGCCATCCTGGGTTTGTGAGATCGAAACCCTTGGGGCTCTTCTAACATCAGCCGGCACCCGCCACGCAGACCTGGCTATAATTCGTTTTCCCTGCTGTTGCTGGGCGGTGACGTTAGCCACCCTATCTTCTTGGGAACGACTTTCTTCTCTTTCAGCAGTCCGCTTTGGGCAACTGGATCGAAGGTGGCCCCTCTCACCACATGTGTAGCACCTAGGGCTATACCTCGTGAAACGGTCGCGAGCCGGTGATGCTACAACTTCCCTGACGCGGTGAGATCGATGATCTTTCCGTACGGCTTCGACCTCCAAAGCATGAGCCAAGGCGTCTTTGAGAGTCTCATGGTGCCCGAGCCTCACAGCAGCCCTGACTTCCAGGTCGTGGATGCCGTCGATGAATGCTTGCACCAGATTCCCATTGATGAGCGCAGGTACCGACTGGTATGCTTTCCGTACCAGCTTCTCTACTTCCAGGGCCCACTGTTGCAAGTTTTCGCCAGTGCGCTGGACACGATCCTTCAGCTGCGCACGATACACGTGTTCCAGGTGAGCGTCACCGTATCTGGCTTCCAAGGCTTCTGGTAGCTGCTCGTAGGATACATCGTCTCCGAGAGCTTCTAGGATGGTTAACGCCTTGTCTCGCAGACCCAATGTAAGCGCAGTCATGGCCTGGGCTTTGCTCCACCCGTTTGCCTTCTTAACGGCCTCAAACTGCTTTTTATAGGCCGACCATGAAGATGTCCCATCGAATGGCGGTACTTTAAATCCACGCACTGAAGGTATGGCAGGTAAGGAAGTCGCAATCCCATCTCCAGCTTTCAGATTTCCCAGCTCTTTCCTCACATCTGTAATCTGGTTTTTTACATCTTCAATCCGAGTTTCGGCTTCCGTGATGCGGTTCTCAACATGATGAACCTGATCCTTCATCACATTCATCTCCTTGCCAAAAGTCGCTCGAAGATCTTTCATGAGGAGCGTCTGTTCCTCCTGGTGGCGTGCCTGCTCCTCCTTGTTGCGCAGCAGCTGTTCTTCCAACCGGCGGGCCTGCTCCTCCTGGCGGCGTGCCTGCTCCTCCTGGCGGCGTGCCTGCTCATCCTTGTCACGCAGCAGCTGTTCTTCCAACCGGCGGGCCTGCTCCTCCTGGCGGCGTGCCTGCTCCTCCTGGCGGCGTGCCTGCTCCTCCTTGTCCCGCAGCAGCTGTTCTTCCAACCGGCGGGCTTGCTCCTCCTGGTGGCGGGCCTGCTCCTCCTGGCGACGGGCTTGCTCCTCCTGGCGACGGGCTTGCTCCTGTAGCATCGCCATCAGCGCAGCAAAGTCTGGAGGTGCTGGCGCTGGAGATACCGTGGGCGGGCAAGCTTCCACCGTTGGCTGCTGCTGACCACCCAACCTCTCCGGCGTATTACCTCCGAAGCGCCTGCTGTCCAACTCCTGCTGGCGCTGACCCCTGGTACGGACGCCCTCTGTGTCTTCTTTCGGTAACACCGGCATTGTCCAAATCCCCAATTCTGACACCAATTGTTACGAGCCGGGGTTCTACGGAATTAAAAATGCCGATCAAACTACCACAAAACACTTTATTTATTACACCACTAATTTACACTTCACTATAAGCTTCACTGAACACTTTTAATCGCACTTGAACTCGCAGGTATAACTCGTATTATCGCTCTGGAAATACTGCTCCCCCGCCACCGAAGTGCTCCGCCTTTATAGTACGGTCATTACTCTAGATTACTCTAGAATCTTCACGGAAGAATTATCGCGAACATTCCACACCTTCGAGATGCTTCTAGATAACTCGTTACATAGAAGTACCTTGACAGAACATTCCAGAAAGACGTTACGTAGTAGTACTGCGATTTGCTACTAGATGGCGCTGAATTTGGTAGTCTTATTACTCGCTACGAGATGGCGTTACAATATTACACGGTGGATGTATAAGGTGGATGTATAAGTATAAGGTTCGTTCTGTAAACTTGGGTAAAATATTTGTTCAACGAGCGGTCAACACTGTATTTGCCACCCGCTGCCTCTCATGGATTGGGCCGCGCATTTATAATAACCTACCTGCGAATGCTAGAACCGTGGTGTCTGAATTTAGTAGAAAAAAGATTATTAAGTTATGGCTTTTGGAACTAGGTATTGTTGAGATCGAGGAAAGACTGTTTGCCATATCGGGATAGGGTGACCTAATTTATCCTATAGTGTGTGTATAGTGTTATGAGGTATGTAATAATACCTATTATGATTATGTGTTGGTGGTGCGAGTAGCCCAAAAACGCGACTTTTTTTTTTAATTTCATATTGCTGGCATTTCCTTTTCTCCTAGTTTTTTACTTATTTTGTTTTTGTTTTTTCTGGTTCTGTACCTGCGGCTGTGGGTGAATCGGGCGACTGTGGTAGTCCTCGACACGGGATCTCCTAGTGAGGACTGCTCAGTTATAATTGTATTATGTTACGCACCAATCACGCCGAGCTTGTTACTTATCTGTTGTTGTTACTGTTACTTAGTGCGCATACTATTTTAAGTTATACAGCAGGTGTTTTTGTAATATGTGATAACAGCGATAAATAAATAAATAAATAAATAAATAAATAAATAAATGAATATCTTTTAGACAAATTTGACTAATTTACCATAATGACTACAACATTTTTTTATTTTCTATTTATTAGTGACATTGTTATGAATTATGAATATTATTAGACGTTATTATGAATTATGAATAGGGGAGACCCGGTATAAAAGTAACACGGGGTGAACGTAACAAGTGAATTTTCGAACGAATTATATTGGCTGTACTGATGGCTGTATCACCGGTAAGTGCCATTTGACACCGCCCATCACCTCAGCTGTGCTCACGGCGCTGAACCGTTTAGTTGTGGACGAAGCGAGTCGATCCCGCAAAAACATCTCAAAAGTAAGTTTCGATCTTATTTTTCAAGTGTGTATGTTTTTATTATGCTCAACTTTAGCTGGCGGGTTATGTATAATTTAAATAACATAACTATTTGTCTTTATATATTACTATACCAAACGGTAACTTTCTAATGATTTTTTTGGGTTATGAGCTAGTGTTTGTCGAATTCGGGAAAATTTATGCGTAGGTATGAAAGTAACAAGTTGTTACTTTTATCCCGATTATGGTCGTGATATCTCATAGCATATTTTATTGTACATATTAATTTATTTTCAAGCACTAAAAACTTATTTTCTTATTCCAGAATGCCTAACATTCATAAACGAACGACCAGCAGAAGTTTAGTTACTGTAGAAATTATGGATTTTGAGCAGTCGGACGCGATACTATCAACAAGTCGTCTGATTGAAGCAACACCTAGTTCATCAACACCATTATACACACAAAATATTTCAGATGACAACGATGAAGATACAACGTGTGCTTAACTCACCATCTTCATTACCATTACGAGTAGGTTCTCCTGATTTGCAAGCATCACCATTTCTACAAAAGACTCCTTCTAATTTTATTTTATTTTATTTCATCTCATACCAATATCATTATCATTTAGCCCCTACGACGCCTTTGCCAAAAGCAGAACCCCAGAAGAATAATGGAAAGGGAAGAAAAGGTAGACACACAGTAATAATGACTGACACTCCCAACAAGCTTGAAATTGAAGAAGAAGAAGAAGAAGAAAGAACGATTCAATCAAAAGTAGTTAAAAAGTTCATTTTACAAACTCCTAAAGAGACAACGTCAAACGCTCCAGTTATCAAGAAAACTATTCAGAGGAAAATAAAGAAAATACTTAAGAACAAAATAGATGCCAAAAGAGTTAGAGATAGTGTTAACTCAGACAGCGAAGATTGCTTCTGTTTAGTATGCGTGAAACTCTTTTCAAACAATGAGTGATGATCAATGAGTGCAATGCCAGCTGTAGGCTCATGTAAGCTGCACCAAAAACGTTATTAGCTATGTGTGCCATAATTGTTTATCTGATTAAGATCTATTTTTTGATACAGTTGATTAATTACTTAAGAAGATTTACATATTAAAATGCTGATTAAAAATAAGTTGATTATTAATGTAACTTTGTTGTTATTTACAGATAAACAGACACACAAACAGGCAGACATACAATGTTACAACTATCCCCTTGCATTGTTACAACCAACCCTAGGGGTTGGGATGGTTGTAACAGATTCCACATTTTTTAAAAGTTAGTATTTGCCTAAATCTGTGATACCAGTCAAATTGAAGCTAGTGTTAAAACAAAGTTGAAAAGCCAATCTATCATATGCACCAACATAAATTTATAATTTCAAAGTGGTCTGAGAGTAAAGGCGCAAAAAGTTAAAATTGTTACTTTCATACCTGGTCTCCCCTACTATTTATTATGAATTTTTGTTACTTGACATACTTACTTAATATTTTTTATAATTAATTTTCTGACATTTTAGCCTTGACATTTTGTTATACATTTTATTATTAATTATCAAAATACAACTTATATTATAATTTATAGCATTTAAGATAAAATAGAATATTTGTACATCATTCTATGTGGTAGGATATAGAGAACCAAATAATAAATTGTAAGACCTAAACAAACCTATATTTCACAAATAAATAAATGATTATTATTATTGATTATTATTATTATTGATTTAGTATTATCTATCTCCTCTACATCTCTAAGGTCTGATGGAAGAAAAGCCATTACTGGCTTAAGCACGTCTTTGTACATATTGTTATTGTTTGTTGTGTTTTGTAAAGAAAGAAAAAGAATAAAAAACTAGTACTTACCTAGTTTTTATGTTAGTCGTAGCCTTATCCGTTCATCTGTAGGTGTTTTGGGCATTAACATTAACATTAACGTATCACTTAAATTTCAAACATTCCTTCTCTGTTTCATCTCTTTCATAGAGTCTATGCAAGCGAAGATAGAATAGCGAAGGAATTTCCGAAATTTAGTTAAGTAGAACCTATAAAATGAGCACTCGTTCGTTTGGTCTAAATGTCTAAACCCACCTTTAAATACAAGAAGTTGGAGTTTGGGTGTTTTTATTCAGTAAATTTATTATTTACACCTGTATGAAGGACAAATAAGGATTTTGGTCCATGCGACAACTCCATATTCAGTGTATAACAATTTAGAAAAGCTTATTTTTGGGATCCCCAGCCAATTTTTATCCAACCACTAATTATTTAGGTTGGTCACACTCTTGAAGAACTTGGTCACACTGTTAGTTCACCCATTCATTCAATCGGTCCTGATCGGACAGTCCGATAGCCCGTTCACATCTGTCGGACAGAGTTTTCTTGTCTATGCGCGGACATTCGAACGATGTGTACAGCGCTTTATGTGTAGCAGATTATACCTATTTGTTAAGGTAGTATTTAAGAAAATAAACACTAACCTCACCACAATAAGGGTTATTTTACAGGCCCACTTTTCGTTTAGAAATAAAACGTAGCCAAAACCCTACACGTGCCCCCCGGGTGGTGCAAAACGAGCAACAACACAGGCCAAGGGGAACTAAAAACCCCCTAAAAGTGTGGCAATAGTGCAAAAAAAAAAAAAAAAAAAAAAAAAAAATAGCCCTGGGACCGGGTGACCCCAGATGACGGCTAACCTTACTCAGACATGCGGGGCTCTGTCTGGGTGGACCTTTGTTTCCCTAGCTGATCGTGGGAACAAATATGGTACTGATTTTAAAGAAGAAGGACGGCGATGTAGTTCGCCACCCATCACGTCTCAGTCCCAGGGTAGGCGAAAAGTGGGCTATGGAAAGCCGCTTTGCGACGATCAATGTAAGAGGAGGTATGAATGATAAAATGGGGGAAATGTGTAAGTTGATGAGTGAAAGACGACTGGATGTTTTGTGTGTGAACGAGACTAAGCGGAAAGGGTTTGACACAACCACACATGGGCCATTTACAGCTTTTTGGTCAGGGGTGGCTGACACTAGTCGGGCCAGTCAAGGTGTTGGGATTATCCTTTCTGCTAGAATGAATGAGTGTTTGATTGACTTCGAATGTGTAAGCCCAAGGCTAATGTGCATGAGGCTGAAGGTCGGTCTTTCGCGCATCTTTGTAGTGGGAGTTTATGCCCCACAGGATGCGCAGTCGGACCGGTCCAACCAAGCACAGAGTGAAAGGCAGGTGTTTTGGGACAGCATGAAAGATACCTTGGGTAAATGCAAGCCGAATGAAAGAATCATAATGTTAGGGGATTTTAATAGTCGGGTGGGAGTGGAGCGTGATGGATATGAAAGTGTTTTGGGTAAGTTTGGTTTCGATAGAGTGACTGAGAATGGAAAAAGTTTGCTTGAAGTATGTTTGGAGTGGAATCTTGTGGTAACAAACACTCTGTTTAACCACAAAGATATCCACATGTATACTAGACAAGAAGGAGAACAGAGAAGTATTATAGATTTTGTGATTGTGGAAACTGTGGTGTCGAAACAGACCACTATATGGTTGTAAGCCGGTTAAGAGGTTTATTTAAACGGTGGCGACACTACGCCCATGAGTCTGGGGCCGAGCTTGAACGGATAAAAGTAGAAAGCTTGCAAGAAAGGAATAAAAGAGAAGAATTTCGAAATAGCTTGAGAGAGAAGTATGAGAATATGGATGAAGAAGATGATATGGAAAAGTTATGGGTGCAGTTAAAGGAAGGACTTGTACAAGTAGCTGTGAAAGTATGTGGTGTCAGCAAAAGGAAAAAAGGACGCATGGTCAAAAGAATGGCTGGACTGGTTGGCAATCAAAGCCAATCACAGAATGAAAAAGGCGACAGATGAGGATGTCTCAATAGCAAAAGAGGAATACAAGAAGCGTAAAAGAGAAGTAAAGAAGGTGATAGCTAAAGAGAAAGAGAATGAAAGGGATGAATTTGATAGGAGGTTATCTGACAACTTCCAGGAAAATGTTAAACTTTTCTGGAAGTCTATAAGAACAGCCAGGGGCACTATCCAATCCTCGCAACTGGACAAGTCAGAAACCACGATGGAAGCTCTCTGAGTGGGGAAGAAAGTGTTTTAAAGAGATGGAAGGAATATTTTGAAAGTCTGTTTGAGAAAGAGGATGCGCAAGCGGAATCTCGTATAGAGGACAAGAATAAAAGTGGGAATGAAGAGGAGAATGAAATAAGTGTGAAAGAGATTATGGATGCACTGAATGGCATGAAAGCTGGAAAGGCAGCAGGATATGACAGGATTTCGACAGAGATGCTGAAAGCAGGACAAGGCGTAGTATCAAGTCAGCTGTATCGCCTTTTTAACCTTTGTTGGAGAAGCGGTAGTGTACCAGGAGACTGGTGCAAAGCCGTCATTGTGCCGCTGTACAAAGGGAAAGGGTCACAGCGAGACTGCAAAAACTACCGCGGGATAAGTCTGCTCAGCGTCGTCGGCAAGTTATATGCAAGGGTTCTGATTACTAGATTGACGAATGACACTGATGACAAATTGTGGGATGTGCAAGCTGGATTTAGGAAAGGAAGAGGATGCATGGATCAGGTCTTCTCTTTGCGCAGCATTGCCGAAAAGTTCCTGGCAAAAAGACAAAAGGTCTACTGCGCTTTTGTAGACTTAGAGAAGGCCTATGATAGAGTGGTGAGGAGCGAATTGTGGTCAGCGCTGTCCATGTATGGAGTAAGCAGCAATCTGATACGAGCACTGCAATCACTTTATGAGGGTTCCAGTGCTTGTGTCCGCATAAACGGGACTTACACGGACTGGTTCGGTATCGAACGAGGCGTCAGGCAGGGCTGTGTAGCGTCACCAATGCTGTTTAACCTATACATGGATAACTGTCTGAAAGATCTGAAAGCGAGTGTGTGTGGTTTAAGAATGGAGGAATTGACTATCAAGTGCCTCTTATATGCTGATGACCAGGTAATACTTGCGTCATCGGCGGAGGAGTTGCAGGTGATGGTTAATATTATGAATGAGTCTTTGAAAAGGAAGGAAATGAAAGTGAACGCAAGTAAGACGAAAGTAATGGTATTTGAACGAGACGAAAGCATGTCGAACTGTGCGATTGTTATTGAAGGAGAAAGAGTGGAGCAAGTGAAAGAGTTTGTGTATTTAGGGTCCAAGTTTAAAAGGGATGGAAGATGTGACGACGACATTGAAAGAAGGGTTGTGGCAGTAAATCAAGTGAATGGGGCTCTGCATAACTTTATGAACAGTCAGAAGATTTCCCGGAGGGCTAGGCTGGCTGTTCATAGAGGAGTGCTGGTCCCTACACTTATGTATGGAAGTGAATGTTGGGTTTGGCAGAAGAAGCATGAAAGTAAAATAAATGCAGTGGAAATGAGAAGTTTGAGAAGTATGACTGGGGTGACATTGGTTGAGAAAGTGAGGAACAGCGAGATACGAGAACTTTGCGGTGTATCAGAAGATGTAGTGAGTAAGATAGAAAAAGGGATGCTTAGATGGTTCGGGCACGTAGAAAGGATGGATGAAAGAAGATTGACGAAACAGATACATAAGGCGGGCGTGAATGGACAGGCAGGTAAGGGTCGACCTAGGCGAACGTACTTCGACCAAATCGGAGATGTTTTGAACAAAGGTCAGGTCAAGAGCACCCAGAACCGGAGAGCGTGCATGAAGATAGTTATGAAAGTGGAAGAAGCGAAAGAAGTATGCCAGGACCGTAGCAAGTGGAATTCCATAGTCTCTGCCTACCCCAATGGGAAAGAGGCGTGACCATATGTATGTATGTATGCAAAATAAATCATTTTATAGCTTAAAATCTCATTTTAATGTTTTGTTTCGATCGAACCACAGGTATAATAAAATTATGCTTCAAATGTCAAGGAAATGTTATAGAGCACGTATGTTATCAAACTTCTCCATACAAAAGTAGAACGTAATAACATTGAAATAAGGCCTAAAGTCGCCTGGGGAGGTGCGGTGCGCGGCAACCGCTTGGGGTTTGACGGAACGGCGCGGTAATACACTGGCGGTGCACGGAAACCGGTTGGTATCTTGGAGGTACCCTTCGTGGATAAAGACGTGATTTGTGATGATGATGATGATATTTTGATAAAACTAGATTGCAGATATTGACATATTTATACTGTCGATTGACTGCACTATACTCTATTTGGTTAGGTAATAATACTTACATAGACAAAGAAAATGGTGGTTGACGTTTCTTTTGACACTGTCACGGATGACCTGGAAAACCAACTAAGTGAAATGTCAGTCAAATGTGTAGCCGAGCTATCGAGCTGTAAGTGTAGTACCATTACGGATCATAAGGTTAGTTTAATATAATTATTTATTTCCTCGCTTCAGAAATAATATTTGCGCTTAAACAGGATCGATTATTACGCCCACTTTTCGCCAATTTACTAATCCCCACGGTGATACCTAATTGTTGGCGAGCCTATTGCCATTTTCGAAAAATATATTTTGCAAAGTTTGAGCTCAAGTACTTTAGATAAAAAAAAAGTAATTATAACCCTGTCTAAAAAGTCGAAACGTTCGTACACGAGTGCGGCCACGAACTGCCTTTTACACATACGTGAACATTCTGTGCTATCATAGTTTTTAGGGTTCCTTACCCCAAACGGTAAAACGGGAACTCTTTTACTAAGACTCCGCTTTCCGTTCAGTCCGTCTGTCACCAGGCTGTATCTTATGAGCCGAGATAGTTTGAAAGTTGAAACTTTCACAAATTATGTATTTCTGGTGCCTCTATACTATAAATCAGAATATAATAAATATACTAGGCATTTTGGTACGAAATGTTTTGTGCGCGAGTGCGACACGCACTTGACCGATTTTTTATTTGTCCTCCTTACTGAATCAACGCGAGTGTCTAAACAGCTAGTGATACGGCCCCTGCTAGGAAGTACAATTAAAACGACATAAAACAATTAATGTGACTTTATTAGCAGGGAGCCTAGGGTTTATACAATACTAGTAGCTAATAGTGTGTCGGTCGAATAGGATCACATATACTGTTTACGGAAGTGCCCGGTGCACTTAACTTTGGGTCTACAGGCGACGGCGGTCGGCCGGCAGGGTCCGCTGGTGTCCTCCAATTAATTTTGTTCTTAACAGGCCGAGATGCTCGGGGTCGAAGGCCACGGAGCGACGGCGCAGCTTCAGGCTGCTCAGCAATAAGAGTCTTCAAAAATAGGCTTTACTTAGCCCCAAGGTAGTTCTGGAATAGACACAAGCAGCGGATTAGATACCGGCTCGGCACCGCTTGCCGTAGGCCCCACATGCAAATCGCCGTACAGGTTCCCTAGTTGTCGGACGCGCTGCACAATTATTTACGTGAGGGTACACGGCAAGGTTACACATAACACAGGATAACACAAACATGGGAACAAGGAAAACACAGACAGGTGGTTGGCCCCTTCCTATATATCGGTCTCCGACCGGCGGCAGAAAGTCTCAATGCAATATTTAACTAATAATAAGATAATAAAATTTAGCTATAAGCCCAACACAAATGTGGGTACATTTCAAAAGACTACTTTTCTACCTATTACGCGTCGGAGACGACGTTGCTACCGAGTCTGCGTTATGCGTAATTCCCATCTAACAATTGAAACTTTACTATGGTAGATTAGGGAACCCTAAAATGACGGTCCCTAAATGGCAGTCTAGATAATAAAAATGTTACTGAATAGTTTATCCTAATGGTTCACCAATTTAGGGAACCCCAACATGACGGTCCCACTATGGCCGTCTCGATAATACAATATTAAATAATAGGGAATATTCCAGATAGGTGGAATATGATCCAGGTATTTGACTTTACGTTATCCAATAATAAAAATTTAGAAAATTAACGGTTTCCCGCTTAAGGCCGCGCCCCAAGTGGTACGGCTTCACAATAAAATATGTCGGGTAGATGTATTTTCTCAACCCGGATTCTCCTTCGTGATATTCACAAATTTTAATTATAATTATATAAATTACTGCTTAAGGCCGTAGGTGAATAGCCCTTAAGAGAATTTTATGTATAAATATTGCTAACAATTTATCATTACATTCGACAGGGCAATGTTATTATATTCTAGCATCCCCTATCGGTTTATAAAAATAGTATTTACGTATACAACACATATACATATACAATACATAATATAATTATCGCATTTAAGCGTGGAGTAATTTTAACTTCCCCGTCCTAAATGTTTTCTTGTATATATTGTGGCAAGAAATTCAGCATCGTCCGATTCGGATATTTACTTCGATAAAAGTTTATAAAATAGGTAATGACCTTATTCGCGATTGAGACTACATGACCGTGGCTCTAATCTACACAATTATAGGTGGCTTTGGGTTACTAATAATCTATGAAGTTAATCTATGAAATAGTTATTTGGTAATATTCTAATTATAGATCGCGCGGGGGACGTTACACGTAAGCTAATCTGTTCACAGCACTTACCCCGTATCCGGGAAACACAATTACTTCACATGTGTCTCGCCTTTAACTGATAGTACTATCTGAATTACTTTGTTAATTTACTAATAATTAAATTGTATTAAGTGTTCTAATTTATTATTTCGTTAGCGGTGGTTACGACAGTTGTGTGTAGACTTGGTTTTTATTATGTAAATTTTTGTGCTCCGACCGTTGTGCGATGGCTTTTATAAACTCGGTGCGGCAATTAAACCCATAATGGCCCGCCTCCCGGCGTCTAGTGACGTGACCGCTACTCATCGAGGCGTCTTCCCATTGGTCGGCCGGTCAAACGTTATCAATGCGATCTCAGCCGGCACACAAAACAATGGACTAAGGAATTTCTTGCTACGAAAACCGGTCTACCTACATTCTAGATGATTCGAATTTAGTGATGTGACCAAACGCAAAATGTGCATTGTCGATGTATGCACATCGTAACACTAGTTCGCGTTGACCACAAATTTCTTTGACTCGTGTCCCAAAGACCGCCATCGAGGCGACCGCCACTCGCGAGCTATGACAAGTGGCGAGCCTGCACGAGCCCCCGCTCGTGCTCGACTTAGTTCGCCTAAGTTCGCACGAATGTGTAAACGCGCTATAAGCGCTGGCGGCAATCATTTGAGTCTTGGTGTCGGTCTCGCTGGATTTCAAAAGTACTGGGTTTGGGTTACATTTAGTTTTACTAACGACACCAACGCTAAATTAAAAAAAATATCTAAATAAAAGCGGACCACATTTTGGCTTGCTAATGATAAGCGTAACGTGACGATTTCTACTAAATCGCACTACCCGTAAGCCGCGTTAGAGAACTTCGTTCCAGAAAACACGTCAAACATTGACACAAGAACAGCTTTCTAATTACCGGACTGGGACCAAATAATAGTCGCAATGGGAACAAATTAAAATGAGACCACTCAGGGACTCACTAGCTTCCAAAAAAACCAAAATCAGTTCACTCAGTCGAAAGATAAAAAACGTATAGTCGAATTGAGAACCTCCTCCTTTTTTTAAGTCGGTTCAAAATAATGAATAGTCGTTCCCATGAAGCCTTTTGATCGGTGTCGTAAAATACTTAAAATAAGCAAGTTTTGTTTCCCGGTTTCCCGGGTTCGATTCCCGGTTCACACAGGTGCAATATATGATTTTTTATCCATAGAATAATTTATACAACTTTATAGGTAAGTTTAGAATATGGTGAAATTAAATTAAATTGGTTATAGCCTAAGCTGTCTTATCCTTCTTCTTGGGTCCATTGTTCATAATAGATGATTTTGCAAATAATTATTTCAAGGTAATGCTTGATACTTCCCGGTACGGAAAAACTAGTTACTCCGAACTAGTTCCTAGTGTGGGACAAGGAAGCGTTAATCGGTATTGCAAGTGAGCGTCTGGAACTCGGGTTTTTGCGGACCACCAGAGGTAACCTAAAAAGCCACCAGCCATGCGCTCAACAAAACCGAATTCCACCTGTGTCTGGTATGTTGACAGTTTGGCTAATGACTTGTCTGTCAGGTTCAGGTGGTTTTTGACTGTCAGCAGGCAGTATGATTTTAGGATCCTAGCCTGTCCCTTAAATTGACAAACTTAAAAAATACAAAAAAAGGACTGTCAACTGTCAGCTAGTGTTAACTGTCTAGAATTGTCAAATGTCAAAATAGACAGGAACCAAACGTGAAACGGACGTTTGGTTGCCGGGATATTTCGAAAATAAGTATAAATTGTCGGATTACTCACCACATGTGCTAAAAAATATTTATTTCAACTATTAGTGTTTGACTGTTTATGTTTATGTGTAAAGCGATGCGATGTATATTATAAATAATGCAAAAATCAAAACACATACATAACCTGTCGGAGACAATAACATAACCTCTCATTGTCAATAAACTGAATTTTCATCATAAATCCTGTGAATTGTAATATTTATTACTAAAAATGATTGTGTATAAGAATGTGATTACACGTATGACAGTATTGAGAAAAATCTTGCTTAACAATGTTCTTGTTAGTAGCGTATACCGAAAACATCACTATTGCAGCAGTAAGTACAAAAAAAGCTTCCGCTGATGCAATGTTTTATATTTTCGTGCAATATTTGAAACAAAGTAATTAAGTATAATATTGTATCTATTTATGGATTTCCTACCTACCTATATTATGACGATAGGTGATTCACCTGGCGACCTAACTTATGAGACCAGAGCCAACTAGTTATGTTATTGTTATGTAGTCAGACCAATTAGATTAAAAAAAACGGGCCAAGTGCGAAGCGGACTCGCGCACAAAGGGTTCCGTACCAAAACGGCAAAAAAATCACGTTTGTCGTACGAGAACCCCCTTAAATATTTATTATATCCGGTTTTTTAGGATTTATTGTTATATAGACAACAAAAATACATCATCTGTGAAAATTTCAAGTTTCTAACTATCACGGTTCGTGAGACACAGCCTAAGACAGATAGACGGACAGTGAAGTTTTACCCTCACCTGTAAGTGGTGCACCTGTTGGTCAGTGGTCGAAGCTCTGGCGAAAACTGTAATTAAAGTTTTGCGCGTTTATAACATTTTATTTGTTTAATCCCCGATAGTAATTGTTGTTGTTTGTATTAGACAAGAATGATTCGTCGCCTGAACTTCTATATTTTCTGTGAAGCAACTGCCATCTGACATCTATAACCCATGGGCGATATCGAGGTTCCGTAGTCAGATTATGTTTTAAGGCTCCAAATACCCGTAACGACTACTATAGATGTTCGTATGACGACCAGAGCCGACGGCTTAATGTATACTAGTATAGTAATCTGAAAAGTTGAAAAATATTTTAATTTTTTTTTCAGATGTATCAAACAATCAACTATCCAGATATTCAATATGCAATGTTAATAGCAAAAGTATAAGTTTAAATCTACTTACACCTCTACATAGAAAGTGGTGCTCAAAAGGGCTATTAGTCAGTGATGATGATGTTTTGAAGGTTCGGCTTGGCAACGGTATGTCCAATAATAAATTTTGTCTCTATTTTACATAATAATGCTTACAGACTGCACAGATTCTGTTGTTGGTATGTTGGAATAAGCTTGCCACCACTATTATCACTATTTAATGAACAATTATATTGTTCTAGAGTTTCCGTTTGTTAATAAAATGTTTCAAAGGCTTTACCTGTAACTTGGGACCAACGTTATTGCTGGCAATGTGTGGGTGTGTAATGCACCTCTGCCTACCCTTGAGGGATATAGACGTGATGTTTATGATTTTTAGGATTTTTAAGAGACCCAGATCTATTGCTCTTGAGTGTGTTTAATGTTAACTAAACATTGACTGCTTCGGTGGCATGGTTGGTAGTGCATTGGCTTTCGACTCCAGAGTCTCAGGATCGAGTCCTGGGTCAAATCAAACATCTGTGTGATCCACAAATATTTGTTTCAGAGTTTGGTTGTTTTCTATGTAAATGATGTATGAGTATTAGCTGTCTAGATCCTCCTGGGCTAGATGATGTTGTGTGTTAGTGTCCACAAAAAAAATTATACTTAAATACTTATATTATTATTTTTATTTCCAGATTTCAAGAAAATCACAGATCTGTTTCCGTTACCCCGTAGCACACTACACAATTTTACTAGTAAAACGCCAAGTAAAGTATTTGAAATACATTATAAGCAGAACACGGTCTCACCCAGAGGGAGGAAGAAATCTAATCAACAGAATGATTGGACTTGTAGTTATGTGTTTGTTTGGCCCGAGAAGATGAAATTTGAAAGGTACCTTCCTGGTTACAGTAGGTACTTTTTGTGGTGTACAATAGCGAGTAGTTCGTGAAGGTCTATGTATGTTTTTATTATAATATTTATGTATAGGTATATATATTATGGGTATTTATTATCTACCTCGGTGGCACAATGGTACTATGTACGGACTGCCACGCTGGAGGTCTCGGGTTCGATTCCCGGGTCTGGTGGATAAACTCTCTTTAGAATTTTACCCAGATAATTATCCCAGAGTCTGGAACTTGTGCCCGGTAAATGGCAACAGGCTCGCCTCCTAATACATGGGACCTAACATAGCTGGCGAGATGTGGGTGTGTTTGCACACCTCTGCCTACCCCTTCAGGGAAAAAGGCGTGATGCTATGTATATATTTATTATCTATTAATATTTATTTATTTTGTTACACACTGACTATATCTACTCTCTTCGTATATTTTATCAATTTATTATATTACTAGTGGTCGCCCGCGACTTCGTCCGCGTGGTAATTTGGATTTTTTCCCGTTCCCGTCGCGCCGCGTCATATTTTGAGCAACTCACACAATATATTTATTAATTGTAGCCTATGTGTTATTCTGATGTATAAGCTATATTATTGTAAAGTTTCAGTAGTTTTTACGTGAAAGAGTAGCAAACATCCATCCATCCATACATACATACATACATACGTCATACTTACATACTCACAAATTTTCGCGTTTATAATATTAGTAGGATTAATACATTGTACACAACCCCTATCATCACTCTCCATTTTCTTTCCTTCCTAAAGTTGCCTGGAAGAGATTGCTCTTTAGCAATAAGGCCGCCTATTGTACATTATTCTTAAGGCATGTGTAACATATCTGTCTCTTTTTGTGTGCAATAAAGAGTATTAATTGTATCTTAACTTTTTAACGTTGCCAAAATTCAATGTTCAGTTTTTTTTCCACAAGGAGCTTTAAGAGTCCTCCTATTAAATTTTACCGTTTTCGCTGATTTTACAGACGTGTTTTTACACTGAAAATACTGTATTTTTATAAGTTTTAATGCACAACATGAAATATCATTTCAATAATGATCTAATAAGTGAGCTACTTTCTTATTTTTGTCATTCAATTTTGATTAATCGACCTAAAACAATCGGTAGTTTTTCGTATCTCTTGCTGGAAGAGGTCTAGAATATCACATATTCACTAATCGTTTTGACGTCTAAAAAGTATTACAAAAATACAGTGTATTCTTGTATAAGTCATCTATCAAATGTATGGATTACTTTTTATCACTTTCATAAAAAAAAATTGAGTAAACAAATATTTAAGTTAGTCAAATTTTAGAGAAAATGGGCAATGAATTGGTTCTTATTTCGGCTACATAAAACTCTCGTTCATAAAATTAAAACAACATAAATAAACCTTGGTTCAAAATGAATCCATTTCCAAAAAAAAAGAAAGCTAAATAATAAAAAAATAGGCTGTAAATAATCTTTTAAAAACACCTAAATTTCGCTTTATAATACTCGACGCATGCCTCAAGTAAACAGTCCACGCCAAGCGCTTACAGGGAGAGGACGTGTCGCTCTGCGCGCCAAAATTCGACGCCGTCTACAGACGAATATAGCGTGGCGTGAGATTTTGATACTTTGGTAATATTAGTTATTATTTTGTGATGATTAGGCTTCTTTTTAAATACAACAAGTGATTATGTAGAATGTATTTATCATTGTTTTTGTTAAAAAAAGCTGTTATATTTAATGTGGGAATTATATGTGGGAGGCAACACGTGCACAGGCAGGGCGTTCCAGGCCAGTATCGTTCGGCACAGAAACGAACGTTTAAAACGTTCGGTTCTCGCGAACATGTACCTACTGTGTGGGAGTGGCATCTCTGCCCGGCACGCGTTGTTCGGGATCGGAAGGAAGATGGGATCAGATTGAAGAGCTCTTCAGAATGCTCGCCGTGGTAAATACGGTAGAATGCGACCAAGGAAGCTATTGTTCGGCGCTGAGCTAGCGGCTCAAAGCTTCCCGTTACCTCCGGACAATCTATAATACGGATAGCTCGACGCTGCATAGCGTCGAGAGCGTCCAGCAAATACTTCGCGGAGCCGTCCCAGAAGTGAGAGCAGTATTCGACGCAAGGTCCAATCTGCGTCTTGTACAGCAGACACCTCTGATGCAGTGTAAAGAATCGCTTTACCTTATTCAGTATTCCTAGTTTCCACGAAGCTAGCCCTATACATCTTTCGATGTAGTTTTTATTATTAAGCTCTTGACGAACGTCTATGTCAAGGATCTCAAGGTTGCCCTTCATTGGTAATAATGCATGAAAGGGGATTTCTTCGCTGTAAATGCACACGCCTGCAATGTGCTGTCATCTGCATAACAATGAATGTTCCCGAGGGATAGCATATCATTGATTTGCAGAAGGAAAAGAGTTGGTGACAGCACGGACCCCTGCGGCACCCCGGTATTGTTCCTCGATACATATATACATAACCGGGGCAACACAGGTAAGGCGTGTTGTCAGGGCGGCGTATTTGTGTCTCCGTGAGGAACGTCACAGCGGGCCGAGCCGTCTCAAGGTATGGTGGACGGCATCGAGGTTCGCATGGAGTCCACGCTCGAAAAGTGAAGCTGTGGGGTTTCCTGGGGCCGCTGTGGAACGTTTACTTATTTCTGTTGCACTGCCATTATAAATTTGAAGAAGAAGCGTGAAGACAGGGCGACATTTGGTGCAGCAGTAATAAGTGACAAAGCGCAGGGGCTAGCTTCGTCTGGAACCGTGTGGTTAGGTTGGAGCCGACCCGCCGGACGGAAGGGCTACCAAACCCCCCTGGTGCAAGGCTGCCGCTATCCCACACCGGTTACCACCCGGAGCGGCGATCCCACATCAGGATTATGCGCGAGAACATGTGGGGCAGCCTCCTGGTGTGGTTGGTCCCAGGCGGGCCCCATGACTGTGTTGCGGGCGGCCGCGGCAACGCCGTTGCTAAGGGTCTCCCTGGCCGGCGAATCGACCTACACCACCCACACTAAACTCCGCTTTGCCCCCACTGGTCCCATGCCTGCTGCACCATACATGGCCCCGGGCCCGGCGGTGCAGCTGTTGAACCCCTTACGCAATCAGCCTGGGCTGGGTTACTTGTGGGGCTTTAGCACAGTTGCACGGTGGCACCCCCCGGACCAACACCCGGTACCCACGTAGGGACCGAAGCCACTTCATAGGTACCGTAAATTAACGAGCCTCGTCCGTTGATCAGCAGGTGCGCCACTAGCAGATGAGTTCGCTGGAGCCCTAAATATGTTGGTAGAGCCCCTTTGTATAGAGGAGGTCAAATGATTTTGATTAGGAAAAAAAATTAGCCCTCGCCCCCCCTTTAAGAGTGCAACGACAGAGGAAAGGTAGAGGAGTTTTGATTACGGGATCATACGAGTATAGAGGGTCTTTTCTTGAATTTAAGGAGAGAGAAAAAACACCCCCCTCCTAGCCCTCTTTTCACTTCCCCCACACAAGACACTATTATTATAAAATGAAAAAAAAAAGATCAAAACCATGTAATCGCCGTACCTACTGGCTGACCACCATCGGTAACTCCGGACTCACGCACAAAATGTTTCAAATACCTAATTCCGCCCGTTTCGATTCTGCATACGGACTCTTAAATAAATAAAAAAAAAATTTCATTCGAAACAAAGATGGTTCAAAATAAGGATATGGTGCAGAAATTCAGTGGCATAGGCAGGGTCATGGTTGCTTAGTTGGCTTAGCACTCTCCTTACTCTCGTTGTAAGAGAAAAATGACAAAGAAAGTTTGAACTCGGTCTGATGACATTGATTTTTTGTGATTATACAAATAAGGGACGGATTATTTTCTGTGTGCGGATATTTAGTTCTCAAAATTGTAGTAGAATCTTAGTTTCTTACTTTTTTCTTTTATTTTTCCAAGATTTTGGTCCATAATGGGCATGTTTTGGCCCCGGGGTGACCTCTACTGGCAGTTTCAAGAACAACTGAAGTGCTTTTTTCAAGATTCTGTGTCATTACCTCCTCTCATAAGCGTTTTGGAGCACCTAGTTCCCGATTTTACGTCCAGAGAAATTCCTAAGTCTGTATTTATACTATTTATACACCACTACTAACTGTATTTATCTCTATTCTCTGTGTTGTATTCCCAGTACAGCATTATCAAAACGTCAGGCTGCTGAGAAATCAGCAATACAAGCGATACACTGGTTATACATCAATCAACGAATAGACAGCAAAGGAGAACCTAAATACGACAAGAAAGTTCTAGCTGATATAAAGAGTACATTGAAGGAGCCCATACATATGACTCTTAGCGATAAGGCTCTAGAATTGGTTGAGAATATTTGGAATAATTACCAGGATGGGATAAGTAAGTTTGTTTTTACTATGTAACAATTACAGAACTATTAACGCCATCTAGCGATTAACGTCAGAAGCATTAGGCTTTTATGTAACAAATAGGTACAAAACTTTTACAGCTAGATGGCGTTAGTAGTAATGTATTTGTTACAACCATACTAGCTTATAACCGCGGTTCCACCCGCTTGATTCCCAATTCCCACGTGCACATAATGACCGGGATAAAAATGAAACGAAAAAAATAATCAAATATCTAACTGACAATGGATAATATCATTAACGCGATTCAGAGTATCGCTTCAGAGGCGCCATCTATCACAGTATATACTAAACTATGGTTTTTTTTTCTTACAGAGGACATATACGAAATAACATTCAAGGAGTCCAAACATAAAGTGATTTGTTCACCAGCTATTTTGAATAAAGATTCGACCATAGACGAAGGTATGACTTTGATTCCTCTAGGTTTTATATAAAATGTAAGTGCCAGTGGAGAGGAGGGTCCACATTATGTTTTGAATTCTATGACTAAAATTCAACCAAATCAATCGATCGTAAGTAGACTTGCAACGAATAGTATATTCGGCATGTATAATGTTCAGCAAGCTCGATGAACGAATAACTAGGAATACTGAACAAGGTAAAGCGAGTTTTTACACCGCACCAGAGGTGTCTGCTGTACAAAACGCAGATTACTCTCATATCGTGGAAACCATCTTCGCGAGAACCGAACGATGGTGGCTTGGAACGCCCTGCCTGTGCACGTGTTTCCTCCAACATATAACCCTGGGTTCTTTAAGGGAAGCGTGAAGAGGCACATTACTGGGTCGTCAAGTTGAGGGCCACTCTCTATAGTATTCCTGTGTACTATGAGAGTCGCCCACAATCGCCAGACGTCGCCACAGCTTACCATCAGGCGGGTGGCGTCAATTTGTCGACCTAAATATAAAAAAAAAGGCAAAACTATTCGGCCGGAGTGATGACGCCGAAACTAGTACATATCGACGTGGTTCTTTCGCGCTCGTTTGTTTTAATGTACTTATCGAGCGGTGTTCCCGTGGGATTTGAGAACGAGCTAGATCATAACTGCGTGATTTAGTATGATTTAACTAGTTACCAATTAAATAATGACGTTCCTACTTGTAAATAATAAACTTTCGAAATGAAAACTGCCTTTGACTCAGGAAAATGTGCAGAAATTAATCATCATTCACTGAGCCTTTTCCCAACTCTGTTTGGGGTCGGCTTTGACCAGTCGGATTTTTGATTTAGGGCTCCCAACTACCCCTAACGACCACCATAGGTGTTCGTATGACAACCGGGACCGACGGCTTAACGTGCTCTCCGAGGCATGGAGGGGTCTCAATGTCTTAAGAAATGGTCACCCATCCTAAGATTTTAAATAACCAAAATGATCGCATTGGCTAATGAGACGGTAAATATAGAAGAAAGAGCTGGTTTTAGAAGACTGATAATAATGATACCAAGTTTCTTACTTTTCACACTATTCGATATTCGGGCGAATAGTAGTAGATATTTAAAATAGTAACCGAATAAACGTTGCAAGACTAGTCTTAAGTTACTGAACTCCTGTGATTGTGTTCAGGTGGGGTTCAGGATGGTTTACTTAACAATTCTCTACCAAACACCAAGTGAAGGATCTCCGCTAGTAAGTAATTAAATATTTTCTTATGTATTTGTTTGTTGCAGAGGATATATCAGATGCTGAAAATGAGCTTCACAGCGATGAAAATATATCAGGCAAGTACCTATCAAGTTATCCACAATTGTTTGTTTCGGAGTTTGGGTATTTTCAATGTATGTATTTAGATATATATTTAATAAGTATGTTTATCAGTCGTCTAGATCTCATAGCACAAGCTTATATTAGCTTAATTTTGGTTGGATGAGACGTTGTGTGAGAATCTCCAAACATATTATTATTAAACATAATATATATCCGTATTTCCTCGAAGGGGTAGGCAGAGGTTATTATACGGTCACTTGCGTTAAGACCTTAATAACGCAATCTAGAAGTTTATGATACGAAGCATAGGTTGGATGATGTCGGTATTGGTCATCGCAGCACAGTGGCCAGAGCATTCCCCCTGTTAGGGAAAGGCCGTGGATTCGAGTCATGCCTGTGACATTTCAATATTTGTGATTTATTTATAATTTCTATCTTAATATTTAAGTATTTATTTACTCTTAAACACACTGTTTACCCTTTATCCCTAAAGGGGTAAGCAGAGGTTATATTATACGGCTACTTTTCGTTAGTAACTTTTTAGTAATGTTGACGAGCGTTCCTAATTTATAATTTTAACGGAAGAAAACACACACACACATAAATCACGCCTATATCCCCGAAGGGGTAGGCAGAGGTGCATTACACGCCCACAACTTGCCAGTATTTTAGTCCCACGTAATAGGGGGCAAGCCTATTGCCGTCACCGGGCACATTTATAATGGGTTATGTCCAAAATGGCCGAATTAATTTAATAAAAAGTGGCAGCTATATTGCAATTTTGAAAAAAGAATTGAAACCCGTTGCCTTGCGATAAAATGCTGCTGAAAGGCAACAAAATCTTACGTGCCAGCCGTTATGGCACAGCCAATTAAAGTCCTGGGCGTCTCGTACTAATAACTAACGGAAGAAAACCCGTGAAACATTGACCCAAAAACAGATTTCAAATTACTGAAATGGGCCAAATTGAAAGGGGACTCCTCGGAAAGCAATATCTTTCAATTACAAAAAAAAACTTTAAAAATCGGTTCACCCGTATATGGAGGAAATAACAAACATTAAAAAAAACACAGTTGAATTGAGAACCTCCTGTTCTGGAAGTAGTAAGTAAGTGAAGTGCCTGTAGCGTGGCAGTCTTGAATACCAAGAAATCCTGGGTAATACCAGCTATGTCGGGCCAGGCCCTCATGAAACGCTGCTGTCATGGCCGACAAAGAGTCCTTCACATTGGTGGGATTCATGTTGTTGAAGTGAATTATTGTGTTTAGGTATTGATGGGAAAACATTCACACTGGTTGGTGGTATGTTTTACTGTAGTCTAATGTTCATGAATTGAAAAATAAACAACAATTATATTTATTATTTGCTTTTTAAATACGAGAACAATGAAAACTGGACTAACCACAACATTTTTTTTTTCGGAGTCTTTTGAAAATTAAAATCAGTCAAGCCATTTTGCGTAAAACGCCTACATAATTATTTATAGCAAAAGTACAATTGGTGGGATTGTCAATAGAATGTGTAGGAGTTCAATCAAGATCTTACGGTTCCAAGTCAATCTCAACTGCAATTGGTGCACCTGTCTACCAACAGATGGAGCCTCTGACAAAAATAAAACATGTCAAATATTGACTTCAAATTACCAGAATAGGACCAAATGATTGTCGGAATGGAACCAAATTGAAATGGGACCACTCGGAAAGCAGTAGCAGTAGTATCTTTTTTATTTATTTATTTAGAAACAAACAATCGTATACATAATCAATTTTACAGAACCTTCATATAGTTGCAGACTTAAAGTTTCCTGTATTTTAGAAAAAAAATTGCAAATTTAAAGTTAATTAAATTACAACATTATACTTTAAATTACACCTTAAATAAAGCTATAATCTGACAATCTGACAAAATTTGAAAAAATATAACTAGAGTCAGATCTTTATAGATTTCCTATTCAGATAGACACTGTAAAGTGAATCTTTTCAGATGTCCAAGAGATACACCAAATAAATCCACGCGTAACAATCTATCGTTGTACAACCTGCAAGCACGTCTCATGAAGGCATTTTCCGCGTAATTTGTGCGACTGTGGGGTATGACAAAGACAGGTTTACTCCGGCAGTTCCGTTCGCGACGTTTAGGAACTCTGAAAGACAATGAATGCAATAACGGAGGGGCATCGACTATATTAAAATAAGTTAAAAATATGGCAAAAATTTGCCATATATTTTAATGTTTTCGAAAGTTTTTTCATAAAATCTAAAAAATGTCACATGACATGAAGTTCAACATCATTTTAGAGGTCTTTGACCATGCTGAGTTGATGGCAGCTCGTCTTGAGTCTCTATTACCGTTCTCGATTTAACCTCGTTTTGAACTTGACCTTGAAATCAGAGGTCAAAGGTCAAGTTCATTTTAGAGGTCTTTGACCATGCTAAGTCGATTGGCGTTTACACAGAGTCTCTAGCTCTTACCGTTCTCGAAGTGAAAGTTGTTCACGGACGGATGGACGGACATTACTGTTGTATAAGAGATTTTCGTATCGAAAACTCTAAAAACTCGTTTTTTGGAAGTCGGTTAACGCCTTCGGCTCGCTTCGCTTAATTAAGAGGAAAGATTTGTTTTTTTTTTAAGTGAATAGTCTCCGTAACTACTGATCCGATTTTGAAAATTCTTTCACAGATATGTAGCTACGTTATCCCTGAGTAACATAGGCTACTTTTTATCCCGGTAATGTGTTCCCACGGGAACCGGGAACGAGAAAACTATCTCGCGGGCGGAGCCGCGGCGATAAGCTTGTACAATATAAGTTTATTTGTACAGAAATCAAACAACACGTTCATCCGGTGTACGGACGAAATATAGTACCGCCAACAAAGTTAGTCATTGAGAGGCGAAACCGTGAATTGAAGAGAACCTTCCAAAGTTACCATGAAGATTTAACACCACTACCTATTGATGAATACAGGTAAGTACCTAATACATAAAATGTGTCTAGGTTTATATATAAAACAAAGTCGTGTTGGTTAAGAAATTAAAAGCTTGAAACATACTGGTCCTTCACATACGACGTATGCTACGCGACGTGGGAGACAGCGACACACTGGTCCTACGTCTTACGACGTCTGAGGCTTGGTTCACACGGCATTGAACTGCACGTTTTCTTTGTATTGGTTTTTTTAACGTATAGTCAACCGGGTGTTCATATTATTATGGTAAATTTTTATCCGTGTAAAAACGAATAGTCGCACATTCCACTGGACACACTCGGCGAGTAGACGCCAGTGATGGATACTATGATCAGTATGATGGACGCTCAGGTACTAAATGCTTCTTCGGTTGCTATTCGATAAAAAACGTATAACATCGTGTCGTGTGAAGGAGACAAAGCTATACCATATGCCACTGCGAACCGAATAAGTTAACGTTCATTCGATTTTGCTTGACAAGCCCGTTGAGTATGCGTTTAAACGTATAAGCGGTATATGTTTTTTTGCAGTACAATCGACGTGTGAATGGATCTATGAACATTGTATGGTCACTATTTATACGTTAAGACATAACATAGAATCACGCCTTTTCCCCGAAGGGGTAGGCAGAGGTGTGCAAACACACCGACATCTCGCCAGCTATGTTAGGTCCCATGTAATAGGGGGCGAGCCTATTGCCATTTACCGGGCACAAGTTCCAGACTCTGGGATAATTATCTGGGTAAAATTCTAAAGAGAATTATACATTATCCACCACGTTAATGACGTTATGACACTAAATGTGTGTGACAGCGTCGTACGCGTGGGATAGCATGGGAACACGCGAGTCTGGCGCGGTGACGCGTAGGCTTGACGGGAATAGAAAAAATAAACGGCATAGTGTGGTTCATCACAGCGAAGCTGAGGTCCAAGCCCGTTCCAAGTTACCACGCAGACAAAGTCGCCGGCGACCACTTGTATACACACATGTGACGCCTATATCCCCGAAAGGGTAGGCAGAGGTGCATTACACACCCACAATTTGCCAGTATTTTTAGTCCCACGTGATAGGGACCAGCCTATTGCCGTCACCAGACACGCAAATAATGGGTTATGTCCAAAATGGCTGAATGAATTTAATAAAAAGTAGCAGCTATAATGTAATTTTGAAAAAAAGTTACAACCCGTTGCTTTGCGATGAAATGTTGATGAAAGGCATCAAAATCTTACGTGCCAGCCGCTATGGCACAGCCAATTAGAGTCCTGGGCTTCTCTTTTTCTATAAGTATCTATATTTTAAATAATTATAGGTACTTACTAGCTCATTTTTATTTATAAACAATCACAGAAAATAATCACAAACTAAAAATAAATAAAGCATAAAAAAATAAATATTCAATTCTCCCATTGAAGACATCCATCAATTTTTCTAAAAAATCTTTTCAACGGCCCACAAAATCGGCCTCGACACGACCTTCCGTCGACCCGATACCAGGAACCTTGTACCCAATTGTCCTACATACAAGCCCGCTTGTCCCGTAACCTACAATTATTGACCTTCAAACCTACATTTGCGAGCGCCGCAACATATCGCGACCTCTAACTGTATTATATGACCGTGACCTCTTTTATATAACCTTATAGCAGTAATATAGGTCACAACTTTCAGAACTGGAGCATTCATTATTATGTTCATTTGAGTGGTTCAATTGTAGCAACATGTCCCAGAATTCAAGTTTTTTTTGTATTAATAATATCACTTTGAAAATTTTTAAGTTAGACGTTACTTTTATATAGCTTAGGTATTAATAAAATGGTTACAAGTTTCTTAATTTTTTTTAAGTAAATCTAAGTAGTTTTAAATAAAACAGACATGGATTTATATTTTTGTGGTATAAATTTAAATGCACAGCAAAAAACTTAGTGTCACTCAATTTATAAGCAGCAGATAAACTTTTTTACGGCAAATATTTTTTTTTCCAGCAAACGTTACGAACTTAAATTGCTGCTAAAATTAATATATTTTGAGGTAATTATTTGCTGCGCAATCAGTATTTTTGCTTACGAAAGGGATTTTTTTGTACAAAGAAGGTTTTTTTGATTAGAAGTTAAAACTACCATTTTTTTCCTAACTAGTTGTCGTTTCGATCTTACACCAATACCTACCCACTAAACGTTGAATTTTAGGAGAAGTTATTTATGTTTTTGGTGAGATAGAGACAAAGAGGGTGTATTTTAAGCCCCAAGCCAAACTCACTTGCAAGTAATGCACCTACTGATTAATGGACGAGGCTCTGACTATTGTAAAAGTTCTCTGTTAGCGGCAATAAGCTTTCATATTACGTTGGACCACTGAAGCCAATAAATAGTTGGCTTATTTGTATGCTTATTCCTATCATATCGGGGGTCTATCATAGCCGCACACGATGACAGTGGGAACCTTATCACAATAACAACTTCTTGACGTCGTCAATCGCTTCTTTGATCGTTCTGTCCATCCCACTGGCATCATGCTTAGCTTATACTACCAAAGTGGCATAAACTGACGTTTCTAGAAAGTTTCGTTGTACGTTCCTTTTCAATCTTCGAACACACAACGAGTGTGACGTGTACCTACAGTCAACGTCACAATAAATGAAATCGAAACTCAACTCTCGCTTTCGTTTATTCACTTTCAATACACCCAGCTGTTCCAACGTCATGATGACGCGAGAACAGCTGCAGTCACTGTGACACGTTTACGTCACAGTGACGCTTTAAATGTCAGTTTAACTTTCTTATATCAGTCTCGGTTTCGCTCGCGGTTAACTTTCTTATTACCTACTTGAAAGTAGGTGACATAGATTATAGAGATACTATTGTTGACAGCGATTTCATATTTTGTTTATAATCATCTAAAAAGATGGGGATTGTTATAAATTTTTTTCCTTAAATATGGGCATTTTATTTGCTCATATTTCTCCTACGTCCCTCTATGATTTTAGAGGCCCAAACCAACCAAATCGGATGTTTTAAAGCATTATACAGGTGTCCCAAAACAACATGGAGGAGAAGTATCTTAAATATTATTGTAGATGGACGTTTTTATTGAAAGGAAACATCATTTTGATTTTAAAACAATTTGAACTGTATTCATAGATCATTCCGGCCCACACATGGTGCTGGCTGCGATTCCCCGTCGAATGGCAATAGGTAGCCTTTGCACCAGATATGATTTGAAGCGAAAGTCAACAGTCCTATCAATATTCTACCAAGCATTACCTTCCCTTGGCCCACTGGAAGAGATTTCTTGTGAAATAAGTGTACTTTGTACTTAATCTATCCTTAAAGTTCATCTTCTTGTTATTTTATTTTCATGCGTGTACATAAATAAATAAATAAATATTCGGGCAACGACATTACATGCAGGAACATTTCATCAAAATATTGCTTTTAGGAAATTGGAATACCGCATATAAGTCAGGCAGGATACCTAAGAATCGCTCTGATCAACTCGACTTCAGGAAAAAAATGCATAGGTATTTTAACTTCAAATTTTTTGACTGAACCGATTTAGATTTTTTTTTAAATTATAAGCTCCTGCTTCTCAAGTGGTCCCATTCCGACAATTATTTGGTCCCATTTCGGTAATTGGAAGTCGGTTTTTGTGTCAATTTTTGACATGTTTTTTTTGTAACAGAAAAATATGTACATATTTTAAAAGTAAGCAAATTGTAAAGGGAAGTTTCCCCGAAACCAGAAAAAGTGAAAGTTTAAAAATACACACACACAAACACACCAGGCCTTTATCCCGAAGGGGTAGGCAGAGGTGCATTGCACACCCACAATTTGCCAGTATTTTTAGTCCCACGTAATAGGGGGCAAGCCAAAAATATAGGTATACTTAACTGTGTTACGTTTACTTCCAGTCACAAAATAATGTCAACTCTAAAAGACAACAGAGTAGCAGTGATAGTCGGTGCGGCTGGTTGCGGCAAATCTACCCGAGTACCAGCGGCAATACTCCAACATTGTGGTCCTTCGACTAACGCCATAGTGTCGGAACCTAGACGTGTTGCCGCTATAGGGTTGGCGGAGAGAGTGGCTAGTGAGTTGGCGGAAAAGGTGAGAATTATAATTATTATTACTAGTTCTAGTTCCATATATATATTAATAATTTCTATAGGATGTTTTACAATTTTTAGGCTGGCAACTTGGGATTTTGTATTCTACTAAAATTCAAATCACATCAAATACCTACTCTTTATTGTACCTAAACTATATGTATAGCAACCGAGATAGATGGCTCAATGTGCTTTCCGAGGCACGGAGGAACCTCAAGTGTCTTAAGAAATGGTCATCCATCCTCAGTTGGACCTCGCTAATGTTTGCTTAACCTTACCGGTAACCACTTAGCGACGAACCCCATATGTGTCTATTTATTGTGTATAATCTAGGTATCTATCCTTTTTCGTAATGTTTCACTGTTAGTTTGTCTCACTAAAAGTCTGGAATGGTTCGACCGATTTGGTTAATTTTGGTCTTAACATATTCGTACAAACTCAGGGAAAGTTTAAAAGGTTCATTCGAGGAGGTACGAAGTTCGCCGGGACAGCTATATAGTCACCAATAAGGAGTATATCTATCTTCCCTTAAGGTAGGACAATCAGTGGGGTACCAAGTGAGACTTCACGCGGCACCTCCGAAGCCTCCGTGTGGCTCTATACTGTATTGCACGTCCGGTGTGTTGTTGAGGAGACTCCAAACTAATCCTGGTAAGATTTCAAAAAGAAAATGCTTAAAATGAAATCTGCGTCTGAAAAGGCGGATTTTTAAGGTTCCATAGTAAGTCTCGGAACCCTTATGATTTCGTCATGTCCGTCCGTCCGTCCTTCCGTCCGTCCGTCTTTTTTTATTTATTTATTTTTGTATACACACAGTAAATAAAACAGTAAATGGATACAAACTAAACATGTATACAATGGCGCCACTTATCTCTAAAGAGTAACATACATACACAAATACAAATAACATAAATACACAAATACATACATAAAAAGATATATAAACATACATAGACGTACAATAATTAAGGTAAGGAAGCGAGATAGTGTTCCTTAACTCTCTTCTTGAAGCCAGACACAGTTCTGCAGTTCCTTATATCGGTTGCAAGAGCGTTCCACAGTCTGACGGCATGAACGGAGAAAGAGTAGGAGAAGAAGTCAGATTTGTGAGAAGGACAATTGAGGCGGTAGGAGAAAGGCGGTCCGTCCTTCCGTCCGTCCTTCCGTCCGTCCGTCCGTCCTTCTGTCCGTCTGTCCTCGGCTCTCCTCCCCAACGGTTAGTGCTAGGAACATGAAACTTTGTATGGATATGAGGATATGTAAAACTAGTAAAGTGGGAATTATATTTTTTTCACGCGCCTTCCCCACAGTGTGGGGTATCATTGGATAGGCTTTTTTTTAAACATTGAGAGGTAACTGATGATTTTTAGCTTTAAGCATTCCTCTGCGAGATATTTAGCTTTGAAGAGCATATATTTGCAAAAACAGGGCGTCCCCCCTCTAAAATCTAAACAGCTGGTAAATAACTTGAAAAAATTCATGATGGTAGTCCATGTAATAAGTTTGAAGGAAAACTGTAACGGATGGTATAACTTTGTTAGTTCAGGAGTTATAGAGGCTTTTATGGGTAACTACGGAACCCTACCTTATGCGTGGTTCGACACGCATTTGGCCTGTTTTATTGACCATCAGCGCTTGCATACCGGGTGCGAGAGATTTCTGTAACGCACACCATTAGCCCCTCATGCGGGTAACCATTTTCATTGGTCGATAGCGCCCGCAGGTCGTTAGGTCGTTTCTATTGACGGTTAACCTTATCCGGGAAATAACCTAGTAGCAATGTATTGTAGTCTTCATGTGCTTTAAATCGACCGGCTTAACGACTGTTGTAATTTCATTGGTCGTTCCCGTATACGGGCTAACGACCGAGTTATCGACCAACTAAGCCTTATGAACGTAGGAAACACCCAGACTTCGGTACAAACGTATGTTTCATCACTATCACACAAAGTATGTCACGAGCGGGAATCGAACCCGAGATGCACTAGCGACCACGCCATCGAACCGAAGTACTTATTATATTTCCTATTTTTTTTCAGGCCTCGAAGGTTGCTCTCACGTTATAATAGACGAGGCTCACGAGCGTGACGTCAACACTGACGTCACATTACTGCTACTGAAAAGGGCATTGACCATCAATCCGGAGTTGAAAATACTCATTATGAGCGCTACTTTGGACACTGGGGTTTTTACTAAGTGAGTGGGATGAACGATTTGAGTGGGATATAACCTTGTCACAATAACCGCCCCGTGACGTCATCGATCGCTGAACAGTACGGATAACAAAATAGTATTGTAGGTTAATCTACGTCACCATGACGTCATAAACATGGTCGTTTCAATCCCATTGTCATGTTGCGCGGCTTATACCATACTATATTTCTGGTAGGATGGGTCTGTTATTATTCCTGATACATTTGAGGTAGACGGTGGAAATTTTATATTTCCGACGGTCCACCCAGGTGGTCACAGGTGGTCCGTTGTAAAAAAAAACTTCCCACGGTCCACCCAGGTGGTCTCAGCAGGTGAACGGTGGTAAATAAGCGGACGTTTGGTATTTGTCGTAATTATACGGCTACACTATCGCGTTGAACACAGTTCTAGGCATGGAAACTATTGTTACACCAAAATAATTATCATAAGACTTAGTATCTATGTAAAGTCAGGCCTATGTCACTCGTCTAACAATCGCAAAAAATACGTGACGTCAGCGACAACTTGAAGTTGTAAGTCAGTAAAGGTTGTCTCTTGTTTGTGACACGGCATTGACCATAGAGTTGATATTGAGGCATTAACGTCATATTATTGGTCAAATTATACTGGCACTTTCCTGTCCACCCTTCGAATTATGTTCTCTGTAAACCAAAGAATGTGCTTTAATTAATGTCGGAGTGCAAGTTCTGTATGTAAGTACTATTCCCTATTCTGTGATACATACGCTGTGACTTCACCAGTGATTAATCACTGCATATGATGTGACGAATATTGTGTACTTGTTTAATAAATATGTAAAGTGGACAGAAAAGGCTATAAAGCGAAACCGGTCAGGTTAAATCCTGTAAATTTAATAAAAGTGAAACGGTGTTGGTATGTACAAGTGTTTTTTGTTAGCATGTATTACTATAAGTTTCACCAAGTGCCGACGATCGAAACCATCAACTTTAGAAAAACACACCCTACAGCTACAAACAATCACGCCTTTTCCCATATTGGGGCGTAATTCCTAGTGTTGGTCTCACGTAATAGGGGGCAACCCTATTGCCGTCACCGGGCACTATATACAGTAGAAAATCAATAACCATTCTTTAATCCGAACCTAAACTGCAACAGCCATTACTGAAATTACATGCGTACAATCTCTACAGTTTGATTAGACATATAGATAGTGAGGGTTATGTTTTTCGTACGTATTTATATTTCTTTTTTTTTATTCTTAATTGTACAGATTTACAAAACACTAAACAAACAATAACAATATGTACAAAGGCGTGCTTAAGCCAGCAATGGCTTTTCTTCGAGCAGACCTTAGAGGTATAGAGGAGATAGATAATACTAAAGAGAGAAGAGGAAAGAGTAAACGCCTATTCTTAAATAGGAACAGGATATACGTATAAATATATTACATATAACATTACATTTAATATTAAATAATAGAAGAAAATTAAATAAATTTAATACATACTAGTTATCCCGACGAACCTTGTATTGCCTCAAAAAAAATAATTTAATATTTCATGCAAATGTATGTAAATTGAAAAAAAGACGGACGGACAGACAGACAAATAGTCGTATTAAATATATAGATAATAAACATTAAATACATGCACATAAGAACTTAATAATATAAGACTAAAGCTAAATACCTACATGCTACATACAGATTTGAATATACTATTTAAGAAGGAGATAATATGAAACAAATGTAAGTCAAAAGAATAATTATGGAAAATCATTTCTTTTAAATGTCCAAGGAACGACACGCACGGATATCACGTGGTAGTGAGTTCCACTCTACAGGACAAACGGCTTAATGGATTTCGATAGATGAGGTCTCAAATGAAAGTTGTTTATCTCCTGAGTGTCATTGGGTACTTATAGTTAAAACTAAAAAGTTGTAAATAATAAAAAAATATTAAATAACAAAAACAAGCAAGGCGCCCTTCACTATCGCAGTGAAGGCATAAGACGACTTCTTACTATTTTGTGATATCACATGTCTGCAGGCAATACCATTTTCACCTTTATATACGTAATTTTTTAAAATACTTAAAATCAATATCAAAGTTGAAAATTTTACAATGGAATTACACTGGAACTTTTTTTAAATGTCGTAATGTTGCAAAATATTTTAATATTTTTGTGTATTTATTTTATGAAATTTATTGAAATATTCTCACTCGCCTAAAATTTTGCGACATTAAAATATTTTATAGAATTTTTTACCCATACATTTTCTATGGGAATTTCAGAAACTTTAGGTTGTAGGGATCAAGTGGTTCTCAGGAACCACTTGACCCCCGATCGAAATTATTTCGGCTATGATGTTTATTCGGTACCAAAATTCTATGTGCCAAATCATAACTTTCTAGCACTTGTAGTTCTCGAGTTGAAAAGTGCGGACAGACGGACAGGACCGGACTATAAGACTTCTCTTACATAGTATACTTGTCAGTATAGTAAGAAGTCTAAAAATGACTGCACTTAACCAGATCATCATCATCATTCTCCGAGCCTTTTCCCAACTCAGTTACCACCAGACCACGAGCTCCACTGCACTTAACCAGATATTTAACTATAATCAGGTGCGACTCGAATGTCAGTTCAAACCTAAATAAAATATATACACGCCTATATTCCCGAAGGGGTAGGTGGAGGTGAATTACACACCCACAATTAGCCAGTATTTTTAGTCCCACGTAATAGGGGGCAAGCCTGTTGCCCTCACCGGGTACAATAATGGGTTATGTCCAAAATGACCGAATAAATTTAAAAAAGTAGCAGCAATATTGTAATTTTGAAAAAAAAAAATTGAACCTGTTGCGATGAAATGTTTATGAAAGGCAACAAAATCGTACGTGCCAGCCGCTATGGCACAGCCAATTAAAGTCCTGGGTGTTTCGGACTATCATAAAATATATAATATATATAAAATGCAAACTAAGGTTTATTATTTAATTATTTATGATTTGTATTGTCTTTCGTTCTAGATATTTCAATGAATGTCCTATAATAGATGTACCGGGACGTACTTTTCCCGTACAAGTGTCACATTTGGAAGACATTGAGAAGAGATTTGGTATCAAACTGACAAACACACTTAAGAACTGTCAAAAAGAAGATGTAAGACCCCAAGTGTATTGTCAAGAGGTAAATTTAAAATAAACCTATCGAGACGAGATATTTTCTAAATACTATTAAGATAGAAATAATTAATAAGTCATAAAAACTGATGTCATCGGCAGGACTTGAACCCAGGGCCTTTCCCTTACAGGGGAGTACTCTGACCAGTAGCTACGATCACCAGTACCAATAATAATTTCTATATTAATATTTTAAGAATAGTTGAAGCAAACTCATTGCTTTGAAATACAAAAATATAGAAATAATTTTTGATAATAAACGGACCGTTACTGAGTTACATTGCGATAGCGAGCGATTATTATCTCTGTCCTTGTCACTAGTACCCAGTAATGACGCGAGTTGGTCGACGAGAGCTGTCGTTGCGTGTTTCGTGGTACAGGTCAACATTTGGTACCGTAGTTCTCAACATTTCGATTCGAACTCTTCCAATGGATATTCTTTGTGTAATGCCCGATTTACATTATCTTAGTGTTTAGGAGAGTGTTTTAGTACAACTTGAAAGGCAAGTTCTTTAGTGCGCTGCGAGTGAACATTTACATTTCTTTCAGTAGAGTATCATTTCGACGCCACACTACTTTTACTAAAATAGGTACGTGTTTACACACATCCGAGTGACGCGCCGGAGGGGTATCACTTGAAACAAAAATAGAAAGCGATTCTATTTTGATTCAACTTGAAAGTCAAGTAGAACCATAGTTAGCAAGTAGCGTTTACATGTTTCAACTACAGTACTATCCTAAAGCACTCTGCTAAACACTAAGATAATGTAAATCAGGCTTTATACAGACGACAGCGATTAGAATAGGGAATTCAAAATATTATGTAGGTTTAATCATTTATTCACAGATTGTTGAAGTGATAAAAGCAGTTGACAAAAATGAAAAGGAAGGTGCCATATTAGTGTTTTTGCCGGGATGGTCGGAGATTAAACTTACTAAACAGCTGTTGGAGGAACACTACAGACAATCGGGCATACATATTATATTACCTGTGCATTCTAGGTATGTGTTCTTAAGTTATTTATTTTGCGATTGGAAAAGTGTGACTGTGAGTTGTCCCGGCGAACTTCGTACCGCATAATTTTTTCTAATGTTCCGCTAACCTAATTTTTTCCTCCATAAGAACCTTCTCCTGGTAGTAACGATCACAATAAAAAAGAATCTGCGAAATCGGGTCAGCTGCCCTCGAGATTTGCGCTTAGAAACACATTCAGCGATTCATTTGACGGCAATAGGCTTGTCCCCTATTATGTGGGACCTATTGTGTGTGATGCACCTCTGCCTGCCCCTACGGGAATATAGGCGTGATCTACTGTTTTTGAACGCCTTAAAAATTGTAGGTTCTGAACTTGGAATTTTAGATTTTAAGTGTGTTCACTGATTACCTACTATAGATTGGAAGATGTTATCAAAGTAGGATGTTAGGTTTCTTGAGAATGTCTTATGTAGGTATATAATCGTACTCAGGTGACCTCGACATAATCTATTCCCTACTAAAATCTGACAGAATCATTTTCACAATAATTTTCTTTGTGTTTTCGCTTTGTAGTGTACTGTACTATAAATAGTGTTGGCTATATTATAGGGGTTGATCGTAGAGGGTTGGAAATTCAGGGTTGTATGTATTTTCTAAAGCTGAATCATAAAAAAAAAAAATTAAAATTAAAAAAAAAAAATTGTGGTGGACTACCCTTAACATTTAGGGGGATGAAAAATAGATGTCCGATTCTCAGAGCTACCTAATATGCACACAAAATTTCATGAGAATCGGTCAATCCGTTTCGGAGGAGTTTAACCACAAACACCACGACACTAGAATTTTATATATTAGATAATAGATAATAAATATTTTTCGGAATCGAACCTGGGACCTCAGGGACGGCAGTCGCATACTCATACCACTGCGCCACCTGGGCGGCTTATAGTTAGTTAATGTTTATAGGTAGAGCCTCTAAGAGAAGAACCTGGCAATAAAAACTCAGGTCCGGTATTTTCCAAACGCCAGTAATTTCAATAATTCCGTCAATCATGCGAGTGTGATTACAATGTTACGGTTTTTAGGGTTCCGTACCCAAAGGGTAACACGGGTACCCTATTACTAAGACTTCGCTGTCCGTCTTTCTTGGGCTATATCTTGTAAATCGTAATAGTTAGAAAGTTGTATATGGTTAGTTCCTCAACTATTGGTAGATGGCGCTCTGACGACGTCGTAACTCGCGATATTAACACAATATGATCATAATATTGAAGGTCTTGTGCTAGTGGTGTCTTGGTCAGTTGGTAGAACGATCCTCCTGGAAAGGGATCAGTCGTTGGTTCGAGTTCAGCCCAAGACTATAGTTTTTGTGATTCATGTTGGAAAATTATATGAGAAAAAGTTAGCATACTTCATTGCTTATAAAAATACTAGTTCGGTGTCTTGCGCGTTGCTTCGCGCCGCACCACGCCATACGTATTGGCCCCTTAGGGCTAGGTCAAATATTCGATTTTTTGGCTTGCCTCCAGATCGAGGGCTCTCCATAGAGGGGTCAACCATCATTGGAGCATAAGCAGTTCTCGAGAGCTAAGAGGGGACATTCCCCATTTCTATATATAGATATTATTTTCTTTTTATGTTTGTTACCTCATATCTTTCGACTGAATGAACCAATTTTGAAATTATTTCTTTTAATAGAAAGCTACTGCTCCCATTTCAATTTGGTCCTTCTTCTCCTTTTTTTAAAAACGTGGCTCCATCGATATCCATCGATGATTTCGCCAATGTCAAGGTAATGTTTGATTTTTCCCGCACAGAAGAATTAGTTACTCTGAACTAGTTCGCGGTGCGGGACAAGGAAACGTGGTTCGGTATTGCAATTGAGCGTTTCGGCCTGGATTTTTGTCCAGCGCCAGAGGTAACCTAAAAGGCAACGAGCTCCGCAAAAACCTTGGTCCTACTACAAATCTGTTTTAGGTCAATATTTTATGCTTTCAGATTATCAACGTCAGACCAAACTAAAATGTTCTCAATCCCACCGCCGGGTATACGTAAGATAGTGCTCGCTACTAATGTTGCCGAGACTTCTATAACCATCCCGGATGTTGTGTATGTGGTGGACAGCGGTAGTCACAAGGAGAATAGAGTTGTTGAACGTACCGGTAAGTGTTTAACCAACTGGGGAATTAGGGTAATGGTTTTAGCCCGTACAGCCTTGTACGTACGCATCCGCAACGCGGCAAAAATAATTGATCTATGGTCAAACTTTCCCCCCATCCGGAGCGTGACAACACACTTATAAGCCGCGGACAATGTGAGTGGGATAGAATCTTGTCACAATAACAGTGTTGTAGGTTAATCTATGTCGCTATGACGTCACCAACATGGCCGCCAATACCATTGTCATCTTGCGTGGCTTATACCTCGATGCCTAAGACCGTGTAGGGATGCATGCACATACCAACATACTGCAGCATACGATACCGTGGCCACAAAAGTTCCCTAGTTCAGGACCTAAGGGGCCCTGGGCCTGATCCCCCAAGAGCATGCCGATATTCTTGACATTGGTTTCATTCGTAAAATAAATACATAAGAGGGCTTAGATACCAGATACAGAACCCTTAGTGACTCCCACTTGGCTGGCATTTAAAATAAACCTAAGGGTATCTACTTTTTAACACCAATTTTGTGGATAAATACATCATATATTCTGTTGTCCATAGGAACAGCAAGTTTGGAAACAGTGTGGGTATCTCTCGCAGGCGCTAAGCAAAGAGCTGGAAGGGCGGGAAGAGTTCAACCAGGTATTTAAACTTACCTACAGGTTACTAAGTATATGTAACGTTGTGGCGTGTAGGCAAGCAACGAAGCACCACCTCTGACGTCATATATACGAGACGTCTATATCGTACGAGAAGGCGGTGCTAGTCCCTTCTAAAACCTTCTACCAGTTTTCATCTGCACATACGCCATATAATTTAACTAGCCAATTAGGTATAAGCGATAAATTATAAGTACTACAAATCTTTTGTTTAGATTAACGCCCATTTAAACATGTGTGTGTCAAGACATAAATACGAATACATTTTGATAATAAAATGACTCACATACTGTTACTAATCGTTTCAATACCTCTCAACAACCACTTCAACGTCAAAAACGAGATTCCAGAACAATAACTCTGTACAATTATATTAGTTCTTTTGCCACGCGTTAAGGCAAACTGTTGTATTTAAACTAGTAGTAGTTAAACTTACTAATGTTTGCGAGTTATTGTCGCCCAAACATTATGTAGGCATATATACCCGTTTCACACTATCAAAATTTTTTTTATCAATCAAGAAACACTTTGTGTAAATTTTCGTGGAGATCGAATGAAATGTGGTAATTGTCCAGTACGGTCTTAAAATATAGATGCTTCGCTCGCTTTATCTTATACGAAGGTGGATTGAAAAGTAGTCGACCTAACACTGATCCATTTAGTTCTAAAAATTAAATCTTCCCACATTATTTAGTTCAGTTCAGACCTGTTAATTGTGTGAAGTTTGAAACGTGTGCGATAATTAGTTTTAATTTTATAAATTTATTAACAAAGCAATCTGACATCATTTCCGCAAATGGAGCAAATCGAGCAGCGTGCCGTCATTAAGTACCTCCATAAGAAGGGGCTGTCATCAAAAGCCATCCATGATGATATGGTCAGTACATTAGGGGATTGCGCTCTTTCATATTCATCCGTCAAAAACTGGATAGCAGAAATCAAGCATGGTAGAGAGTGTGAAAGACGAACCCCGCTCTGGAAGGCCTTCGACGTCCACTACTGACAAAAATGTAAAAAAAATACTCGACTTAATTATGGGAGACCGCAGATTGAAAATTAGAGAGATAGCCGAGATTATAGGCATCTCTTATGAACGGACTTAAAACAGTCAACGTGTTGGGTTTCCACAGAAGCGCTTTCAGTTGAGCAAAAAAGGATGCGATTGACGATTGCACGCGACTGTTTGGAGTTATTTGAAGCTGATGAATGTGATTTTTTGAATCGTTTGTTATGGACGAAACATGGGTTCATTACTGTACACCGGAAACAAAACAACAATCAAAACAGTGGAAAAGACCTGGTTCACCACCCCCCAAAAAGGCTAAGTCGATTTTGTCGGCAAGTAAGGTGATGGCTTCAGTATTCTGGGACTCGAAGGGTGTGATTATTGCTGATTATTTTGAAAGGGGTCAGACTATAAACTCTGATTATTACTGCACCTTACTACGTCGTTTACGAGAGAAATAAAAGAAAAACGTCCAGGAATGATCAGAAGAAAAGTCCTGTTTCATCAAGATAACGTTCGTGTTCACACGTCTGTCCAATCAATGGCAGAAATTCACAACTGTGGCTTTGAAACTGTTACCGCATCCACCTTATTCACCTGATCTGGCACCGTCAGACTTTTTTCTGTTCCCTAACCTAAAGAAGCACTTGGGAGGTCAAAGATTTTTGACAAATGACGAGGCCAAAGCAGTAGTAGACGCATATTTTGACTCTAAGGAAGAATAATTTTTTTTCAACGGGCTAAATGCTTGGAAGGGAAGATAGCAAAAGTGCATTGAACTTGATGGTGATTACGTTGAAAAATAAAAATATATTTAATTTATTATGTATTTATTTTCTTGGTTAGGCAGATTACTTTTCAATCCACCCTCGTACTTTACTAGCTTTGCTTTGACAAATTATATACAAAAACCTTTCTTAAGAACCAGAGTATCCATTGGTGAAAACCGCATACATAGGGACATACAGACAGCGGGAAACTACTTTATTTTTTACTATGTTAAAGGATTTATATAAAGATTTATAGAAAAGAAAAGTTGCTTATTATGCATTTGTGACAAGTTTTGATGTTTTTTTTTACAGGTCACTGCTACAGAATGTACACTAAAGACAAGGAAGCCGAACTAGTGCCTCACACTACGCCTGAAATATTAAGGTAAAATGAATACCTGTAATATCATCCACCGAGCCTTTTCCCAACGCAGTTGGGGTCGGCTTACCAGTTTAACTGCGATTCGGCTGAACTTCGATATTTTCCATGGGCGATATCGAAATTCTGTAGTTAGACCACGAGGATTTTCAATTTAGGGCTCTAACTACCTCTAACGACTGCCATAGATGTTTGTATGACAACCGGGACCGAGGCACGGAGGGTCTCAATGTCTTAAGAAATGGTCACCCATCCTAAGGCCGGCCTAGGCTGAGTCGATGTTGCTTAACCTTTACCACTAGACCACGAGCCCCTCAACAAGAATACCTGTTTACCTAACTTATCTAAAATAATTATATTGTTTTTCATTTGTATTTATTATGTTACTATCTCATCGCCGCGGCTCCACCCGCGTGATATAGTTTTCTCGTTCCCAGTTCCCGTGGGGGTTCCCGTGGGAACACATAACTAGGATAAAAAGTAGCCTGTGTTACTCAGGGAAAATGTAACTACATATTAATATTAATTAATATTTTTGGACATTCTCACACGTCATCTAGCCCACATTAAGCTAATATAAGCTTGTGCTATGGAATCTAGACGACTGATAAACATACTTATATATTTCTAAATACTTACATACTACACATATACATAGAAAACACCCAAACTCCGAAACAAACATTTGTGGATCACATAAATATTTGATTCGACCCGGGGATCGAACCCGGGACTCCGGAGTCGAAAGCCGATGCATTACTGACCACAGTTTACAGTCAGACAGTTACATATCAGTGAAAGAAATTTTAAAATCGGATCAGTAGTTCGGAGCCTATTCGCTTCAAACAAACACACAATCAAGTCTTTCCTCTTTATCTGAAGAAAGAAGAAGGAAAAATAGGATTGTTTGCATTCAACACGCGTTACTGCTAAACCTATTTTAACTACATTATACCTTTTTTTTTTCTTTAATTCCGCGGCCCAAGGCCGCTCTAACGTCCGTAGCCGGGCGTCTCTGGTTACAAGCAGAACGTATTTCCAGTGGCGCCTGGCGAAAACTACATTATACCTGAGTGCTATATGGTATTTTTATCCCGACAATGTGTTCCCGTAGGATTTGGGAACGAGAAAACGGGTGGAGACGCGTTATCAGTTAGTGTATGTATATATTTGTTTGATACAATAGTCCGAAACGCCCAGGACTTTAATTGGCTGGCACGTAAGATTTTGTTGCCTTTCATCAACATTTCATCGCAAGGCAACGGGTTTCAATGTATTTTTTTTTTCAAAATTACAATATAGCTGCTTATTTTAATTAAATTCATTCGGCCATTATGGACATAACCCTTTATATGTGTGCCCGGTGACGGCAATAGGCTTGTCCCTTATTACGTGGGACTAAAAATACTGGCAAATTGTGGGTTTGTATTGCACCTCTACCTACCCCTTTGGGGACATAGGCGTGATATAATATGTGTGTGTGATACCATTAGTATGCAAAGTCACTAGCAACACAATCACTAGCAACACAATCACTAGCAACACAATCACTAGCAACACAATCACTAGCAACACAATCACTAGCAACACAATCACTAGCAACACAATCACTAGCAACACAATCACTAGCATTCCCGTTGACCCTTCCAGCTCGGCTAAAAGTGCTTGTGTTAGTAGTGGGTTCACATCAGTAGTGTGATGGTCGGGGATTGAACTTACTTATATAATCATACTTAGTTTTCCAAGGGGATAAGTATTGGTCCTAGTAATTCTGTTGGTCCCAAGTTATAGAAGGCCTTCGGCACTTTAGAATAACCACCACCATCTCTGTGATTTCAACCAAAATTCAAACAACTAATGCAGATGCTCTGCAGTCCGACTAATTAAAAAGAACCGGCCCGGCCGGCGCTCGAAGGACCATTCTCTATAAAAACGTCAAGAAATCACGTTTGTTGGTATGGGAGCCCCCTTAATATTTATTATATACTTACTGTACTGTCTTAGTATTTGTTGTTATAGCGGCAACAGAATTAGAAAATTTCTATTGACTTACTATTACGGTTCATGAGATACAGCGTGGAGGCAGACGGACAGCGGAGCCTCAGTAATTGTGTCCCGTTTTACCCTTTGCATAAAACACTGGACCCTTTTACCCTTTGGAACACTGAAAATACAGTTACTTTGCGATTTTTTCTTTAAAAAAATATATTTATTTATCCATATTGCACAAAAACACATATACTTTTCCACTGTTATAATTTTATTTCTACTGACCGGTTTCATCTTACGGCATCATCAGAGATTTATACAATATAGTTTCAAATATTGGATGGAACCAGGCGTTACTTGGCGAAAATCCATGACAAAGCAATGGTAAGTAAAATATTTAAAAAAAATGTTTTAAACTTATTTTAAATTTTTTAATAGCACTATTTTCCGCAGGATTAAAAAGACAACAAAACGTCGACATTTGTTTCGCCTCTAAACGAAGCATTATCAAGACTGTCTCAGAGAGAACAGCCAAATATAGTTTCAATAAATCACATTCATTAAGACATCAAAACACCTGTGTGTGTGTTTTGATTAATAAAATTATAACAGTTGAAGAGTGTATGTGTTTTTGTGCAATATGTGTAGCAGATTCCACCAAGTGCAGTCAATCGACAGTATAAAAAAATATATCTATCCATATTTTACAGAATACCTCTAGAACAAACAGTACTAGATTGCAAATCGTACGCTCCAGATGAATTAGCGAGAGATTTCCTCTCTCAACTCCCTCAGCCTCCGAGTGTTAAAGCTATTACAGCTGCTGTTGATGATCTTAAAGAAATCGGTACGTTTTACTTTTATACTAATATTATAAAGAGGAAAGTTTTGATTAAGACGGAGCTTGCACTTCACAACGATGGGCTCAATCAAGAATGTATGCGACACGATGGCGGGCGCATCTCTTAACCTATCAACTTGAAATTTGGCATAAAGATATAACATAAGCCTGTGGTTTTCTGAATAGTTTTTGGTGTTTGTGACTCTTGTAGTTTCTGAGTTATTAAGCTTTAAAGAAACATACCTTTGACAGTGCTAAAAAAATTTAATTGTTGAAAAAATGTTTAAATGCAGCATTTAAAAGTTAATTGTTGGCTCGCGCCATTGATTGTTGAAAAGTGATTTTTTTTTTAGCTTAGGTTAGGTAGGGTTAGGTTAAGATTCCGCCAGCTCCGTCTCTATTATTTCGATGTAACCGCCCGCGTTCCAGTGAATACCTAGTTATTTGTTTATTTGAACTGAATAGGGTCCGTACCTACTGAACCCATTTTGATAATTCGTTCACTGATCTGTAGCTACATTATCTCTGAGTAACATAGAAGACTTTTTATCCCAGTTATGTGTTCCCTCGGGAATCGGGAATGCTGAAGTTGGGGTCCTGCCGATGACATTATTTTTTATGCGAATTATAATTTATATTTAAATATTTTGATTGTTTGATACTTAACATCATAATGTAGTATAAAACAGATCTTAAAAACTAAGAAACGAATTTGGATGCGGTTTTCACCAATGCTCAAAGTGGTTCTCGAGAAAGGTTTTTGTGTATATAATTTGTCAAACGGGCGAAGCCGCGGGCTTTCCCTAGTAATTTATATTTTATTTATCTCTTCCAGGAGCCCTAACCCCCAAAGAACAGTTAACCCGTCTCGGTGGTATATTATCCCACCTAACTCTCCACCCGCGTATAGGCCGCAGTCTTATCCACTCGGCTATAGTGGGCAACATTGTAGCTATGAGCCACGTGGTCGCGCATTGTGCTAGCAACACTGAGGTCTTTGTTAACGCCGCGGATAGGAGGGAAGGTATGTAATTATGAACTTATTTATGAACAATTACTGCTGTATCTATGCTAAAGAGGAAAGATTTGATCGTTTGTTTGTTCAACATCGGAAGTTGACATCAGAAGTGGGATTTATAACGGAGGGCCGACCTGCTTTAGTCACACGTAGGGGTTCCGCAGGTAGAATAGTGAGGATAGGCTCTGTAACTACTAACACGATTTTGAAATTTCTTAAGTTCTTAATCTCTGCCATTAAATTCTCTCCGCCTTTATATCCGAAGGGGTAGATAGAGGGGATTGATACTCCCACATTTTGCCAGTTACGTAATAGAATATGAGCGAGCCTATTGTTGTTTGTGAGTGACCAAAAATGTAAACAAAGGGACCGTTAACGATTGCGAGCAATTATTATCTCTGTCCTTATCACTCGTACCCAGTAATGATGTAATATGGTCGACAGAGCTGACGTTGCGTGTTTCATGGTACAGGTAAACTTTTGGTACCAACATTGATAGAATAGACAGTTCTGTCATAAATATATTGTCTGATTTGGACTATTTATGTTCAATCTTTTTTTTAACTATCATCATCTTCACCGGACTTTCAATACTTGAATTTTCAAAATTCTATTCTGCACGTGAAAATTTTACATTGTTTTCAATGGGACCATTGTTTTTTTCGGTGATTATTCCTCGGTGGTATGTCCGATTTTCCATTTTTTTTGTTCTAAACCACCCTCACGCCACAAGTTATCACTGTGGTAAGTTTGAAGGAGATCGGTTCAGGCGTTTAGGAGGAGTATGCGGACAAACGAAATACATGAGTCGTCTAAGATTGAGCTTCGCTCACTTTGCTCGAAAATGTTCTAAAGTATTTATTTATTTGTCAACAGAAACACGTGAAACTAAACGCTCATACAGCTTCAGTTCAGATTACTGGGCGTTACACAGTATACAGGAAGCGTGGGATACACAGACTCGAGAGTATGGACGTACTGCTGGTGATACGTTCTGTAATAGACACTCTGTGAAGGGTGACCGGCTTGCTTATATACGATGTAAGTTGGATACATTTTTAGCCGACTTCAAATAAGGAGGTTCTCATTTCTACTGTATTTTTTATATGAAAGGGTCCCATTTAAATTTGGTCCCATTCCGGTAATTTGAAGTCTGTTTTTTTGTCAATGTTTGACGTGTTTAGAGTTCCGTACCCAAAGGGTAAAACGTGGCCCTATTACTAAGACTCCGCTGTCTGTATGTCACCAGGCTGTATCTCCTAAACCTTGGTAGCTAGAAATTTTCATAGATGATTTCTGTTGCCGCTATAACAACAAATACTAAAGTGCAGTGGTATGTGTATGCGACTGCCGTCCATGAGGTCCCGGGTTCGATTACCGGGTCGAATCAAATCGAAGTTTGGGTATTTTCTATGTACTATGTATTTTTACTATTTGGGAAGGAAAATCTGACACAAATCCCTATCCGTCGGGGCAGCGTATATGTAGACTGAAATCCCCCCCACCCCCGTTCCCCCCTCTTCGGATTCATGATGAAAAGTGAATCTTAATAATTTATCTTCGAATTTACTCAAAGAAACCTTCCAAAATGACTTCCAGCGCTCGCCAACCTACATTTAGAACAATTACTAAAAACCGATATGATATCCCCTACTACGGAACCCACGGATTTGAACCGATTCTCCGATATTGAGGAGCTCATGGTAGGAGTGTTATTATCAGGAGCTGATTCCATACTATCTACTAATAGACATGTGAAAACTAAAGGCAAAATGAGCACGGTTACCAGTGTGTTTACTAGGTTAGTGTGGCAATACTAAATATTTTGATAACATGGCAACACTTGATTAACTTTTTTATATAAGCCGCGCATGATGACAATGGGACTTGAGGCCATGTTGGTGACGTCATAGTCACGTAGGTTAACCTACAATACTGTTTTGTTATACGTACTTTTCTACTGTTGATGACGTCAGGGAGCGGTTATTGTGACAAGGTTCTATCCCACTCACATCGTGCGCAAGCCAATATCAATACATATAATAAAATTGTAAGCGGTCGATGTTTGTACATCGAAGATATAATAAACTGTTGTAGGGGGGTTTTATGAACGCAAAACTATGGTTTTTAGAATTTTTGTCTGAATGTTTGAACACGCTAATCTCAGAAACGGCTCAACCGATTCAGTTTTTTGCGGGTTACAGTAATGCGTTGTAGTTTATTCAACTTAACATTTAAAGTTGGTTTTATTTCAATCGGTTCATAAGTAAAAAAGTTATGTCGATCTAAAGTAACACGCAGGCGGAGCTGCAGGCAATATCTAGTGCTAAAATAAAACTGTAGAAATCCCGTGTGTCAGTAAATTTTTGAACCTCCAAAAAACGGAGGCGGTCATGTAATTTGACAGACCTTTTTTTTTTTTATTTTGGATGACCACACAGAACTTTTTACACGGAACATTTTGATAGTTTTCATTTCATCAAAATTCTAGAAATCATTGTAAAATTTAGAGAAATTTATAAATAATTAGATAAATAACGTCTAAAGATAAATGAGTCTTCGCGAATGTTGACCTTAATTATTAAAAATCATTTAACTATGACTAAAATATCTGTTAGGCAATGCACTAAATGGCTATGCATGAATTTGTTTTCAACAGGACAATTATGTTATTAAAAAAAGCTGTTTCAAAGAGTTGCTATATTAGCTTAATTTAGGCTAGATAACGTTGTTTAGCGGAGGCTCGAGAACCACTTTATCCATTGGTGAAAACCGCATCAAAATCCATTGCGTAGTTTTACAGATCTAAGCATACATAGGTACGGAAGCGACTTTGTTTTTAATTATCCTATTCTTCCACAGCACCGGCGATAGAGCCCATATAGGCAGTGACAGTGTTAACCACAATATAACGAAACGTCGTACAAAAACCAACTTATTGGTATATTTCGGTGGACAACACTCCCCCGAGAGGCGAGCACTTGTTGTGTACAAGAGTTCTATAATACCGCCACATACGGCGGTTTTATTCTGTCCCGGAGATTTGAGGAAAGATATTGTAAGTGGCTATAACACCACACATACACACAAACACACACACACATGTACGCACGCACTATCGTTTTTGGATATTTCCATACTCAAAGGGTAAAACGGGATTCCTATTACTGAAACTTCGCTATCAGTCCGTCCGTCACCAGGCTGTATCTCATGAACCGTGATACTCGTAGATAGAAAGTTGAACTGTGAACTGTGCGATTATTATTGAAGGAGAAAGAGTGGAGCAAGTGAAAGAGTTTGTGTATCTAAATACACAAACTCTTTCACTTGCTCCACTCTTTCTCCTTGTAAACTTGGACCCTAAGGTCCAAGTTTACAAGGGATGGAAGATGTGACGATGACATTGAAAGAAGAGTTGTGACAGGAAATCAAGTGAATGGGGCTCTGCATAACTTTATGAACAGTCAGAAGATTTCCCGGAGGGCTAGGCTGGCTGTTCATAGAGGAGTGCTGGTCCCTACACTTATGTATGGAAGTGAATGTTGGGTTTGGCAGAAGAAGCATGAAAGTAAAATAAATGCAGTGGAAATGAGAAGTTTGAGAAGTATGACTGGGGTGACATTGGTTGAGAAAGTGAGGAACAGCGAGATACGAGAACTTTGCGGTGTATCAGAAGACGTAGTGAGTAAGATAGAAAAAGGGATGCTTAGATGGTTCGGGCACGTAGAAAGGATGGATGAAAGAAGATTGAAACAGATACATAAGGCGGGCGTGAATGGACAGGCAGGTAAGGGTCGACCTAGGCGAACGTACTTCGACCAAATCGGAGATGTTTTGAACAAAGGCCAGGTCAAGAGCACCCAGAACCGGAGAGCGTGCATGAAGATAGTTATGAAAGTGGAAGAAGCGAAAGAAGTATGCCAGGACCGTAGCAAGTGGAATTCCATAGTCTCTGCCTACCCCAATGGGAAAGAGGCGTGACCATATGTATGTATGTATGTAGAAAATTGAAATTTTCACAGATGATCTATTTCACGTATAACAAGAAATACTAAACAACAGAATATTCAAAAATATTTGAAGGGACTCCCATACCGATTTGGTACGAGTCCCTTTGTTCCTGAGTCCGGTTCGCACTTGGCTGGTGTTGTGTTATAGCAGCTGATGTCCGTGGGTCCACTCTCGCGGTATTGTTTTCTCGCTCTCGATTCTCACTGGACAGCATTACCTGGATAAAAAATAGCCTATAGCACTAAGAAATAATTCAGACAGATATTAGTAAAAAACAGCTTTTTCATTAAATCTAAAAATGTCACATGACATGAAGTTCAACATCATTTTAGAGGTCTTTGACCATGCTGAGTTGTTTGCAGCTGGTCTTGAGTCTCTAACTATTACCGTTCTCGATTTGACCTCGTTTTGACCTTGACCTTGAGATCAGAGGTCAAAGATCAAGTTCATTTTGGGGGGTTTTCGACTATGCTAAGTCGATTGGCGTTTACACTGAGTCTAGCTCTTACCGTTCTCGAGTTGAAAGTTGTTTACGAACGGACAGACGGACATTACTGTTGTATAAGAGATTTTCGTTTCGAAAACTCTAAAACTAAAATCAGTAGGTTCAGTGGGCCAAGAAAAAAGTGTCAAAGGACTTTCTTGGCCCACTGTATATTTCATTTGATTTTTGATTGCACAGCTTCGGTGACATGGTCGGTAGTGCATCGGCTTTCGACTCCGGAGTCTCGGGTTCGATTCCCGGGTCAAATCAAATATTTGTGTGATCCATAAATGTTTGTTTCGGAGTTTGGGTGTTTTCTATGTACATTTTGTATGTTTTTAGGGTCATGTAACTATGTTTATCAGTTGTCTAGATCCCATAGCACAAGCTTATAGCTTAGTTTGGACTAGACGAACGTTGTGTGAGAATGTCCAAAAATATTTATTTATTTGTTTGTTTTAGGATAATACAAATGAAGACACAACTGTACTATCATTGTCCAAACATAGATTGAAAATACATGTTCCTACTAGGTAAGTAATATTCAACTACCCACATTTAATATTAGTTACCCAAAGTGTTTAGTTCGCAGCCGGGCGCCAGTGGAAATACCTCCTGGTGCGTACCAGAGATGCCCAGCAATGGATGTTGGTACGGCTGCAAGAATTTACTTAATTTTTTCATGAATCATCAATCGTTCACGGAGCCTTTTCCCAACGCGGTTGGGGTCATCTTTCCAGTCCAACTGCGATTCGGCTGAACTTCGATATTTTCCACAACCCATGGGCGATATAGAAGTTTTGTAGTTAGACCACGAGGATTTTTGATTATAGCTCCAACTACCCCTAACGACTGCCATAGATGTTTGTATGACAACCGGGACCGACGGCTTAACGTGCTCTCCGAGGCACGGAGGGGTCTCAGTGTCTTAAGAAATGGTCACCCATCCCAAGACCGGCTTGCCTCGATGTTACTTAACCTTTGCAATGTGTTAACATTGTCGGTTACCACTAGACCACGAGCCCCTGTTCTTAGCCGTTTTGTCATGAGTCATTGTCCAATGATCACACGGGAGGCATCCGCTCTTTTTCAAGACGATTTTTTTTTTAAAAAAAGCAACCCAGCTTTGCTGATTATGATTATATCTAGTTTTGTTGGGATCGGATAAAAAAATGTGTCATCTAGCCCGTAACATACATACAGACCGACAGACGGACTAAATCAAAATTATTGTTCAGTCTCGCTGTGCTTTCGCGGTCAAAAATACATTTTAAAGTCGGTTACATACTAAACTAAATTATCGCTGAAGTTACTAGCGAAATACACTGGTGGACTTGATATACTGGTAAAGTTTTTAGATTAACTTAAATTTATTAGTAACGACTGACCACTAGTTATTAAAAAAGACAAAAATTAACAATAGAACTTCAGAATTTATTTACAACTAGCTGTTGCCCGCAGCTCCACCTTCTTGATCACCAGTTACTGATTTATTATGTATAGCTGTTGAGCGATATTATATCTTAAGATAAAATATTATAGTATCTTTGCCGTGTGCAGCGCCCCTTAGTGAACTCCACTGCGGGTGACGTAACCTACGACAAACTTATTATTTGCGGTTGTTACAGTAATCGGGTCTAAGGATCGAACCGCAAAATTAAGTTTGTTTTTTATTGTATATACTTTTCCGGGATAAAAAGTAAGCCAGTAGGTGCCCAGGATATGCAAAGAATAATTATACCAAGTTTCATCGTAATCGAACCGGTAGTTTTTGCGTGATGCCTGAACAAACAGACAGACAGACAAAAAAACTCACTTCTACAGATTTATTATAAGTATAGATAAGAATTACAGTATACATAATTATGTACTAAAAATATTTACATTACAAAATATCGTTTAAAAATTCTTTCGCGTCATTGCCGACTGTGAAGGTTCCCAGAATGCTGGCTGTGTTGCCACGTTGGATGGCGATACTTATTCTTTGGGCCAGATAATAGCCAGCCTTCTGGTCCTGCGAAGCATCGATTAATCGTTCAGCAATGTCTCCATACGCGGCGGCGAACGCTCGGACCCCATGACCCCATGACCCATCTCAACCCCAAACAGCTCAAATATGTAATCACCTTCTAAAATAGAACTTCAACAAAACAAATGATTTAAGCCCTGAAAAGAAAAAAACAGAATCAATTAAACGCTTTACTCTAATAACACGCAAATCTAAGTTTACGCTTACATTTCCTTTTCTGGGCTTAAGTCATTACTTTTACTGCAGTTCTATTTTAAAACTAGTACGGTGTCATGCGCGGTGCTTCGCGCCGCACCACGCCATAGGTTTTGACCTATAACTTTTGACCCCTTAGGGCTAGGTCAAATTTTCGCTTGCCTTTTTTCGCTTGCCTCCAGATCGAGGGCTATCCATAGAGGGGTCAACCATCATTGGAGCATATGCAGTTCTCGAGAGCTAAGGGGGGACAAAAATTACATTCCTCATTTCTATATATAGATTATGTTATTTTTTTAATGATTAATTGTCAGTCATTGATAATGAATTTAAGTTAATCTACTCGTATAATTATAAATAATAATTTCATGCCGTATAATGTAATATGGATGTATAATGTGTATTTTTGACGCGAAAACGTCTTATAATTCGATGGAGCCGGCTGCACGCACGAAAAAACATGACGTCATGACGAGCGACAAAAAGGCACAATCGGCCTCCGCGTTCGGCAGTTATGACGTTGTCACGTTCAACTATCGTCAGTAAACCGACTTTACAGACAACCGATTTTTATTTGATGTTCTCTCTATTCTATTTTCCTTATGATTATAGTACTTAACGTCTTTATAACATTTTTTTAAATGTTTTTCTACCTACTACATTCAAACACCATTAACTACCCACGTTCAAAAGGTAGTTACAATAATTTCATATCCATCCAAAGGTTGCCTGTAAGAGATCGCTATTTAGTGATAAGGCAGACATTTGAACATTTTCACAAGTATTTTGATTTTCCATGTATATTTATATTGCTGTACAATTTTGTGTATGTAATATTTCAGCCAAGCAGATCATCTGCTAAAACTCCGCGAAATGTTATGGAAAACATTAGAGTATTATATCGAAAGAGATGTGAAAATGTTAAACTATGACGACAACACAAAAGTATCCAGGTTCAAAGTCAGTTTGGTAAAAATTATTGGCAGAATATTGGTAGAGGGTCATAAGGTAGATGTTGATGGAAAAACTAATGAATTAGAATAAAAAAAAAAACTAGGAAAAACTATATTTATGTAAATAAAATAGGAGATAAAAGATTTTTTGCATTTTTTTTTTTTGCGTTCCAATCCAAGAGTATAAAAGTATTGTATAAATTATTTCAGCACTTTACATTCCGAATTTCATCTAAAACAGTTCAGTAACGGAGATAAATGGTAACAAATGATTAGTCCTGGGGGTCTACCACCATGGGGTAGGCCCCCTGATGTGAATCCTTCCAAAACGCATGTGTATCGCTGGTAGTCAAAGCAAAACTTTCATAATGAATTATCAGAGGCTTAAAATACTGTTAAAATCGGTCTTATTCATAATGAAATTTAAATAAAGGGTTCGAGGTTTAAAATAGGTATACCGATTGTCATAAAAGTAAGAGACACAATCTATTATCTTACATACATGACAGATAGATAGACAGGATCCAAACAGATTCAATAGAGCATTTTTAACTAATTAAGTTTTAGCCAATAATAGCGTTTCATTATGAATAAGGGGGTTATAGTCATTAAAATCTGATAGCAAGAAAAAAAAACGATGATCTGATGACACGAGCGGATCCACAGGTACTAACTAGTGTTGACAACTAACACATTATCCCATGACATAATCAAAATAATGTGCATAAGTACATAGTCATAAAATTCATGGCCGTACTGAGAAAAAACTATCCGCGTTTTAACTTGTTGGACAAGTTTTTGACCGGCATGTTATTACAACAGTCAGTGTTGTGAATTACAGTAGACAAGTGTGTTTGTCCGTCGGTTTTTGTTTACATTACGGACAAATAGCAATCGAACAAGAATACAACCAAACGTGTCAAAGTGTGTGTATTTTGTACAATTAAAACATGACACAAATAATATTGATATTGTTATTAATAACCTTGAGTGGCGTAAGAGTTCAAAATCCAAACCATTTAACTGAGAGAATCGGTAATTTTTCAATGGAATTGTTGTATCATACGTCGGAAGTATTAGATGGGAAAAATTTTATTATGTCACCATTCACTGTTTGGAATGTATTAGCTATATTAGCTGAAGGTGGGATAGGCGTTACAAGGCGAGAAATTAACTATGCTATACGAATAAATTCGGGAGATCTTAAAAATGACACCGTCAAAACTTTATCCCAATTTCTTAAAATCGATACTGAAAGCGTACAATTGGCTAAAATAAACTCAATGTTTGTGAATAAAAATCGACTGTTACAAAAGGATTTTCAAACTAAAGCTAAACAGATATACGAAGTTGATGTTCTTAGCCTAGACTTTGCGGAAGGCGTCAGAATAGCTAATGTGGTTAATAGTGTTATTGCAAACGTCACACATGGACAGATAAAGAAAATTGTCGACTCTGATTATTTTCAAAACACGCAAATGATTTTATCAAGTGCTTTATACTTTAAAGGACAATGGTCTGTACCATTTAATGCATCTTTGACTGCAAGACATCCTTTTTACGATAGTAAAGGACAGAAAATTGGATACGTGAATATGATGCATATAAGATATACATATCCATTTACAAATTTCAGAGAACTACGATCAAGAGTCATAGAATTGCCTTACGGTGACGGAAATAAAATTTCTATGTATGTTATACTACCAAATCCAGGAGTAAATTTAGGTCAAGTGTTTAGAAGTTTTCAACTTATTGATCTGAAGTCGTTTTTTGAAGAAATGAGATTATCCAACGAACAATATCCTGACGATGAAGTAGATTGTTATATTCCAAGGTTTAACATTGAGACTGATCAGGATTTAACTGAGTTGTTGCAAAAACGATTTGGTATTAATCAGGTGTTCGACTCTAACAAAGCGAATTTACCATTAATGGCAAGGTTTCCTTTACATGTATCGAGTATATTTCATAAAGCCCATATTGAGGTAACTGAAGAAGGTACCAAAGCAGCTGGGGTAACCTTAGCGGAATTGAAGAACCGTAGCGGTGCTGTACCTTTTATTGCGAATAGACCATTTGCGTATTTTATAGTGGAAAAAGTGACAAATATTATTTTATTAGGTGGCGTTTATATGCAACCAGCTTTATATTGAGAGTGAATATATGTGTGTATGCAGAGAACGGTATTAAAATAAAGGTTAAGACAGACAGCAACTATAATGTACATTAATCTATATTAATTACATCCCTACAATGGTGGAGTCAGAATTGCAAAAATGTTCAGGATTATTTGCAATTGTTTTTTTTTTAATTATGCAAAGTTTTTAGATTGATTTAAATTAGTTGATAAAGTTTTCAATTGATTCTTGCTGCTATTTTTTTTTTCATATATGAATTGGATTATTGCTACCAATAAAATTTTTGGGTAGTCTTTTTTAAGTTAACAAAAAGTTTAGAAATCCCAACATGATGTTTCGTCCAAAAAAACCGCTCAAATTGTTGCATTCGTGGGGATTAACTTCCAATTCACAAATAATTCCAAATTATTTTAAGTTAAAACTTTGCATAATTTTACAAAAAATCAATTTGCAAGTAATCCTGAACATTTATGCAATTTTTGAGTCCACCAGTGTATCTTATCTCTCTCTATGTATTTGTCTCGATTGACCGAGTTTCTTGCTGCTAAAAATGGTAAGAAATTAAATATATAGTATTCGAAATATAAACGTATATTTCCATATTGCTCAGTATCTTGAGATACGAAGAAGTAAAAATATACAATAGCCGTGTCTGGTCTTGTGGAGACGTCGTGCTATAATATACATCTTTATATGATAGCTGCCGTGTGTGTCGCACTTAAAACAAACGCATGTTATGTAATGCCAATAATGCCAACGAGTGTACGTTAGCTCGCATGTAAAGTCCCCCCTGACGATTCGTCCATTTGGATTCCGTCACTGGACAGTCCTGGCAGTCCACAATTTGGACGTCTATATTCTTCTACATTAAGGAAGATGATTCTGTTATTTTTGGAATACGTCCACTCCATTCGGATTAATGGTTCTTTCGTACATAACTCGTTTGTAAATAAGGACGAATACAGGTCAAAACCTAATGGGTAACCAAAATATAAAACCAGCATAACCAGCTTATTATTTCGATGAAAAGTGAAACCTTTTATTAGCCGAGTGCGTCAGCGAGGGTTATATATTACGCGTGAGAGATCTACCTATGTAGGTATGTGTGTAGTTCTCTTCGTTCCCGGGTTGTCTACAGGCCTAACGGCTGGACGGAAATTGATGAATGAGTTCACAAATGAAAGGTATTTATCTCCCGAGTGTCACAGGGTACATAAAATGTGAATGAAAGTAGGGATATCTTAGCTTTTAGCGCCAAAATTTATGTTGTCAAAAAATATTTTCACTTGAAACTCATCGAGTAGGGTACCAATCAATATTATAATACGTGGATTAATTCGTACAGAGCTGCAAATTGGTGCAGGTCAGGTACAACATTGTAAATCAAATATCAAATTTCCTATACTTGTGCTAAAAAAGTTATTCAAGCTTAAAGTTGAAAATTTTAGTTTTTTTGGATTTTTCTCCTATCTTATGTATAGCTGATCTTTAAAACTACGCAACGGATTTTGATGCGGTGTTCACCGATGCATAGAGTAGTTCTAGCGGAAGGTTTTTGTGTATATAATTTGTTTAGCGGGCGAGGCCGCGGGTGTCCGCTAGTTAAACATATAAACAATTTCATATGTTTCAATATATTTAAAAAAAATGAGAAACTAACCTGTATAGTGGGTGTTAAAAACACTTCCACAGTATGCTTTTAGAGCAATACCAAGAGTCTTATTTAATGTAAGTCTACCAATTGAATTTTTTATCCTATTTATATTGGTAACAAATGATTTGTTACGTAAAAACGCTCAATTCTTTCACAAATTTGAAAAATTTGTGTATCAGGAACATTTATTTGCAAAAAATAAAACAGGTTTGCATGAATAGCAAGGGTATTTAAAATATCAACAATTTCTTCATTGCAGCGCAGTTACATAATTATGTTTTTTTGAAAAATATCAAAACTACAATACTCACTCGAGTTATAACTATCTATATGTTTTATTTATGGTCTGACTTTGCTTGTTTATTAATATATAACGAGTCCATGTACTTGTATATTATTATGATAGTCGTGGCGGGGTGGTGTCGCTTGCCGGTTGCCATCGCTCGTGAGTCGTGACCTCACGTCAGCCAAGCTCAGTCAATCGAGTTTAGTTAACACAGTGAGTCAGTGTTGTCCGAAGTTCCTTGCAGTGAACACACCACATTTATTGCGTCGTAAATAAACAACTCGAATATATTACTAATTGAAAGTGATTTGTGTACAAGTTAATAAAGTGATCATTATGCAAAATTTTGTGATTATAGTGCTATCTTTAGCTTTGTGTTACGCACAAGTTCAAAATCCTGTAATACCACGGTTGAGGCTACACAATGCGCTGTCCGAAAGCATCGGTAATTTTTCCATTGAAGTTTTATATCATACATCGAAAATGTTGCCTCAAGGTGCAAACTTTATAATGTCTCCGATCACTGTTTGGACTGTACTCGCTGCTATCGCCGAAGGTGCTTATGGGTCCACACAATTTCAAATCAGTCACGCTATAAGATTGAACAAGAACACAGTTGCTGATACGCAATTTAGCATCAGGAATATCACTCAGTGGCTAACTGTTAACACTGGGACAGTCCAGTTAGCCAAAGTTAACACTATGTTTATAGATAAAAATCATCAACCTTTGATAGACTATCAAACTGATGTCAAATCTAAATATGAAATGGACGCAATTGCCTTGGATTTTACAGACAGTGTACAAAAAGCAAATATACTTAACCAAGCCATCTCAAACTTTACTCATGGTTTGATCAATAAAATTGTAGAACCCGACTATTTTCAGAATACTGCATTGGTATTGACTAGTGCTTTATATTTCAAAGGTCAATGGACAGTTCCATTCAATGCGTCCTCTACCAAAGTAATGCCGTTCTTTGACTACCAAGGACAAAAAATTGGGGACGTTAAAATGATGTACAATATATTTACATATCCATTTGCTAATTTCAAAGAACTGAGAGCTACTGTTGTCGAATTACCTTACGGCAAAGAAAACAGACTGTCTATGCTCATTATGTTACCAAATACTGGAGTGACAGTTGAGGATATGTTCAAGAACTTCCAGAAGTATGATTTAGACTCGTTCTTCGAAGAATTGAGAAAGTCTAAAGAAGAGTTCTCTGAGGATGAAGTGGAATGTTACATCCCTCGTTTTAAAGTGACTTCTAATTTAGATTTGAATAATGTACTTATAAATAGCTTTGGTATCGAACAAATGTTTGATCCAGAAAGAGCCTTCTTCCCTCGAATTGCAAAACTTCCTTTATATGTATCCAAAATAGCTCATAAGGCTGAGATAGAGGTTACAGAAGAAGGTACCATAGCTGCAGGGGTGACAGTAGCTGAGTTTAGCAATCGTATTGGTGCTGTAAAGTTCCTAGCAAATAGACCTTTTACATACGTAATTGTAGAACGAGTAACTAATTCTATTGTGTTTGGCGGTTTTTATAAACAACCCTCGCTATACTGACATTCATAACGGAATATATTTACATTGAATTACCTATTGCTTATCTCAATTTTTTTACTGTCGAGTCCATAACGAACATTATAAATGGAATAGTAAAGTATCGTGTCTGCTAAATAGCGACACCCTTACTCCAATGTAGGTACGACTCTGTGTCTTTAGTATATATAGTTTTAAATCTATACTACATCTATTTGAAATTCTATGTAAATAACAGACGCTAAAGAAATCGCCGTAATATAGAACGGTCTCAGTTCTTCGTAGGTATAGCATTCTTGTCTGCTGTTGATGAATCAAGTTGTCATTAATATTCAACTTTTGTTTCAACTAAGTATAATTTAAATCCGAAGCGACTTGTTTACGTGTCTTGCAGTCTTGCTAAAAATACTGTTATAAAATCCAGTTTATTTCCATTAATGGTATAGGCGATTGGCTTATCAATGTAAGTATAATTACGTGATTGGTTGTTGACATTTTGTGTCACTAGTCTCTGCTACTAAGAACATTTTATTGCAATGGTATTTCTTACAATATGTAAGTACTTGAATAGTTAGACTGTGTAATGGTCGTACAACTATATTGATAGATTAGTCCCTATCTCAAACAAGTACTTAACGTAATTTTGACCACACTACAAAATGTTTTTTCTTAGTTTCTGTCATAAACAAGATGACATAAAAAATAAAAGTTTTTTTTTAATATCTCATTATCATCAAGTTATTCAACTTGTTTAATTTATAACTTATAAAACAAAATTTTAACATGTTTATCATAGTGATACTCCATGTTGTTTTCAAGGAAAAATGTATTATTTTCCTCAATGCAAACAGGGCCTCTGTATGGATATTCTAGTTGACAAAATATTAAGTCAAACACTGTCAACCTAACCTTTGGAATTTACAAATTACCAGATTGTTTTTGTAAAAAAAAATCAACATATACTTACTATATGTATTACTATCTGATCAATGCCTGCTTCGATAGTGTGGTCGGTAGTGCATCGGCTTTCGACTCCGGAGTCTTGGGTTCGATTCCCGGGTCGAATCCAATATTTGTTTGATCCACAAATGTTTGTTTCGGAGTTTTGCTGTTTTCTATGTATATTATGTATGTATTTAGAAACATATAAGTATGTTTATCAGTTGTCTAGATCCCTAGCACAAGCTTATAGCTTAGTTTGGGCTAGATGACGTTGTGTGACCATGTCCAACAATATTTATATTTATAAAAAAAAATGCGGCTTTGCCTGCGTTATATACGTTTTCTCGTTCCCGATTCGCGTGGGAATACATTATCGGGATAAAAAATAGCCCATATTACTCTGGGATAATGTAGCAACTAAATCAGTTAAAGAATTTTCAAAATTCGTTCAGTAGTTACGAAGTCTATTCAATTCAAACAAAGAATAAATCTTTCCTCTTTGTAATATTAATACTTACCTAGTTCTTTGTTTATTATGTTTCCAACAGGAATATTGTGGCTAACTATATTTCCAAGTAGTATTTGTGTAATACAATTACTAATAAGTACCTACTTAGTAATTACTGATATTCTACGTATTCATATTCGTCATGGTTTCTGAAAAAAAATGTCTAAAGTTCATATCTAATCAAAATTTGTTTTATAATGATGTAAATTTTTCACTCTCTCTACCCCACTCTCTGTCCCGCTCTCCGTACCTCGGTCTCTGTACCCCACTGGGAGAGAGGCGTGATATTATGTATGTATGTGAATTTTTGAACTTATGTTATTCTTTGAATATTAAGTAAATACTTCACTTTTATTCAAATTGTGTCAAAATCTTTTTTAAATTTTATGTCATAATTTAGTTCTTTTTATCGCTCTCACTCATCGCTCCATCGATGTTCATCGATAATTTCGCCAATGTCAATCAAGGTAATGCTTGATTTTTCCCGCACAGAAGAACTAGTTACTCTGAACTAGTTCGCGGTGCGGGACAAGGGAACGTTCGGTATTGCAATTGAACGTTTCGGCCTGGATTTTTGCCCAGCACCAGAGGTAACCTAAAAGGCAACCTGCCACGCGCTCCGCAAAAACCCACGTCCATAATTTAGTTATTTTTATATTTTTTTGTTTTAGATGACATTAAAAAAAATAGGTACTTCTCTTTGTGTTTCCTATTTTATTCCTCGTAAGTTATACATATATCTAGGTCTGAAATTAAAACATGGATTTTTTTTTTAATTAAAAATTTTAATTTCATTTCGTGTTTATTTATCTGTATTCTGTGATATTAGATAAGATAAAATTTGTCGTCTAAGTAGTTTACTTATATTACAAATGTGAAATTTAATTTTAATTTAAAAAAATATACGTTTTAAAAGCCTCAATTTTTAATTTGTTTTCTTTGGCCTTTGAATTACTTTTCAAGGGCAAATTTTTAATATTCTAATTCCTCTACATTTATTTTCAAAGTTAATATATTATTGTTTGCTATCACTACCGGTAAGTACAGTAACTTTTTTTTTATCGTGGTCGGTGATGCTTTTAGGCACTTCGCAGCGGGACGACTCCCGGCCCTAGGATAGAAGGCGGGTCGGACTACCCACTAAAACCTATCCATGGTGTTTCTCCTTCGCCTTAGCCGGGCCACCGGAAATGCAGGAACTGTTAAACAACGGCGGCCCGGCACCCGCGCACCCCTCAGCGCCGCGATCCGCGTAGCCCTCAGCGCCGCGATCCGCGTAGCCCTCAGCGCCGCGATCCGCGTAGCCCTCAGCGCCGCGATCCGCTCAGCCCTCAGCGCCGCGATCCGCGTGGTAGAGACAGCAACGCGACAGTGCGAGGTACAGTAACTTGTGTTGGTTGGTGTTTGTTTAATTGTAACCTTTTGACGAGTCAACGACTGATATATTTTCCAATATATTTGCCAGAGGCATAGAGAAGAAATATGCCCAACTTTCAGCAGCGTGTGCATCATCATCCACCGAGCCTTTTCCCAACGCAGTTTAGGTCGGCTCTCCAGTCTAACTGCGATTCCGCCTGCGATAACACCCATTCAAAGCATAATATGAGGTAACAACATAAAAAAAGACACTCGAATTGAGAACCTCTACCATTTTTTAAAGTCTGATAAAAAACTTACAATACTACGTCTATAAAAATTAATAAGTAAAAAAATTAAGTGGCAGTGCCCAAATTCAGCAATGTGTGATAAATTTGGGCACGCTGCTTTGAGTTGTTCGAGTTTCTATCAACATTCAAAGCGGTTTAGACCTCTTGTTGCAGGAGTGTGATTTTAAATTAGCAAAAACATATGTTTATTTATTTTCCTTTTAGTTTCTTAAGTGGTATAAGTATTAGAAATTATACTTAATTTTAAAGAAGCTTGTCCGCTGACGCAACTTTAAACCAAATACGACCTGTTTAAAGTTGCGTCAGCGGACAAGCTTCTTTAAAATTAAGTATAATTTCTTTACTGAGATACGTAGCAGGAAAACCCAAATAGTGTCTGGTCCTTATGGTTGTCGCGACTGCATTTTTCGTCGTCTACTTTATTTTATTAAAATTATCAGAAAAGTAGAATATTTGTAGATACTACCTATTATTTAGTTTTGTAACATTATTGTATGGACGACCCATCAGATATCTGTGTTGACAGCACATAAGAAAGACATTAAACTTACTAAATCTAATCGTAATATCCTATAATTCCACGACTCTAAAGCCCGATGCAAAGGGGCCCTTTCAAAATCTCCAAAGTAAAAATCATCCTCATACGGTGCAGAAACGGCCGAAATAGGAATAGAAAATCCCGAAACAGGATCACCCCCTTACGTGGGACTAACAAAGTTACTGCCCTCAGTCAATGAATAAATGTTAAAAATTTTAAAATGTGATTTTATGAGTGGACTTTATAGTTCCTATTACTGCCCTCAGTAAATGAATAAATGTTAAAAATTTTAAAATGTGATTTTATGAGTGGACTTTATAGTTCCTAAGCCATCCCTCGTCGTATCATGACGACAGGTTCCCCAATTTTCTCTTGAAACTTGTTCTCCACTGACGCGATATTTCGCTTTTCAAAGATTATTTTACGTTCTCTTTGATCGAGTAGAGTTGTGAGTCTCCAGTCTTTACTTCCATGAGTTACTATGTACTATCTGATTTAATATCACTCCGCTTTGTAAAGAAACTATAGTTGTTCTGTTTTATCCAACTGTTGGTGTCAAATGTCACATTTGATAACATCCATAATCATATTTATTTGTTACAGTATATTGCGGACTAAAGTATTTATATAAGTTGCCCGTTTTTATTTTATTTTCTACGTGGACTTACGAACTACTCGAACTGTAGGTACCTATTGATTTTTGAACTGAAAGTTTCAACTACGGTCAACCCATTAACACGGTAATCCAATCAAAACGTCGAGGAGCAATAAGGTAGGTAATACCTTACTAGGTATTACCTACCTTATTGCTCTTCTTCTCCTTCTCCTCTGTTGCCTTTAAGACAGACAAATAGACATACATCACGCCTATATCTTCGAAGGTGTAGGCAGAGGTGCATTTCACACATACACTTTGCCAGCAACCTCATTCTTAGTTCGTTGGTTCCACGTAATAAGGGGCCAGCCTATAGCCTTGAAACTATACTAAAAATCGTGAATAATCAAAAATTACGATATAAATCGCTTGTATTTAAAAGCGACGAGATTGCTAAAACTGCAGAAATATTTGAAATTAAGAAATTAAGATTCCAGCATTGTGATATTGATTACTAAAAGTTTACTTTTATTTTATATAACTCGGTCTATGGCCACGGCCGCCCTATCGTCCATTGGTGGGCGTCCCGGGTAGCCCTCGTGAGGATAACCACAGGGTGCATGTGGACTTAGCCCACCTATGCGGCCTCTGCCAAGGCATTGGGTCTGGTGTTATACCGTATCTTTGGAGGTTGGGTTCTATCAGTTCGTCGAGGCGCGCGTGGGCATAAACCCCACAGCAGGCAACCTCTGTCTGCTTCTGTACTTACAGAAAATTCTCCAACCTCGTTATTTTACATTTTTAATTTGTCATACCTTAGTTGTAAAACCTTAATTCCCTGCACGTCAAAAAGAAATTTACGATCGTGACACATTTAACATTATGCTAACTTAAATTATTTGTGGAAATCCAAATAGATTAAGTTATTAGTTCCGGCAGTAAACATTTATACGGTAATCAAAATTTGGCAGGTGTAATTGGTACCGATAAGTAACATTACCGCTCATTATTTACTAGTTATGGGTTTGCTCTGGTTTTCTTCCTTCCTTGAGCTTGAAGACGGTGGTTCTGGGTAAGTTGTGTCACATAGAGTTATAATATACACATATCTACAAACACACATACAGAATCACTTCATCAAATGTGGTCTAGTCGTTTTTACGTAACGCTTAAAGAGAAAACTAGGTCCTCTGACAACCAATCCATTTTATCCAATCACATTTTTGCTTTCTTATTCAATTCATTTATAAATATGAATCGCGAAAACCATAGTCCTGGAGCGGACTTGAATTATTACATTTCTAGGAGGTAAGCTCAACATAGATCAGACATAATTCCGTTTCTGCTGGTTCTAGTACGCCTCAGGACGCATTTTTTGCGATTTCTATTTCAAAATTATTTGAAATAGCGATCTTCGTTTTCTTTAAAAATACACATTTATATTTTTGCATTTAATTAATTACTTAATTATTTATAGATTTGCTCTATTACGAACACAGTAAATAAAGTAGTTATTGTTACAATATTTTCTAGTAAAAACTTCGTGAATGTGTTAACCTTAGTCTTGTACAGAACTAAACTGTGTGACCTTTAATAAAACCGGTAATAAAACCCTGACGACAAGTCTTTATTATAATTGTAAACAACGAACTTGGGGAAACCCAACTTCATGTTTCAACTTTGGTTAAGGTCTTTTCCACAACTCATTTGAGTTATGGTTGAAGTTTAGTTAAAATATCGTGTACTCTAAATTCTTTTTGCCATAAATTGTTATTGATGGTGATTGGTGATATTAAAAATTAAAGTATAATTACGAGTATGTCACTACATACTCGTAATTATACTTTAATTTTTATTTATTTTTTAGTTTAGCACAGAAAAAATATAGATGTCTGGGGCTCGTGGTCTAGTGGTAACTTGGTAACCGACTATGTTAACACATTGCAGAGGTTAAGCATCATCTAGCCAGGCCTGTCTTAGGATGGGTGACAATTTCTTAAGACATTGAGACACCTCCGTACCTCGGAACCGAACTAAAACCGAACATAAATTTTTCATGTCCATTAATTATTAGATTTATCATGTAAAAAGTTGAGCTAGTTTCTAAACCGTGAGTGCTAGAGCTCCAATTTTTTAGCATGGTTCCAGTTATCGTATGTTCTGAGTCGATATACATAGTTGGTTTTTCTATATCGTTTACCGTTTGACCGTTAGAGGGTGTTTACAGACGGACAGACGGACACGGTCAAATTATAAGATTTCTTTTTTTTTGCTTAAGCAAAGTATAGAAGTCTAAAACTAGAATTTAACTTGAATTTAGAACTACCTTTTATTGTTGTTTTGTTTTGATTACGGTGTGTAACTATATAGAGCTGTGAAATTATAATTTTCTATCGTGCCTGCGACTCAGCTTTACTCAAATGCTAATGCAAAATCTTTATTCAAATGTAAATTAATAATAAAAAAGGGGCGGTAATAACATCTCTATTTACTTCTAAACCGATGGATATCCGATGAAAGCTGAAGCATATACATACGATAAGAAGGACATTATGAAAATAGAAGCATTGTAATAACGTGAGTGCAGCTGTACTTTGGACAGCGACAGAACAAATATACGTCAATTCATAAGTTTGATTGATTTGATTTTCGCGCAGTAGTTTTAGGTTGTGCATGGTGACCGGGGATCAAACTCACGTTCGTCGAAACAAGGCCAACGCCTACCAGGCTACGACTGCTTGTATGGACTAGGTACTTCCCTGGGCCCATTACATCAGGTTTCACTTTTACTGTGAATTAGCTAGTTCACTAAACAAATGCCATTGGTCACTGTTAATTCATTATTACTTTATAGGTTTTCCCCATTGACGTTGCAGACCTTATTAAATTCATACGGTATTAAATTCATACACGATTTATAACGCGGTTGTAAACTGTACGAACGTTCTGTTGAACACTGTTGGTTTTGATTTTAAACCATTTAGCAAAGCGTTCGTCTGTCCTGTTTGATTTACTACAACTTCTTAAATCATATTGTATTCCATGCGTCTATGTACAGTCAGCAATTGCATTTTAATTTGTAACAAAACTTATGACGGGGCTAGGTGTTAGACACTAGTATATATAGTATATATATATATACTTTATCTCTTCTCCTTTTTTTAAAAACGTGTCTCCATCGTTGTTCATCGATGATTTCGCCAATGTCAAGGTAATGCTTGATTTCCCGCACAGAAGAATTAGTTACTCTGAACTAGTTCGCGGTGCGGGACAAGGACTCCCACGAGAACACCTATACTTATTAATGAAAGATTTTTCAACCGACAAGAAGGAGGAGGTTCTGAATTCGACTGTATGTGTTTTTTTTATGTTTGTTACCTCATATCTCTGGACTGAGTGAACCTTCCGAAGTGGTCCCATTTCGATTTGGTCCCATTCCGACAATTATTTGGTCCCATTTCGGTAATTTGAAGTCGGTTATTGTGTCAATTTTTGACTTGTATTTTTTAATTAGTTCTGTAGATTTATAGATTACGTCCTACAAACAAAACAAATTTTAGTCCTTAACGTATAAAATTCTCGTGTCACAGTGTTAGTTACCATAGGTACTCCTCCGCAACGGCTGGACCGATTTTTATGATTTTTTTTTATGCATATTCAGTAGGTCTGAGGGAGCGAAGCGACCGAAGTCTCCGTTTTAATTTGCAGATTGGGGAGAATTTCTTTCGTCTGTACCTCTACATATACGGGTTCGATCATGTTTGAGGCCGTATTTATTATTATTCTCTTTATTAACACTTAACACATATTTATTACATTTTTGAATAGATTTATAAAAAAATACATTTAAAAATATAAAAAACAGTAACCCACCGGCATCGGGTACAGGGACCAAGCTACCGGTGGTTAGGGCTCCAAAGACAGGAACTTCCGCACAATACGGGCCGTATTCAACAGAACCGCCTTCTGGATCAAGCCCTTGACCCAGCTGCCTAACGCGAGCCTCTGTAGGTGGAGGTCGAGGCTCTTGGCTATTAGACCATGCGCAGATACGACTATCGGAACAATAATCACCGAATCCACATCCCACATGTCGACAATCTCGTGAGCTAGGTCTAAATATTTAATTTGTTTATCTTTTTCTCACGAGATTCTCGTCATGTGGCACAGTGATATCGACAATTACTGCAAGGCGCTTTAATCGATCCATTATCACTATATCAGGTCTGTTAGCTATAACAGTCCTATCAGTGATAATAGATCGATCCCAATACAATGTGACATGACCGTTCTCAAGAACTGGGTCGGGCACATATTTGTAATAAGGTACCTCCACGTCGACAAGATTATACTTTAGAGCAAGTTGCTGGTGGATTATCCTGGCTACTTGGTTGTGTCTGTGCAAATACTCACCGTTCGCAAGACGGGAACAACCAGATATAATATGTCTTAAAGATTCTCCGGGACGATGACATGCCCGACAGATGTCTAGCGTCCCATCTTTGACAATAAATCTCCAATAGTTATTCGTCATCACGACTTCGTCAGTGATTGCACAGATAAAACCCTCAGTTTCTCCGAAGAGATCACCAAATCGTAACCAGGATACCGATGCTATTGAATCAACATCGGGCCCATTTAGAGCCCGATAAAATCGACCATGCAGTTCCTTGCTCTTCCATATTTCCTTCCGATCAGATACACTTAATATTACAGGTTTGCGCCAGTTCTCTTTCGCAAGGGACAGCGGGGTCAGTCCGTTGTCTATTGCCACAACATCTCGATGCACATCCACGTCCACCTGCAGGAAATACTCTCTAAGGTTGCATATCTCACGGTTATGGAGAGTCTTGGTATTTAAAAATCCCCGACCCCCGCATTTCCGTGGTTTATACAACCTCATTACTGACGAACGTGGGTGGTGCATTCGATATGAAGTCAATAGACAACACACCTTCCTATCCAGAGCTTCTAACTCCGTCTGAGTCCATCTAAGTATGCCAAAAGAGTATACTAAGACTGGCATGGCCCAGCCGTTGACAGCACGCACCTTGTTACCGCCTGATAAAAGACTTTTCAGTATTTTTTTCAGGCGGCCAAAGAAACGATCCTGCAACTTCTGTTTCATGTCAGTCTCAGCAATACACAGAGCTTGAGACATACCTAGATATTTGTAGGTTTCGGTTGCGGAGAGCGACCATTTGGGTCGCTCTCCGCGTGAAATCCGAAAGATTGATTCCTTCAGATTCCACAATCCCGCCTCTTTTTACATGCATGACCGCACACTTATCTACCCCAAACTCCATACTGATGGCCTTACTAAAAGTTTCAGTAACATGTAGCAAAGCCATCAAATCGGGGCCATTAGGGGCAAATAACTTAGGTCATCCATGTAAAAAAGGTGGGACAAAATTTGACCCCCTCTGCGCATCCGATAGCCTAACCCTGAACCCTCTAGTAACGTACTGAGAGGATTCAGTGCTAGACAAAACCACAACGGACTCAGACTATCACCCTGGAATATCCTCCTCAATCCCTATTGGTTCACCACCTCCTAGAACCTGACGACACCCTGGATAAACAAGAACCGTACTCCATTGTCTCATACATGACCCCAAAAAGGTGCATAGAGTTGCATCAACTTTATACAGCTCCAGCACCCTCCGAAGCCATGTATGAGGCACAGAATCGTACGCTTTCTTATAGTCAATCCAGCATGTCGCAAGGTTCTTTCGGTTGCGGCGTACCTGCTGGCAAACAGACATGTCAATAATAAGGAGCTCTTTCGTACCACGTGCCCCACTTTTACATCCATTCTGAGAGATTGACAAGATGTTATTGTTTTGTACATGTGATAATTTTTTTACTCTCAGGATGGATGTAAAAAGTTTGTATATTGTAGGTAGACAAGTTATTATATTTATTATTATATATTAAACCACACTAGCAGCTCATTGAGCTTATGCGTGTGTATCCCTGGATCTGAAGAGAATGTCAAGTCGGTTCTTGAAAGCATTAACAGTGGGTGCCCTTATGATATATTCGGGCAAACTGTTCCACTCAGCGACCACTCGGTTCGGCAGAAAGTGTTTTAAGGGGTTCCCCTTAGATTGTCCTCTACACAGTTTTAATGAGTGCCCGCGAAGATGTTTATTTTCATTCTCACTATACATATCTTTCAGTCCTGGCACATTGTAGTAGTTGGTCAGTATTTTATATGTTTCTATAAGACTACCCCGCTGCCTGCGTCTTTCAAGAGAAGTGAGACCGAGTTCTGTCAAGCGTTGATCATAAGGTTTATTCCTCAGTATTCCAACTATCCGGGTTGCCCTCCTTTGGACATTTTCTAACAGTGTTATATCCTTCTTAAAGTATGGGTCCCAGACTACATAAGCATGTTCTAACAATGGTCGAATATAAGTTTTATAAAGTATAATAAATGTTTTTGGTGTGAGGCATTTAAATGCTTTTCTTATCAGATACAGCATTGAATTTGCTCTTTTGACAATACATGTGATGTGCATTTCCCACTTCAAGTCATTACTCATGGTGACACCCAAATCCTTCTGCGAGGTTACTGGTTTTAATTGATCATTATTCAAATAGTACTGTGTGCAGGGATTATTCACGCCTATGTGCAAAACGGTGCATTTGGCAGCATTTAGCGACAGTAACCATTGCCTAGTCCATTCAAAAATAGCATTCAAGTCGTTTTGGATATCCTGTGCTTGAGTAAGAGGTTTCCCAAAAAAATTGGTATCATCAGCAAACAGCGAGAAGGGCAGTTTTAGGGTATTCTTCAGGTCTGTCAGGTAAAGGGTAAAGATTAAGGGTCCGAGCACTGATCCCTGGGGCACGCCGCTATGCACTGCACGTGCAGAAGATAAGTTCTCGCCGATACGTACATGAAGTGTTCTACCAGTAAGAAAGTTACTGACCCAGGTAAGTACTTTGCCACGAATACCAAGATGATCCAGCTTGTATAATAAACGTCTCAGGGGGACACGGTCGAATGCTTTTTCATAGTCGAGATAGACCACATCTGTGGGACGCCGGTCATTTTGATTTCTTATCCACTCCCTTACACATGTCAACAGTTTAGTGGCTACTGAACGCTTAGGTACAAAACCATGCTGTTCGTCCAGGATGATGTGATTTTGCTCCAAAAACTGCTTCAATTGGTCGGCTATAATCTTTTCCATACATTTGCACAGCACGCTAGTGAGACTTATGGGTCTGTAGTTGGCAGGCAGCAGTTTGTTGCCTTTTTTGTATACAGGCACAACTGTAGCAACCTTCCAGTCAGAGGGCAATATTCCAGTCTCTAATGATTGTGTCATAATATTGGTGATATCATCTACTAGGGCGGATGAACACCTCTTAAGAAGCAGTGATGGAACACCGTCGGGACCCGTAGCTGTAACATCATTGAAGGTGTTTAAGGTCTTGCGGACAATATCAGTGGTGATGGCGACTTCCTCTATTCCGTTTGCAGTTCTGGGCATGTTAACAGTTGGTATTGGGCCATCTATTTCCCTCACGAAGCTAAGCTCGAACTGATCAGCAAAAAATTCGGATATAAGTCGTGGGTCAGTTATTAGTTCATCACGATTATTCCTCAAGACCGATGGAACACTCACCTTTGAGTTAAGTTGCTTTCTAATATAGCCATAAAAAGATTTAGCACCAGTGTCAATAACGGTTGATTCAAAATGTGCTCGTCTAGATCTCTTCATTCTTCTCAACCGATCTTATCAACCGATTTACATGAAACTTTACACACACACTCCTTGCTTACAGTGAATAACATTTGAATGATATTTTTTGGATTGGATGACAAATGAAAGAGTACCTAATAAAGAAAATTGACGTCTACGGTTCACAGAACCACTAGTTATGTGGCATTAAAAATAAATACAACCCTAAATTGTCGCCCTTCTGTCACCAACCCCGATTTTTTAATAGTCATTTTAGTAATTTAAATTTCCTAGAAATAATTTATGTGACAAAACACCGTTTGCCGGTGTTTTGTCATATAAATTATATTATAAATAACATTTGTCGTTTCCGCCATAATACGTAACATTCGTCTGCAAAACGGTGTCAATAAGTTCGCCTCACTGATATGATCATTTTGACGTATTTACGTAGGTATTGTTTATACATAAGATTAAAAATGTTACATAAACGGGAGATATATAAGCCGGCGACCCCGCTAGCCTGCTTCTGTAGAACGGCAGGTAACTATCCCACCGTCCTCAGGCCCCGATCATGGAGGTCGATGATCTTGGGCGTAGATGAATCTGGCAGGTAGAAATGGTACGGAAGCTTTCGTGCACGAAGTCGACAAAGCCGTTTTATATAGATAGGTACGTAGGTACTTTATATTACCAATATCACTAGTAGTATAAATATAGTAGTAAGTATAGTATTTTTATATCTGTGCCAATATCCATACGGGACTTAATCGTAATATTTAGGAAAGCTTTTTACGTTATGATTTTCTTCTAGCCATTTCTGGATTGCACCACAGTTTTGATACCGGTTACGACTAAAAATCATTGACGCATTATAGACGCGTTATGGACCATTGCGGCGTATATAACATAGCGTAATGTCACAATAATTTTGATAATGTATTTCTGTTGCCGCTATAACAACTAATAAACAGAATATATATAAATATTTAAGATAGATTCCATTCAACCAACGAGATACTTCGCGCACTCAATGCCATATCGGTAATAGTAGATGTGTTTTCGTGTCATCTGATTGAGTTCACAAAGGCAGCATTATTAATTAGTTACAAAAGTTACTAGCTATCGCATTAGGGTAACCTGTAATGATAGTTAAAAGTATGGTCAATAAATAAAAAAATATTTTTGCCAGTTTGGTACAGAACCAGTTAGTGCGCAAGTCCGAGTCACACTTTGCTGGTTTTTATTGTTTTTCCCTTACTACACTACCCAAAGAAATGGAGTATAAATAATGATAAATATATCTCTGGTAGTTCGCCGAGTGAGTTCACGAGAGTAAGTATGTAATTTGTTACAAATAGGTTAGTTTTTAATTTAAATATAATAATATTATGCTGTCACTAGGTACACTACCGTATTGGGTTATACCACGGACGTATGATAAGAGAGGACATGCCATAAGCAACTGTGCACAGTGCAATCTTTAAGTGAGCACTGACGTCATAAAATTTGCGCGTGAGTTCAAAAAGTGGGCGTGGCTTATCAGTGTACTATTAGCTTTCGTACATGTATATTTTGTGACAGTTCAGTAATTTTTGTGGAAATAAAAGGATAAAAGAAGATAAAAATGAAGTGTTGTGTTCTATCATGTAAAAAATATTCACATAGACGTTCTGATGCTAAGAATCGCATCACATTTCATGCGTAAGTAATTTTAATTGTATTTTTTTAGAATTGTTCTAGAAAAATCTCTCACTTTGACCTTTTTGACATCTTCAAATATATTACTACTCGAAGATAGATGGCAGCGTTTTGTTTCACGAACACGTAATTTAAATAGCTACTTATATTTTACTATTAATATTTTATACTAATTAAACATACAGGAATTCGTTCAACGTTAACTCTTAAGTGATTTTTAATTGCAAAAATATTTCTCTGTATTTTTTATAGAGCCGTCCGCGTCTAAGTCGCCATCTATTGACAACTGGCAACAATAAACATAAAACTTCAAAAATACAGGGCCGCAATTAGAAACGGATAATTTTACAAAACAAGTTTCCTACGACTGTTTCATAATGGGCTGTACAATTGAATATTATTATTATTCAAAGTATAGCTATATATTAAATTTAATTCAAGAACTGGGTCAGGCACATACTTGTAATAAGGTACCTCCACGTCAGCAAAGTTATAGACTATATAACATCACGCTAAAAATGATAGGAGCGGAGCAGCAACGAAATATGTACAAAAACGAGAAACTTATATCTTGAGACCATTCATTTTTAATTCCGCGACCAAAAGCCGCAGCCTCTTATGCGTCCATTGCCGAGCGCTTAAGTGAAAAGTGTTATGACGGAGGGTGGCTATCCCGCCGTCCTCAGGCCCCGATCATGAAGATATCGTTGGTCCTGGGCGTAAATAAGTCTGCGGCGCCCTGGCCGTTGACTACGGAACTCAGTGGGGAGGGTACGTTTCCTCACTCTCTCAGCCCTCTCTTCGCGAGCATAGGTCATGCTCGCAGAAGGACACGGCCGCGTTCCACCTACTCCTGCTGTAGACCATGGCTTGAGGCATGGACTCTAGCGAGAGGGTATCCACGCCCAGACCCACTATGAGGTCCCGGTGCTATCTCGGCCACGGTCAGAACCTCACCAACGTGTGGAGTGCAGTGTCTTCGTCGGAGGCCTCGCAGTGTTGACACTAGGGTGTTACCTCACGATGGATGCGAAACAGATACTTAGCCAAGGTTATCAACGGTCTATTTAAAATAGACACGTTGTTGGCCGTCAATCTACCCGCCCATACGGGAGCCTCGTATGGGGCCCCGTTATACTTTAGACGTGGATATAACCCCTACGGCAAATTTCGACAGTTCAGTTTGAGATAGGTATATTTGCAATTCAAAAAATATAAAACTCCTTTGTACCAAAAATCTGAGTACGTCCCTGTTACGAGTGTGAGATAGCGAAACAATGTAGTAAACTGACATTATAATGAAGTAAGTAGTTTTGCTATTGACCGCGAGATGGAAAATTATATATAAATAATTATCTAATACCCCTCCTCACCACTCCTTCACACCCGCGAAGAGTCACACTTTGTCTAATAGGAAAATTGTATTACACCATCTCTACCATAAACTTATATGTATTCTACTAGACAAGCTGTAGCAAATAAAAATTGTGTCTTCCCGACACCTGTCATCGGCGAAATCTATCGCCGTGATTATGCAACGCTTACGCAGAAGCAACATTAACACATATTAATGCCTATTTCCATCATTAGTACATATTACTGCAAACCAAGTGTTTTGTTTTATTTGCAGTAGTATATCTTATAATATGATACTAATATTATAAAGCAGAAGAGTTTGATTGTTTGTTTGTTTGAAAGCGCTAATCTCAGGAAGTAGGTACTGGTTCGATTTGAAAATTCTTTTTTTGTTGAGAAGTGCATTTATGGAGGAAGCCTATAGGCTATATAACATCACGCTATGATGAGTAAGAGCGAAGCACCAGTGTGATATGTTTTATAAACAAACATAAACAGCCAACGGATAAAACTAATTGCATACTTTTTACTCGATTGCGTCAGCGAGGGCTTTTCGCGCATATGTGTGTATATGGGTTTATTTGTAAAATAAAATAATTTTATTAATATTTTTTTTTTTTTTAAACAAAATAACATAAATGACAAGAAGCGATAAGGCCCACCGTATAAAACCATATAAAAATATAATTACGTATTATTGTACATACCTATGAAAAGTAATGCCGTCAGTAGACTTCTTAGTTCTACGAGAATAATTTTTGCAATATCGCAGAATACAATTCGGCATTTTCGTAAAATAACAGTAAGAAGATAATATCTAAAACAAAGTAAACACAATTGAAATCCTTTTTCCACTTCGTCGTTTCTGTGTGCATAATCTATGTCTTTCTTTGGTCAGTGCCTAAGACCAAGCTAAGTTGGCACCTCGTGTCGATAGCGCCGCATTCCAGCGAGGTGCATACTTTGTTTGGTCGGGCTGTCGATGAGAATCGAATAACAATTGATTATTCAAAATGGCGGTTGATTAATTTATTTCTATTATGTGCTAGTTTGTGAATAATTAAGAAATATGTAAACTACTTACCGGCAATAAACATCAGATCACTGTAATCAATTGGTTATTAGGTAAATATTAAAGAGCTTATATTAAAATACGTTAACTACACAGTCCGCGGTTTTGCGTAGTACTAGTGCACTCAGCTCGCTTGCTCGCAGTTGACTGAACGCGTTGCGGTGCATGCACCGCAACGTCGTGCGCAAAATTGCAGTACTACTCGCCTTGTCTAGTAGAATACATAAAAGTTTATGATCTCTACTTTATAATATCTCTATGGGTTATACCCAGAGACTTGGGATGGCGCTCGCTTCGCTCCCTTAATAGACCTACAGAGCATGGGAAAGAGAAGTCCGGAGAAGTCATCATCATTCGAACATTGCCTATGAGTAATAAAGATAGGCGATGGCGTACTTTTATCTATGTGTGTTAGTGTCAGTGCCAACAATTTTCCGTAGTTTTCAAAATAACAAGAAGATCAGTAAACTGGCGAAAATTTGATTTATAAAATATAAGCGAATCCTTGTGTTGTTTTCAATAAAAGTGTATTTAAGAGCCATGGTGTCTTGTTGTTTAAGTAATTGTAATGTGACTAAAGCCGACAATCCAAATAATTACATGTTTCACAGGTAAATGCAAAATTTTCCAGCAATTCTTAAATAACAGATATTTGTTTATATCTTGTGTTTATGAAATAAGTAAAAAGTTCTAATCATACTACATTGACTATACCCTTGCTTCGTGCAGTAATATTTCCTATTCACAATGAAGAATTAATCTTAAATAACGTAAAATAGAAGTAAGTCTTTTTACGATAGGGCTTGACCACCTGATGACGTCACGATTATCGATGTATCGATAAACCATGGCAAAATGAAGCATAATGTTATAAGTTCCCGCTTTTCGGACTGATTATTTTAGATTAGATAAGACAATTTTTTATTTGGATTTCATAAAATCATAACATAGTATTATATAAAACAAAGTCTGTCCGTCCCTCCCTATGTAAGCATAGATCTTTAAAACTACGCAACGGATTTTGATGCGGTTTTCACCAATGCATAGGAGTGGTTCTGAGGAAGGTACCTATATAATTTGTGTATAATTTAAATTCAGATTATTCATCACTACATATTATAAAACAAAGTTCTCCGCAGCGTTTGTCTATTCGCGCTCACTCAAAAATTGCTGCACCAATTTCCATGATGCTTTGAATATAATTTGTCGCGGGCGAAGCTGTGGGCGTCCACTAGCTTAATATATAAGAACTAAATCAGGCTCATTCATTCCGCCGGGGGCCACTGGAAATTCCTGGGATGTTCACCAGATGGCCTCGGCAGCGAGCTTTTCATTCATTAGTATCATTTTACATAATTGCATGACTAATAATGTATAGGTACTAACTGATATGCCCCAGTGATTAGTCTTCAGACTTTTTGACCCACTACATTAATTTTTTGTTCATTTTTTAATGTAAAACAACTTATTTTTTTCTGTTGCATTATGTCGAGAATATAATATAATATTATTTTAAATAAACTAGTCTTAGTCATATATATGTATATATGTGTACATAGTATGTGTTTAACGACTTATTATTTTAGCATTAAATCATGTTGTCACTCTTTCTCTAATGTGTAAAAAGTCATGAGTCAATCAAAAATGGAATTGGAACACTTTCATTGGGAATTGGGAAGAAGAAACGGTTGCTGCCGTAGAAATCTGCTATATAAGCTGAACTGTTTCATGAAAATACTAACTTAAATAAACATAGTTTTGTCAGGACCGTTCGTCCGTCTGTTTCATTCTCGGCTTTCCTCCTAAGCGGTCAAAGCTAGAAAAATGAAACTTTGCATAAATATGTGTATTTATAACGGTGACCAAGGGCTACAATAAAATAATGAAAATTTTTGAAAATGAAAATGATTTTTTTTCTACCGTCAACCCCATCGTGTATAAATAGGTCTTTTAAAAATATTTAGAAGTTGCAAAGACAAATTTTTGGTTTAGGAATCCTTTTTCGAGACATTCAACTTTAAAGCCCATATTTTCGTTAAAACAAAGCTTCCTTAAGCAAAGTTTAATCTAAAAGCTAAACGGCTGGCTCAAAAAATCTTAAAAAATCATGATTCTATGTAATTAAACTTTAAAAAAAAACTATAATAGATCAAATAACTTTGTTAGTTCTGGAGTTATAGGCTAATAACATGACTACGGAACCCTATTCTTTGCGTGACCCACGCCCTTGGTCGGTTTTTTTAACTAATGCTAGTGCGAGGTAAGCGAAAACTATGACGGATTAGTGAGATTATATTGTATTACTTAGAAATAACACTCAATTTTTTATCGATATTTTGCATATTCCATGGTGTACACAACACTATTACACCCACACATTTGCATTTTGTTTTTGGGATCGCCTCTGAAATGACTTTGTGTATCTTTCTACATACTATATATATATGGTTATACCTGTAAAGACAGATGTACTTAGTTCTTGAAGAAATAAATTTAAAAAAAATTCCAACAGTCAGGACCAGTTCACATTCCTACAATCTCACTGGCCTAATTTTGTAAACTGACCCATATTTATTATTAGGTACCTACCTGGACTGCTTCGGTAGCGTGGCCGGTAGTGCACCCGCTTTCGACGCCGGAGTCTCGGGTTCGATTCCCGGTCGGGAAAAACTTTGTGTGATGACATATTATTTTGTACCGAAGTCTGGATGTTTCCTATGTATAATATGTTGTATTTACAAAAAAACATGTGTATAAGTATTTACATCAGTTTATCTAGTACTCATATCACAAGCTCTGCTTAGTTTCAGACTAGATGGAGTTTAGTGAATTGTCCTAACATATTTATTTATTTACCTAACCTAAGTTAAATGACGCAAATGTACCTAACACGTCACTCATGTTTTATATAACAATAGCAATATACATAAATTGTTATAATGATGTAATTACTTATATCAGGATAATTATCGGTTTAATTAACTATGTACTTTTAATATTTGATTTGATTGACTGCTTCGGTGGCGTGGTCGGTAGTGCATCGGCTTTCGACTCCGGGAGTCTCGGGTTCGATTCCCGGGTCAAATCAAATATTTGTGTGATCCACAAATGTTTGTTTCGGAGATTGGGTGTTTTCTATGTATGTTATGTATGTATTTAGAAATATATAAGTATGTTTATCAGTTGTCTAGATCCCATAGCACAAGCTTATAGCTTAGTTTGGGCTAGATGACGTTGTGTGAGAATGTCCAACAATAAATATTAAAAAAAAATATGCCGCTAATATTAAATTTGTATACAGAGATAAGTATATTGGTGTAGGTAGGTATATATCTACTACCTATTAGTGTAATCTAATGTTTGATCCGTATGTTTGATTATGCAAAAAAAATGAGTAGGTACCTACCAACCTTATGTGAGATAGTACGACCTTGTTTTTACTAGCACGAATGGGTCATCACCATCGGGCAATTGCCACCATCTGGTTTGAAACTTTGCTAACCGTACTACAACGATACTTTGATTAACTTAGGCATACTCAGTAACCCCTTGGTACGCGTAGACCATAAGTGTAATCCGCCAATGCAGAACCTACTTAAAAGTCTGCTGACTTAAAAACAGGCTGAACTGCACGCTGGCTCGTTGTTGATAATTAAAATTCTTTATATTTTAAAGGCCACCATACTACTGAATAGGGAATATTACTACGTAACCATATATTGACCGATCGATCGGGTCAGATAACTACGGCAGTTTGGCCTAAACGGATTGGAGGACATACACGATATAATTGGATCAGTTTATTCTGGCTGTCTCTCCGGGCGACTGTTGCCTTCAGGCCACAATACATACACACGATACGATGCGAAATTGCTTAATATTATGGTGGACTTAGGTCCGCCGTGCAAAAGTTGAGCACTAGAGACATCTGGTACGTTGCTAGTTCACCAACGCAAGCCAAAGAGGCAACGGTTTAGACCGTTTATTGGCTCACTAGCTCGCCATTGGATCACAGATTATACTGTGTTTCGTAAGATTGAATAAGTGCTTGGAAATTCCACTTCTCATAAAAGAATAGTGATGGGGAAACAAGACAACCGCTTTCTTACACTTTCACGATTTCACTCGTAACTTAATCGTCATACCATATAGGTATATATAGCCTACCTATATACTTGAGCGAAATTATGCTAATTATTTAAAAAATAAACACCATATTTAATTACTTTAATTACATATTATCATCACGTGAAATATTTCCTCTGAAGTCCGTGTAAACTTATTCTAACTATCTGATATCCCTCTGTTAAGTACCTATACCTATCTAAACAGGACTTAGGCAATCGTGTATTTGTGATGACGAGGTACGATACCTCATTGCTACCCGTGTACCCGATGTTTCGTTCGAATTGACCAAACCGCAGTCAACCCGTGACATCAGTTGTTATTGTTGTTTATACTCGTATCTCGGAGCCATCTTAGCTCATACTGTGCAACGATTTTGTCATTCATGACTTCATTGTAATGACGAAGTAAACACCTGTCAACCCCCGCGCAAAAAAATTAAAAAAAGACTTGGTAGCACGGGCGGGTGATGACATCGTGACGTTGTCTTACCATCTCGTAGAAAAAAAGGAATATCTCTACAACCAAACCATATTTTGCGATTCTGTAAACGGCAATAGTTTTATTGATATATATTTGATGATCAAGCATCAAAAAATGAATAATAATGCAAACAAATTATTTATTATAAATTGTCCAAAATTTGGAAACCACGTTGTTAGCTAAATTTCAAGAATTCAAATGAATTTCAAGAAATTCAACTGAATTTCAAGAAAATTCAAATGAATTTCAAAGAACAAGGACTTATGCTATCTAATAACGTAAATATTTTGATAAAAGACCTCAAGGTGTTTATAATAACACCACATAAAACTCAACCCGCCGAAACGTAAAATCAACGGGCCAATTTATAACGGTTTTCCACCAAATTTTTTCTAGCTATTATTACACTGAAATATATAATTACGTACATTATCGTTCTCAAAACGATTTACAGAGATAAAAAGTATCTTTATTTATACTTTTTTATACTTTTCACTGTATTCACTGACAAACATCGCAAAAATAACTCGGAAATCGGTAACTTTCTGGGGCTTCATATATTAGTTATAACGATGTATTTTTTTGAAAACTACTACCTAAATAGAATCATTATAAACCGAATAATCATATTTCTAATAAGAAAACATTACTTACGTGAATAAATCACAGTATTTCACTCAAAACACACGCACTATAGACCTGACGCTGAGACGTACTCTCCAAACATCATCAACTTTCAATGCCGTGAAAAAAAAAATCGAACCACAGATATTATAAAGTTATGCTTCAAATGGCAAGGAAATGTTATAGAGAACGTATGTCATCAAACTTCTCCATACAAAAGTAGAACGTAAAAACATTAAAATTAAGCCTAAAGTCCCCGGGGGAGGTGCGACACCCGGGTGTCTCTTAGGGCTTGACGGAACGGCGCGCCGCGACACCGGGGTGTCTCGCGGGGTTCAATAGGACCATACTTTTAACTGGCATTGAACAAGGAAACTGTGTATTGTGGAATTTAAATTAGATATTAACTTATAAACAAATATTGTTATGAATAATTACGTACAAACTATGACGTAGGTAGGTACAGAGATGATTATTATTAAAGCTCATCATTCACCGAGCCTTTTCCCAACTTAGTTGGGGTCGGCTTTCCAGTCTAACTGCGACTCGGTTGAACTTCGATATTTTCCGTGAAGCGACTGCCATCTATGGGCGATATCGAAGTTCTGTAGTTAGACCGGTCGGATTTTTGATTTAGGGCTCCAACTACCCCTAACGACTGCCGTAGATGTTTGTATGATAACCGGGACCGACGGCTTAGCGTGCTCTTCGAGGCACGTAGGGGTCTCAATGTCTTAAGATATGGTCACCCATCCTAAGACCGGCCTGAGTCGATGTTGCTTAACCTTTGCAATGTGTTAACATTGTCGGTTACCACTAGACCACTGGAACAATTATTAAGTAGATACATACCTACTTAGTAACCTACCTACATACTAGCTGAAATACCTACCTCTTATTTTTTAAATTCCCAATTCCACGGTCCATCCGTTTCAGCCGGAACAAAGGGGTATGTCATCGAATGCACGAAAGGCTATAGTCTGGCAATTTCGTGCGCGACCGTCCCGCGGGGTGACAGACGGTGGCGGGGACGAGGTAGCGCGTCATTCTAGCACACGGCTACACACGAAGAGAAGTGTGCCAGGATAAATCTTGCGATAAGTTGTACACAAGAATCAAAGAATCAATTTCATTTATTCAGTTTAGGCACATAAAGAGCACATATGAATGTCAAAATTTTACAATTTTATGTCAATCACTATTATAAAAATACTAAATTAATTACATAAATAACCATTTGAAAATGATTCTTTCGCTGGTTCGGTAAGTTGGTTCTCCTGAGAAGAAACCAGCAAGAAACTCAGGTAGATTATCCATTTTCTTGTGACGTAATATAGGAGTAAATAAAAAGATAGAACTACTTTTATTGTTTATATTTTTTTATTATGCTTGAGGACAAATTATTAGGAAAACTAAAATTATGATATATTGTTTTATTATAAATCAATTTCCATATCACTTTCATGTTCACTCTCTGTTTGATCTTCTTCATAACTTTCGTCGTCATCATCATCATCGTCGTTTTCTATGAGTTGAATTATGAATCTAAAAAGACAAAAATGTGCTATAGAAATAATAAACAACTTCACGTACAACAATGACATGATTCCGAGATTATAGCTTGAGCACTCTGCCAAGTTAAAGCAATAATAATCGATTATGTTAATAAACAATAACGTACCTGTCCATTTCATCGTCAAATACTCGATCTGAATTATAATATTCGTCCTCGTTTTTTATGACATGATTATCACAATCGCGCCACTGTTCAACCGAATAATTAGAAAAAAGCAATTCTAAATCTTTTAACGTTTTATCTAAGTTCGAATCAAGAGAATTCCTTGCGAGCTCGCCTTTTACGTACCCCCACACGAGTTCAATTGGATTTAAATCCGGATGGTATGGGGGTAAGCGAAGCACGATATGTCCAGTTTCCTTTAATATTTCATCAATTTTGTACTGTTTTTCCGTGTTTTGCTCATTAATTATTTTCATTAGATCACATTTACGCATAGCGCTATCATACTGAATACCTCGCCGTTCTAACCATTGCTGCATTTCGCTTTTCAGGGTACTCATTGTAGGTTTTTTATCGATCTGAGTGCTATGGTAAGCGGCGTTGTCTATTACAATAACAGAATTCGGAGGAATGTTTGGTAACAGTTTTGCATCGATCCACTTTCGAAAATTTGTGGCATTCATTCATTCATTCTCCATGATAATCACCGGTCTTGGAATGCGATTTGAACATCAATAAAGAATTAGGTACAAAGCCATTGCGACTGCCAGCGTGTACAATTACAATACGAGGTCCTTTACCGATGTTTTGCATAGCCCCGCGTTCTGTATTAGACTGCCAGCATTTTTGTGTCACGTGATTTTTATTCACGTAGGTTTCATCTAGGAAAATTATTGACTTACCCTCTCCACGGTATTTTTTAATGTCTCTGATGTAATGCCACCGCAGGCGCATTATGTCGTGACGTTCAATTAATAGCTTCCTCTGTGACTGACATGTTAAATATTTGAAACCAAGCCTATGTATTGTCCGTCTCAAGTATTCACGTGAGCAATGAAGTATATTGTCTTGTTTAAATTCCGCATTCAACTTTTTCAACGACGGGATACATTTTTTGACAGTATACCATTGTGTAATTTTTCTTCGTAAGACACCTTCCGTAAAATTGTCGATTTCAATTCTTTTTTTAGGAAAACGGTTTTTCCGTGGTGTATTGAAAGTCGCTGTGCTGCCTTGTGCTTCCATGATTCTAGCTTCTTTTATAATTTTTTTAACGCTAGTATCAGACAAACCTGTGGCTTCAGCAACAGTTTTTGCTAATCTAATGTCGTTTGCGTATTCGGTCATTTTTTCGCCTTACAAAAAATTGGTACACTTTATATACAACTTCCTTAACTTGTCTTGATAGCCTTACTCATCCTGAGATCTTAATCTCGTGTGCGTCGAACTCAAAGTAGTACGGAATATCAAGCACGTGTTGCCGCTTCGACTGCGCGGCCGAGACTGCCGTATTTGACGCGCAGATGCACGCGTTTCCCTTCCCCGCTGCACTACCCGCTACCCGCTGACATCTTTAGTACCTCGTCCCCGCTACCGTCTGTCACCCCGCAGGACGGTCGCGCACGAGCTTGCCGGACTATAACAACAGAACAACAAGCTACCTTATTCTAAACCACTCGAAAAGTTTTCGGCTCGGATTCGACAGTTCAGACGTTCCATTGTCGATTCCCGATCCAAAGGATTCAAAAATGGAAAAGTTATTCCGAGAATCAAATAATCAATGTCTTCCTTCCGAATTGGAATTACAAAGTTTTCAAGATCATTGGAATTACAAGATTTATGAATAGGGTTTGTAGTGCGTCCGCTTCGAATACTTTCCGCTAGGTTTCGGAAATGGCAGCTTGCGACGCGAATGCTAAGCTTAGGTTCTTAGGCCTGCTACACATAACCTAGAGAAGTTCTTCGGTTATCTGGGTATATTCAGGAAATGGTACAGAACAACTAGTTACTCCGAACTAGTTCACGGTGTGGGACAAGGACACGTTGTTCGGTATTGCAATTGAGCGTCTGGACTCGGGGTTTTTTGTGCGCGCCAGAGGTAACCTAAAAGGCTACCGAACGACGCTCTCACCAAAAACCCAAGTAAAATTATTTGATTAAGAGGAGTCGGGATTTTCACTTTTTTACTAAGGTACCTACTTATTTTTTTTGGCATTAATTAATAACTTCTTTTGAATTTACGTATTTGGATAAAACCCAAAGTTTTCCTTATTATCTACTAGATAAGTGTACCTACATTTTATTCTCGTGTAAATATTACCAATCTACCAATAATCCCCTCTCAGTTATATACATAATTGTTACGTAACATCCTGTAACGAACGTGACAAAAAACCGGCCAAGTAGAGTTCCGTACCAAAACGGCAAAAGAATCAAGTTTTGTCTTAATTGTTTTTTTTTTTATTTAAACTTTTATTTCAGGCAACTTAGACTAGTTCTTATAGACTATCTATCTTATAAACTAATCTACGGCCCATAGATATATACCTTAAATCTAAGAATACACAATAATATAAATATTGATTAGGCATCAAGGCCCATAATAATAAGTACCTAAACCTAAAATACATATCTATACATAAAACTTAAATCTATGTCGACACATTCCTTTGTGCCCTTGGTTCGGCGTTGTCTCTCGGCCTGCCCCGGAACCGCCGGAACACCACACCCCTCGGCCACAAGTCTTCTTTGGTGAAGGTTTCCAGAGCCATCGACAGCACACGCACCACGAACGACTTGAAGTTCACGTTGTGACGCGACTCCAAAGGCTCCACCCTCACGACGTACTTGGTCTTGGCTGTGATGTATTCCACGGTGTCCTTGGTCTTTGTGGAGTGATGCAGGCGCGAGACATACAGCAGCGTGGTGGGTACAGCAGGTCTCAACAGGAAGTTGGGCCCTGTGGGTGCAGTATCACACTTGTTTCGGCAGGGTTGAGTCCTGCGTTTCTTCTGGACTGTAAGAAATCCATCAGCATCCGGATCCAGATGTTTAGCGGCGGGCAAACTCGCGGCAGCCGCATAGCTAACTCGTGGAGGTGACGTCAACGTGACACGTGCCTGCGCAGCGGGGATCGTGGCGGGGCGCGCGGGGACAATGGGATCACTGCGCGACGATGCAACTGCCAGCGACGAAGTTTCAGATTTCGCTGAATCAGTCGTAGCCGGTGAACGTACTAATGCTTCATGTTTGTTGATATTGTTTGAAGCCTCGCTTGACCTCGATACCGATGTGGCATCCCGTAACTCTCTTACCTCGTTACGTAGGTCGGTGATGGTGGATTGTGAGGCTTCAAACTTGAGCATCACATCGGCCAGACTTGCCTTAAGAGACACTATGTCTTTTAGGAGTCTGGTGACGTCGACGTGGTCAAACGTGACCGGGGGTAGTCGCCCCAACCTTTTAGCCACGAAAGTGGGCACGTCATCTGGGTCGGTCACCTTCAGCACGCTGATGATGTCCTGAAGGCTTCGGGCTTTCGGTCACTTATGTTTAGTGACGCGTACAGCAGCTCCTTGGCACTGCGAATCTCCTCTTCCATGAAGTTTGAAGTACAGATCTGCATGACGCTGACTTCATCCATCACATCCAGCTGGTACTGCAGGAATGCCAGCAGCTCATTCGCTATGAGATTTGCGCTCATAGTGAATATAGGGCGGTGTAGCGAGCGCCACACAATACGTAAACAATAATTTGTGCCGTAGCCTTAACACGTCCGTACTGTAACGCGCATGATGCAAGACTGACTTATTATAAGTGTTCTGTATTTTAGATTTTTTGGTGTTCAAAGAATCAAGAATCAAAGAATCAATTTCGTTTATTCAGTTTGTGTCAACTACTAAGTATTTTAAACTTATTAAGAGGCATGTCAACCAAATCCTGAGGAATTTTATTAAATATTTTTATACATTTGCCTACAAACGAATTACCAACTTTATGAAGTCTAATTTTTGTCATTGCCAGTTTATTTTTATTTCTTGTATTCTTGTATAAGCGGTTATAAGCGGCAACAGGTATACCTACTTAGTCCAAAGCCATGCTACGTTTGTTTGAAACCCCTTGACCGACCATGAAGAAACTTGACACGGAGATTAGACAGACTAAAACCTATCATCTTCCACCGAGCCTTTGTCCCGCCGACGCAGTTGGGGTCGGCTTTCCAGTCTAACTGCTCGCGGCTGAACTTCGATATTTTCCGTGGAGCGACTGCCATTTGACCTCCACAACCCATGGGCGATATCGAAGTAGACCGGTCTGATTTTTGATTTAGGGCTTCATCTACCCCTAACGACTGCCAGATGATAGATGTTTGTATTATACCCGGCACCGACGGCTTAACGTGCTCTCCGAGGCACGGATGGGTCTCAATATCTTAAAAAATGGTCTCTCATAAGGCCACCCTAGGACCGGCCTGGTTAGATGTTGCTTACATAGTCGGATACCACTAGACCACGAGATACTATGACTAAAACCTATAGGTAGGTACCAATTTATTGAGCGAAGCGAGGGTAGCGAGCGGAGCTCCTTATCAGGTGACTCAAATGCAACTCGATGTGAAATTGTTTCTCGACAACTACCCAACCGATTTTCATGATTTTTTCACTTAAAAATCAAGCATTCTCAGGAGCAGGTTTTGTTCGAGACCGAATTTTGATTTAGGACCTTCCAAAAAAGTTATTGACCAAAAATATGACAATGGTCGCTTCGCTCAATTGCATGCTGCAGCGCAGTACCACGGCAGCGACCGTAGCTCCTAGTTAGACTACTTTTGTGACATTACGAACGAGATACTTAGGTCAGCTCAGCGTCCAAAACTTTACTTTGAAATTAAAAAAGTATTAATATTTTTTAAAGTTTTTATTCAATACACCGAATCCTAGGTACACTCAACATTACTTTTATGTCTAATTTTATTGCAAACACTTACAACAGGCAAGGAATTATTAAATATTAACATTCACTCAGTACTTTAGGTGATTTAAACCGAGGCCATACTTTTCGTAAAATATGTAAAACTACAATTAATTATATTTACATTAATTTTAGAAATAAATTGTTTTATAATTTTATATTACAATTGTTTAAACATAAATCTACCTAATAACTTTTATTAATTTCACTTTGCAGAGTTTATTTGACCTGCAGTATTTTAATGTATCTTAAGCGTTATTTAAATAAAGAATATATTTTACAATAATTACATACTAAAACAACACTTTTTTAAATTAGGTCTTTTTTTTTAATATTTAGGTCGACAAATTGACGCCACTCGCCTGATGGTTAGCAGTGGCGACGTCTGGCGATTATGGGCGACTCTCATAGTACACAGGAATACTATGAAGAGTGGCCCTCAGTTTGACGACCCAGTAATTCCCATTTATGTCCATCCAAAGGTTGCCTGTAAGAGATCGCTTTTAGTGATAAGGCCGACATTCTATTCTATTCTATGTGCCTCTTCACGCTTCGCTTAAAGAACCCAGTTATATGTGGGAGGAAACCCGTGCGCAGGCAGGGCGTTCCAAGCCACTATCGTTCGGCAGAGAAACGAACGGTTAAAACGTTCGGTTCTAGCGAAGACGGTTTCCACGGTATGAGAGTGACATATCTGCCCGGCACGCGTTGTGTATTAAGTTGATCTGCAGAGTTAACTTAGTAAGAGAATTTTCGTATGTATAATTTGACAATATGAATCACAAAAACTATAGTCTTGGGCTGGACTCGAACCAACGACTGATCCCTTCCCAGGAGGAACGTTCTACCAACTGACCAAGACACCACTAGCCCAAGACATCTAATATTGTGATCATATTGTGTTAATATCGCGACTTACGGCGTCGTCAGAGCGCCATCTACCGGTAGATTGAGAGTACTATGTTAAAAGAATTTTATTATCATAACGTGAAAATAGTTTAAGCGTTAGGTATTTAATATACTTTTAGAAGAAATTATTTTACAATATATTATACATACAATATATTAATTTAGATAATATTACAGTAGTTAGGAATGTGCAATTAGTATATAATATACCTTTACAATAAACTATAACTGACACTTAGGTAAACAATTCAAGCAAAATAGTAGTATTTTGTTTTATTTCATGTAAATAATTGTATGTATGTTAAAGGTATTTTATATTTTAGTTAATATTACAACATAATAAAGTCGTCCGTTCCGTATGTATGCTTAGATCTTTAAAACTACGCAACGGATTTTGATGCGGTTTTCACCAATGTAGTTAGTGGTTCTCGAGGAAGATTTTTGTGTGTACCTATAATTTTTCAAGGGGGCGAAGCCACGAGCGTCTACTAGTAAACTATAAATTCATTACTTAGGTATGTATAAATTGATTCCTAGCCGATTACAACAACGTCGCACACAATCACAAATACATGAAAAAAGAAAAAGATGATAAAAAGGATCTTAAGCCGAAGCCAAACTCACCAGCTTTCGACCAAGCCGAAAATGCTTTTGGCAAATGCGAAAATTGCTGAGTCTTAGTACCTACAATGCATTTGGTTCTTGAGTAGGTAGAATTTTGTGAACCTGTCGTTGAAGTAATGTAATATTAAGTGTCAATCAAATTCCTATCTTTTTTTTTTAAATAATAACACAGTAAATTGAGCCGAACATATTCAAATAACTTACAGTTATGTTTAATTCTTATTTCTAAATTTTAATTTGTATACACATCAACTACACACAACATCATAATTAAGTACCTACCGCCACTACAACAACTTATAATTGGCATGTAATTTGAATTGCAGGATTAACAAACCCTAACACTGCTATAATTAGAGTTGCAGAGTTATCAAACCCTAACACCGCTATAATTGAAATTGCAGAGTCATAATTTTTACCATTATATATACATATATCAGACAACACTTTTTCCATGGGTGTCTGGTCTATACTTTTCGCAAAGAACTCACCACTATAATTGAAATTGCAGAGTTATAATTTTTACCATTATATATACATATATCAGACAACACTTTTTCCATGGGTGTCTGGTCTATACTTTTCGCAAAGAACTCACCACTATAATTGAAATTGCAGAGTTATAATTTTTACCATTATATATACATATATCAGACAACACTTCTTCCATGGGTGTCTGGTCTATACTTTTCGCAAAGAACTCACCACTATAATTGAAATTGCAGAGTTATAATTTTTACCATTATATATACATATATCAGACAACACTTCTTCCATGGGTGTCTGGTCTATACTTTTCGCAAAGAACTCACCACTATAATTGAAATTGCAGAGTTATAATTTTTGCCATTATATATACATATATCAGACAACACTTTTTCCATGGGTGTCTGGTCTATACTTTTCGCAAAGAACTCACCACTATAATTGGAATTGCAGAGTTATAATTTATACAATGAACACTTATCTAGTTCTTATACATATCAGACAACACTTTTTCCATAGTCGTTCGTCCTATAGTTTTGGCCATGAACTCCCGTTCTAGTTGCAATTGTACAATAATTTAACACTTATCTAGTCCTAATTCTTATACATATCAGCCAAGACTTTCTCCATAGGTGTCTGCCCTATAGTTTTAGCGAAGAACTCCCGTTCCAACTGCAGGGGTGTGACGAGACGCAGGAGCGGCAGCAACAAGAGCAGGCGGCCGAACCTCGCGGGGGCGGCTCCGTGCGCGGCGCGAGTGTGCGTGAGGAGCATCACCTGAGCTTGATCTTGGAGATTCTCTATTTGTAGGGGATCTTTTAAGCCACGGGTTTCTGGAAATACATGGTTATTTTTACTAGTATAGAAGTTTAAAGGATAGGTAGGTACAACTGCAAACTCAATAGTTATGACTACATATTCTTTTATGTGTATAATTTGAATTGTATGACAGACAGACACAAATCACGTTTTTATCCCCGAAGGCGATTCTTACGCTCACTTTTTGCCAGTTGCTTCGTTAACCCCTATTTTAGGCAGTGTATTGTTATACACTTCGGTAGGTACATACTGCAAGACCTTGTTAGGAATGACTTCATGAATTCAATGCCTACCAATCTATCTCCTAAAACCCAAACTGCAGAGTTTGTATATTTTTGCGTGGGATCAACATAATTAATGGCATAATATCGGTGTGTAGTTTATACCATTTATAGTCATACGGATGTGGTGAAATAGAAATACCTAGTAAATAGATTGACGACGCGAATTTTGTAGTAACTTACCAGATTTGAAAAGAACAATTGCCTTCATACAAGCGAACTCGGCTGGATCAACGAGCACAGTTCTGTATCGCGACAGTACTTCACGCAGGCGACGCAAAGTTACTGAGTCCACGCCGTTTTCTGAAAACAAACATTTTCAAAGTAGGTATAGTCCGAATCACATAAAATGACCGCTGTGCGCGAGTGGAAGGGTGTGTTTGGACATCGGCCCTCTCGCTCTTACTCGCTGTTACCGCCATAATTATAGATCGTTTAATTGTCTACTGCGCAGCTTCAAGTTCAGCGTTCTTTTTATATGACGTGACCTACCTTAAATTTGCTAGATTCTAACATTGTCATTACCCATTTACATTGCATTGATTCTAGTATTGTCGTTACTTTGAGTAAACATTAAAAAAAATACTTGTACATATTAAATTTTTAAATACTGAATGGAGTCAAGCGGTACCTGGCGAAAGTCCATGATAAAACAATGGAAAATATAAATTTGTTATATAAAAATTTTGTCTTTAGATTACGTAATATTTGTATTTATTATATTTCTTAACAATTTACATTGTATTGAAATGTTCACTTAACCTAGATAACTTGTTAAAATATAAAGAGACAATCAATAAATATAAAATCAATATCAATAAAAAAAGTTAAATTAATAGGTAAATAACTTCATATAAAATAGTATTTCAATTAAATTTTTTTTTAAATTTAATACTTACATAACATAACATAGCATCACGCCTTTTTCCCCGAAGGGGTAGGCAGAGGTGACACCCACATCTCCCCAGCTATGTTAGCTATGTAATTTAATACTGTACAATTAAATTCAAATTTAAAATTAAATTCGCCCATAAATAAAACTGTTTTGAATTAAATTAACAAAAATAGGTAATTAACTTCATGTCAACAATAAAATAATAAAAACAATGTCGAACATAAAATAAAATTAAAACAAACAAGTACCTACCTTTTTTTTTTTTTTTTTTTTTTTTTTTTTTTATTCCGCAGCCCTGGGCCGCGGCCGCACCTACGTCCATTGCCGAGCGCCTCCGGTAGACACAGAGAATTCCCAGTGGCGCCCGGCGGAAGTACCTACCTACATATACTCAATTATTACTAAATGTCATAATAAAATACAAAATCTATGTCAAAATTACAAACTCAATTATTAAACTCATGTCAAAAAAAAATTACATTCATACAATAAATACTTAAGGAGATGAAAAATAAGAATCTTATTTTTCTTTTGGGGTGGAGGTGCTCAAAAATTAGCAAACTTAAATAATTAAGTAAGTCTACCTACGCCTGTCCATTTGTGAAAACCAAATTAAATCCGTTGCGTAGATTTAAAGATCTAAGCATACACGGACGGACAGACAGTGGAATAATACCTTGATCGATTTGATCACTACCAAATAGCGCTGCACAGGCCGCGTCCAGTGGCAAACACCATTGAATAGCATTCAGTAGGAATAATTCTGACCACGCTTCTTCAATCAGAATCACCTGGAAAATTTTCAAAACACATTTTAGTCATGAGTATAAATAAACTTTACCCAAATTTCCTAGTTGAGACACTATTTTTCCTCTTAAGGCAGCAGTTACAAGTATTTTCTTAGAATTTAGGTCCTAGAACTCATTTAGATTTATGGTGGCGGTTACGACTATTCCAAAAACGAGTCATCAGTCACGTACGAAATACTGAAAAATCAACTGACGTCAACCACAAAAATAATAACATATTAAGTACCAATTTTCAGAGTTGAGTTGTCTACCTTAACATTTGAAACCTGAAAGTCCATCGGACCCATTAACAGTAATTAATCATGTCTGCCAAATAATTACCTACACCATATTACTTAGGTACACCAATGTACCTACACTAGTGTAAGCGGGATTAGGTCTGTGACTTACACAGACGCCTGTGTCGAAATGCTAACGGCCTCCGCTACCTACTACTAGGTACATCACACATACATAAATTTTACGTAACAACCGCTGCTAGACTCGAAATGGCATTAATACAAGTATATTTAAGAACATTCCCATTTCTTTGCATGGGATGCGCTTTTTTTTTTTTTTTTTTTTTTTTTTATATATTTAGGTCGACAAATTGACGCCACCCGCCTGATGGTAAGCTGAGGCGACGTCTGGCAATTGAGGGCGACTCTCACAGTACACAGGAATACTATAGAGAGTGGCCCTCAACTTGACGACCCAGTAATGTGCCTCTTCACGCTTCGCTTAAAGAGCCCAGGGTTATATGTTGGAGGAAACACGTGCGCAGGCAGGGCGTTCCAAGCCACCATCGTTCGGCAGAGAAACGATCGTTTAAAACGCTCGGTTCTCGCGAAGACGGTTTCCACGGTATGAGGGTGACATCTCTGGCCGGCACGCGTTGTTCGGGATCGGAAGGGAGAGGGTGGGATCAGGTTGAAGAGCTCTTCAGAACACTCACCGTGGTAAATACGGTAGAACGCGGCCAAGGAAGCAATTGTTCGGCGCTGGGCTAGCGGATCAAGGCTTCCCGTTACCTCCGGACAGTCTATAATGCGAACAGCGCGTCGCTGCATAGCGTCGAGTGCGTCCAGCAAATACTTCGCGGAGCCGTCCCAGAGGTGAGAGCAGTATTCAACGCAGGGTCTAATCTGCGTTTTGTACAGCAGACACCTCTGGTGCGGTGTAAAGAATCGCTTTACCTTGTTCAGTATTCCTAGTTTCCGCGAAGCTAGCCCAATACATCTCTCAATGTATTTTGTGTTATTGAGCTCTCGACGAACGTCTATGCCAAGGATGTCTAGATTGTCCTTCATTGGTAATATTGCATTCTGAAGAGTGGGTAGGGGAAGGAAAGGGGATTTTTTCGCTGTAAATGCACACGCCTGTGTTTTGTGGGCATTGAACTCGACCAAGTTCTCGGCACCCCATTGGGAGATACTGTCGAGGTTTCGGTCGAGATCACCCACGAGATGTCGTCTCTCCTCCTCTATCACAGATCGCCCCGCCGTCGGACGAACCGAGTAACTCCCGTGCAATGTACTGTCATCTGCATAGTAATGAATGTTCCCGAGGGAAAGCATATCATTGATATGCAGAAGAAAGAGAGTTGGTGACAGTACGGACCCCTGCGGTACCCCGGCATTCACTTGCAAGAAGCGAGAAGCCTGGCCACCGCAGAGGACCCGCACTCGGCGCTCGTTTAAAAAACTGGCAATCCAGCTGCACAGTTGAGGAGGTAGACCATATGCTGGAAGCTTGGAAAGGAGCGAAGCATGCCAGACCCTATCGAAAGCTTTGGCGATGTCCAGGCTAATAGCCAAGGACTCGCCGAACTTTTCCATAGCCTCACCCCATACATGCGTGACGAATGCCAGGAGGTCACCCGTTGATCGTTTTGGCCTGAAGCCATATTGCCGATCATTGATTAGCGAGTGATCCTCCAGGTTTCGCATGAACTGCTTATTAATAAGAAGCTCGAGCACCTTGCAAATGACTGAGGTGACAGCTATGGGTCGATAGTTAGTTAGTTATTTTAGTTGTTAGTTAGTTTAGTTTAGGTAGATAGTTAGTTTAGTTTGTAGACCAAGTCATCACAGTCAAGTCTATGTACCTACCTACCTAAGTACCTTGTGATAATTTTATTTTGTCTTTATCAAAGAATACAATTATTAGAAACATATTTGTCTGACTTCTATAAAATTGAGTAAAAATAAATTGAATTCATACAAACCTGATCTCTGAAAGCCAAACTGGCGAAAGACGGCAAATTCTTTGCCCATTTCACAGCCATGAAGAGTAACCTCGCAGCGGACTCCGCTGCGCTCTCTACGCCTAGTGGTCTGGAATTAATTAGCATTGCTTTAATGAACAGCAGGATAGCAAGAACTCATTATTGTGTACCGGAACTTTAATGTTACTTACTTATTATTTATTAGCGGACACCTGCGACTTCGCCCGCTTGACAACTTAGCTTTATACACAAAAACCTTCCTCGAGAACCACTCTATCCATTGGTGAAAACCGCATCGAAATCTATTGCGTAGTTTTAAAGATCTATGCATACATACGGGCGAAGCGACTTTGTTTTATAACAAGTAGTGATTTTCTACTGAAGATTTTTTTAATTATTATTATCATATTTCTCTTATATCTAAGTTAGATAAGACAAATGACTGTTTACCATGGTAGTGTAGGGGATAGTCCAGCTCCGAACTCCTGATGAAGAGAGCTGGAACTTCACAGAGAGGCGTAAATGCAACGTACCTACATACGAGTTGAACCCTTCTTACCTATATGTAGTACAGGTCTGACGGTAGTCCATCGCAGCTGGAGGGGAGTAGGAAGTGGAATCTTCTTCGTTTGTCACGTCGATGCTGTCGTCTGAAACAGAACAATATATTAGATGCCTACTAACTAAAATTAACTAGGTATGCAATTCATTCTGCTGTTGCAATAATTGAGCTGAGTTTGTCGATACGGGTCGAACTCCTAAACGACTAGACCGATCTTTATGAATTCAGATATATGCACTCACGGTGGTGGTCACTATGACCGTGCCAAATTTCAAAAAGATCGGTCCTATCGTTTAGGAGGAGTTCGATCACGAACGAAATACACGAGTCGTCTAAGAAAGAGCTTCGTAAACTCAGCTCAATAATTTAAATGTATTTACGAATTCCAAAGTATGTAGGTACGTACTTACGTACCTAAGTATATTCTAGTCAATATTATTATTCTTCTTGTATTTATTTTTAATCAATTGTTGGAAATACCTTCTGCGTGTGAACCAGAGACACCCGGCAATGGACGTAAGGTCCCACACAAACAAGGAAACGGAACTTACCATCACTATCAGTGTGAATATTCCTTTCATTGTGAAGATCATGCGAAGAGTCTGGTTGAGGCGGCTGCGGCGGGGGAAGTGGTGCGTAGTGCGGTGACAGGAGAGGATAGCGGGCTGGTGATAACGCCATGGCTAACGAGACTGGTGGGCTGGGGATGAAGAAAGGTAAAATAGTTAAAGGTACATACTTATTAGTTATTCAATAAATAGAAAGTAAGAAAATTCGTTAAACGGGCTAGTTGGCCAACCTATACAAATCCGACTGGACTAACTAAGTACATCCTCTCCAACCATGATCGTGATCAAAACTAATCATCATCCGAAGTCATCATCCGACTATGATCACCGCTGTAAGCAGTACCACTTCCTGCCGTTGGAAGTGAGACGCAACATTAGTGACATCTGTTTTCTTAGTTAAAATAGCTAACGGATCCGTGGATTCTCCGGGACTGCTTGGTAACCTGTGTCTACAGACCAACAGGAATAGCCTTCGAAGGCGACCACTACTCTGCATGCACCGTTTGCATCTACAAATTATAGACGTATCACCTTCAGCATACGTACTGTGAGGGCATTTAACGAACTCTCTTCACAATTAGATATTGACCTATTTTGTACAAGTGCACACAGTGTTAGGGAATTAGTTAATAGGGATTACTTTGGGGCGACGGCGACGGCAGAGTGCAGGTGACCTTAGGCTTAACAGGCATCTGGTCCTGACCGTTATATATGTGTTCGATTATTTGTTGTTATTTTGGGTTATGATGTATTGATTTGTTTATGTGTTATTTCTTTGTTGTTGTGTCTGTTCTTATGCAACTGTAAAGTGAAAATTCATTGCTACATGTGGAAGCTTGTTTTATGGCAAGCAATGATGCTTACCATAAAACAAGTTTCATCAGATATTTTTACAAATTGTCAACGTTTAGCTGTAAGTTTTCCTTTAAAAATAAAAAATTAAAAAAATAAAATAAAATAAAATAGAAATGAGGATTACAGCTTGACGTTCGAGCTATACTTAATCCTCACTAACTTATAGCTATAACGCCGAAATTATAATGCGACTATTTTTTTTACATGTATCACTATTTCATGACTATTTTTAGCATTGTCAAAATTCGTTTTCATTGAGATTTCAAATATGAGGATTACAGCCTGAAGCACACTCAGACTTTCCCACACTGACCCATTTGAATGTCTGACCCTGTATAGGACCTAGTGATGCTATCCTGGTTATGTGCTTTAACCATAGGTATCTCATACCTCTTATAGCGAACTTACCCAAACCCCTCCCAGATTATAGACTGGCAAGATGATAGTATATAAAAATAATTAAACTTGAAGGAGCCCTGTGTGGGCCATCGCCAAATTAGTTAGATTAGATAATAATAACACACACACATATCACGCCTATATCCCCGAAGGGGTAGGCAGAGGTGCATTACACGCCCACAATTTGCCAGAATTTTTAGTCCCACGTAATACTTAGGGGGCAACTCTATTGCCGTCACCGGGCACATTTATAATGGGTTATGTCCAAAATGGTCGAATGAATTTAATAAAAAGTAGCAGCTATATTGTAATTTTGAAAAAAAAATTAAAACTCGTTGCCTTGCTATGAAATGTTGATGAAAGGCAACAAAATCTTACGTGCCAGCCACTATGGCACAGCCAATTAAAGTCCTGGGCGTCTTGGACTAAATAATAATAATAACAGTGTAACGAATAGGCTCTGCCATGGATAGATATAATCATAATCATAGTTTATTTGCGAATACAGGTATACAATAGGTAGGTGTTATTTAGATTTACGTTTGCGTTCCGTATTCCATCCGATTGGCATGCATTCTATTATAAAATTACAATTCAAGTCTTATTCTTTTTTTTTTTAAACGAGGCCTCATCGATGATTTCGCCCATGTCAAGGTAATGCTTGATTAGTTGTCCCGCACAGAAGAACTAGTTATTCGTAACTAGCTCCAGGTGCATGACAAGAAACGTTGTTCGGTATGTGAGTGTCTGGAAACCCGATTTTTGCGGAGCGCCACAATACAAGTCTGATTAAGAGCTGAGAATAAATGAAATTTCTAGTTAATTAATGTCAAATGCTAATGTAAGAGTAAAGACACAGAATAGAGGATCTTACTCGTACTTACATACAGAACTTGCTCTCCGACGTTAATTAAAGCACATTCTTTTGTTTACATACTTAGAACATAATTCGAACGTTAGGGTTGTCCAGTAATGTAAAATATACACCAGCATAATTGGACCAGTAATTATGACGTTAATATCAACTCTATGGTCCACGCCGTGTCACAAACAAGAGACAACCCTTACTGACTTACAACTTCAAGAGGTGGGCATGTAATAACAAAAAAACTTCTTATAGATATAAGATAGCTACGGCTACTGCTCTTTCGTCATTTATAATTGACGAAAAGTAAAACGCTTTGAAACAGGTAAACCACCGCTCAAAATTATCTGTAAAATTGAGTACAATTACATTTATAGTATTTTCACCATAAAGTTGATAAAAATACCTAAAATGTGTAGTGGTCGTGCCCGAAAGGTACTAGGTACAGGGCATATACTCGTACGTTATATCAGCGAAAATATCAGAGTACATATATTTTATTCTATAGTACAATAAAGTACACTTCTTTTCATAAATTTTTACTAAGTACATAAAAATTAAAATAATCATCCGTGGTCGTGCTACGTAGACATCTACGGCTATGGTATTTGTACAAAACCATAAAACTATAGTAATTTTATATCTACCTACTTGTATCATAACTTGATATAATATCACTTGAATATTTTACCCCATACATAGTCAGCAATGAATATCACATTTACATTCAATGCTGGGTGACTATGAGATTGCCAATCACGCTTAGTGCGTTCTCTTGTTCGCTTACCAAATGTAAGTAATATTAATGTAATATTCATAGAAGTTTTTATATTACCTACCTAAAGGGGATGTGTGGAAATAAATAAATTTTCGGGGTTACAAAGATTGTTTTTCTTTGAAATTTACTTTTCTACTTCTGCGTATTACGAGTATTAAAATAATCAATTTATATAATATAATTGTAAGTCTGTACATCGAAGATATAATAGAGAAACTGTTGTAGGGGGGTTTTATGAACGCAATAGTATCTACCCAAAACAATGGATTTTAAATTTTTTGTCTGTTTGTCTCTGTGTCTGTTTATCTGTGTGTCTGTTTGTCTGAATGTTTGAACACGCTAATCTCAGAAACGCTTTAACCGATTTGAATGCGGTTTTTAGTAATGAGATGTGGTTTATTCAACTTAACATTTAAGGTTTGTATTATTTCAATCGGCTCATAAATAAAAAGTTATGTCGGTTTAAAGTACCACGCAGGCGGAGCTGCGGGCAACAGCTATACATAATAAATCAGTAACTGGTGATCAAGAAAACTATAACACGCAGGCGGAGCTGCGGGCAACAGCTAGTATAATAAATATGTTAGGACAATTCACACAACGCCATCTAGTCTCAAACTAAGCAGAGCTTGTGATATGAGTACTAGATAAACTGATATAAATACTTTTTTTTTGTAAATACATACCTACAGATTATACATAGGAAACATCCAGATTTCGGTACCAACGTATGTGTCACCACACCACTTTGTCCCGACCGGGAACCGAACCAGAGACTCCGGCGTCGAAAACAGATACACTACTGACCACGCCACTGATGCAGTCAGTTATTTTTTTTTTAAATAAATATAATTTATTTCGTAATCTTTGTACAATAAAATTTACATAGATTTAATTGTGCGGTAAATGGCAATAGGCTCGCCCCCTATTACATGGGACCTAACATAGCTGGCGAGATGTGGGTGTGTTTGCACACCTCTGCCTACCCCTTCGGGGAAATAGGCGTGATGCTATGTATGTATGTATTAATTGTGCGTTATTAAATTATAGTTAGTGCATCAGTATCTAAGTATGTAGGTATAATAATAACTATTTACATATATCTATATGTATATATACCAAAATACCATTATGGAATGGAATATTGATATTATATGTAGTCCGAGACGCCCAAGACTTTAATTGGCTGTGCCATAGCGGCTGGCACGTAAGATTTTGTTGCATTTCATCAACATTTCATCGCAAGGCAACGGGTTTAAATTTTTTTTTCAGCTACTTTTTACTAAATTCATTCGGCCATTTTAGACATAACCCATTATACGTAGGTCACATTATGAGTTTTGCGTAACTTAAAAAAACAACATGTTAAAACCAAAATGTTATGTTTATTGCTTTTCAAAATACTCTCCTTTACATTTTAAACATTTATTTCATGCGATCGAACCATTTTTTAAAACAGGAGGACCACAGATCTGAAGGCTTGTTTTCTACGTGCTGATTGAACGCTAAGTATTAGTTTTAGCAGTAGTATTTAGTAAGCCTCTTCGGAGTTGGTAAAAGTGAAACCTCTCATCAAATCTTTGAATGTGGGGAATATACAGAAATCACAGGGTGCTAGGTCGGGGCTATGCGCAGGATGGGTGACGAGTTGTACTTTTTCGGAAGCTAAAAATGACTTTGTTTTGTTGGCCGTGTGGGAAGAAGCGTTGTCATGATGTAGGAGAACGCGGCTTTTGGGTCGTCTTTCGCGAACATTTTCTTACACCCTGGGTAAGCAAATGGTAGAATACCACTCGGCATTAACACTCTTTTGATCTTCAAGTGGAATTGTACAGATGGGACCCGTAGCTGAGAAAAAAAACGCGATCATTTTTTTACCAACGTTTCTGCCTGCCTCTCTTTTGTTGGCTTGTTCTTATTTTCAAACACCCATTCACAAGATTGCTGATTTTTTCGGGTTCAAAACAATAAATCCACGTTTCGTCTCCTGTGACAATGTTATAAACAGAATTAGAATGCCCGTGGTCGTACTTCAGTAGCATCTGTGAGCACCATTCCACGCGAGCCCGCTTCTGCTCCGCTGTCAGTTCATGAGGGATCCAACGATAACAAAGTTTCCGAACTTTCAATTCTTCGTGTAAAATTTTCTGGATTTGACTCATACCAATCCCCAATAGTCCTCGAATTGTCCCATAGGTAATCCGCGGGTTTTCTTCAATTAACCGCTTAACAGTAGCCACATTATTTTCGTTGACGGCAGTTGAAGGCCGCCCTTCACGAAATTCGTCATGTAAAGAAACTCGACCTCTCTCAAATTCGGCAAACCATCCCTTCACGGTGCTCAAACAAGGTGCTTCTCTCCCAAAAGCATTTTGAAGACGAGCGGCACAGTTTTGCGGAGAGAGAGAACTTTTAAAATCATAAAAAATCATCACTCTAAAATCTTTTCGACTTAATTCCATTTTCGTTGCATACGTAGAACTTTGATGTGTGATAAAAAACAATTGACAAATGATTTCCCGCCAATTGTTTTTTTTTATTACTAAGAAGGTTGCAACGTTTAAAAAAATATAAGTAACATTCGAAATTCAAGTAGTTCCGATTAGCTAGAAGTGCAAAACTTTTAGTGTGCCCCATGTATGTGTGCCCCATGTATGTGTGTCCGGTGACCGCAATAAGCTTGTCCCCTAACGCGTGGGACTTAAAATACTGGCCAATTGTGGGTGTGTAATGCGCCTCTGCCCCCTTCGGGATATAGGCGTGATATGTGTGTGCGCATTGATATCAGCTAGTGATACATAATGTAAGTAACATTACCTATTCATATTTACTACATGACCATCGATCTCAGCAACCCGCTCAACTAAATAACCCCGGCTCACATCGGCCTCCGTTCAAAGCCATTCACCTCGAAGCTTAGACTGAATATCAAGTTAGTTGACCAGTCACTGAACAACCTTTGATCATACGTGAGGAGTGAGGCTTCGATACGGTTCGGAGGGCTCCTGTGTGATGACGTCATATCTTATATTATTAGAATGTTTCGACGCTAATAATGGAAGGCTGTTTCTAATGTTGTCACTAACATTAGGTAGACTACCTACTTACCTACATACATCTAATTGACTGAGGGAGCGAAGCGACCGAAGGCTCCCTTTCAACTTGCAGACTGGGGAGAATTTCTTTTGTCTGTACCCATCTACGGGTTCTGTCAGATCATGTTTGAGGCCGTATTTATCAACCGATTTGCATGAAACTTTACACACACACTCCTTGCTTACAATGAATAACATTTGAATGATATTTTTGGATTGGATGACAAAATAAAGAGTAATAAAGAAAATTGAAGAAGAAATTTTCTAAACAAAGCTGTTCACGAAGTCTACGGTTCACAGAACCACTAGTATATTTAGTTCTGCCATTTCAGAGAACAAACATTACACATAGACAAATAAAAACTTACGTTATCGTTTCAAAATAAATATTTTGGACTCAATTTCGATAATAGAACCGACTGGAAGCATTACTTTAAAATAAATATATTTTTTTTATAAAATTCTTTAAATTATGTAATTGATGTAATTTCTTTTTTAATTTCGCGACCCGAGGCCGCTGCAACCTACGTCTATCTATTGCCGAGTGTAGCACTCGGAGTGAGCATAGCACAAGGAAGATTTTTTAAGGCAGTGAGCTGCCACGAGTAAGTACTCATTTGATGTCTAAAGACTACAATAACTTTAAGATAAAAAAAAAATGTGTTTACTTTTTAATATGCTTTTATTAGCTTCACTTGTATGTTTGCTTGCTTGTATGTATGTATGTTTGTAACCGACTCTTTTGCGATCGATTTTGCCCTACTTTGAACGATCAGATTTAATTCAAACTTTGCATACCTGTCAAAGACCGATGACAATGCAATAATTCGATTAAAAAACAAATAAATAATAAATAAATAATAAAAACTAAATAATAGTTTAGATGACAATGCAATAATTCGATTAAAAAAGAAATAAATAATAAATAAAAAAATTAATAAATAATAATAAACTAAAAAATGAAAAATAAATAATAGTTTAAAAAAAAAAACACGCTTTTATAGAGAATCCAACTAAAAAGTAGAAAATAAATTTTAATAAGTTTGAATTAAGAATAGTGTAAATAAGATATAAATGTATATTATTGTAAAAAAGCGTGAGGTGCATAGTGTCAATAGTTATAAATATTTTATTGACAGATATGAGTAGAAGAATTATCACTTTGATAATATCTTAAAATGCACCTCACGCTTTATTTGCTAAAATTTATAATTTTCTACTTTTTAGTTGGATTCTCTATAAAAGCGTGTTTTTTTACTTTTTTAAACTATTATTTTTAAAGTAATACTTCTGTGTGTAATAGTCGGTTCTGTTACCGAAACTGAGTCCAATTTTTTTTTTGTATTCGTAAGAAGACCAACGAACTAATTATAATGTCAGGCGTTTTTTAAATATTTTCAACTTCTTAAAGAGTTTAAATACCTACGTGTTGAAAGAGACACGATATTCTACTCATTTGCATTACTTACTCAATGAGTCTGCACTGCGAGTTAGTGAATTCTTTGACTTGTCTCTTGGAAACTGTCACCAGAACCAGTACCTAGATACGTATGAGCTACGAGTAAAGACTCCTTTGATAAACGATGCGCAATGTGCTTTGTCACTGTAGATTGTAGAATTTGAGTTCATGTTTAGGAGACTTTGGAATAATCACCTTAGGTGTGTAGACATACCACGGATTGTGTGCATCTGAATAATTGACAGATCCTTTTTTAATCGTTGCTAAATAAATACCTGCTATGGAAAATGATAGTCCGAAACGTCCAGGACTTAAGATTTTGTTGCCTTTCATGGCAAGGCAACGGGTTTAAGTTTTTTTTGCAAAATTACACTATAGCTGCTACTTTTAATTAAATTCATTCGGCCATTTTGGACATACCTAACCCTTTATATGTGTGCCCAGTGACGGCAATAGGCTTGTCCCCTACTACGTGGGACTAAAAATACTGGCAAATTGTGGGTGTGTAATGCACCTCTGCCTACCCCTTTGGGGATATAGGCGTGATATGTGTGGGTATGTGTGTGTGGGGAAAATGATTTGTTAGGACAATCTGAACACAACCACATCTCAAATTACAGAGTTTGAACCTAGGTCCTACTATGAGTCGAAGTCTAGATAGGTATTGTGAACTGAGTATAGGCACCTACTATCTCCTTTACTACCTAAGCAAAAATGACAGCTCTCAAGAGACTTCATGGCCTATAAAGATACTTAAGGTACCTTAGGTTTTAAATTACAATTCTTCGTGACGAATTCAAATCCTGTGAATTGCGACAAAGAAATAATGAGCCGTGACTATGGCACATGAGGTTTGTGACAATGGTTCATGGCTGTTGGTTCCATTAGAAGATTCTCAAGTCTTTATGGCTCCATTAGTGGTTTCAAAAGGATCTACTAATTTCGATGGTTCCATTTAAATCGTTGAACCAATAATCCGAATGTTAACGGTTCAGTGCCACCGTTTTTAAAGTTTTCGAAAAAAATTCGAAAGTCTCTTATACAACAGTAATGTCCGTCCGTGAACAACTTTCAACTCGGGAACGGTCAAGAATCAAGAATCAAAGAATCAATTTCATTTATTCAGTTTAGGCACATAAAGAGCACATATGAATGTCAAAAGTATGGTAAGAGGTAAGAAATGGTAAGAGCTAGACTTAGTGTAAACGCCAATCGACTTAGCATAGCGAAAACCCACGCAAAATGAATTTGACCTTTGACCTCTGATCTCAAGGCCAAGGTCAAAACGAGGTCAAATCGAGAATGGTAATAGAGACTCAAGACCAGCTGCAATAAACTCAGCATGGTCAAAGACCTCTAAAATGAACTTGATCTTTGACCTCTGATCTCAAGGTCAAGGTCAAAACGAGATCAAATCGAGAACGGTAGTAGTTAGAGACTCAAGACCAGCTGTAATCAACTCGGCATGGTCAAAGACCTCTAAAATGATGTTGAACTTCATGTCATGTGACATTTTTTAGATTGTATGAAAAAACTTTCGAAGACTCTAAAATATATTATGGCTGCCATATTTTTAACTAGTTTATTAAATAGTTCCATGATGGCGCCGGATGTTATCGTCATTCTTTTGTGCAGTCGTTTATTATAGGTGCTAACTAATTCGACTTACCCAAACACACCGACTGCAACGGCTGCTTCTCTAAGAGCCCTCTCCTGGTCCATGTCTCTCAAGGTCTCTGGTCGGATAGTGGCCGTGTTCCTTGGTTGACGCTCGTTTTGTACAGCTGAGGACAACACACCTACATTAAAATGTACAGTCCGTTTCATTAGGGAAGATGTCAAAGAATAAAACTAGATATGCAATACATTCTGCTGTTGCAATAATTGAGCTGAGTTTGTCGATCCGGGTCGAACCCCTAAACGACTGGACCGATCTTTAAGAATTCAGATATATGCACTCACGGTGATGGTCACTATGACCGTGCCAAATTTCAAAAAGATCGGTCCAGTCGTTTAGGAGGAGTTCGATAACGAACGAAATACACGAGTCGTCTAAGAAAGAGCTTCGTAAACTCCGCTCAATAAATTTTAATATATTTTCATGTAATGTAATTTTAATTTATTTAAATTAAGATTTCCAAAAGAGATTATACCTACCTATTCCTCTTCATTGCGATTTCCAATATCTTAAGCAAAAAAACCTTAACGAGGTCTTTGTGGAAGTGACTGAAAATCTCAATATAGCTCCCTCGATCCATCAAAAATATTCAGTTCATCAATGACAAAAAGACATTGAAGGATCACAATGGTCGTAGGGACCTCTACCTACACTGTTATTGCGGAAAGTGATGAAAAATAACATATCAAAATAATAACATTGTATTTTACGTAACTAACGGGCGAATACCTACCTACTGAAACGTCACTCAAATTTTAAGATACACAAAAGTGACGTTTGATTATGAAAAATTTAAGTTTAAGGGCTGCTCAAGCATTTTAACGGACTTGGATTTTTTCGGAGTGCGTGGCTTGCCTTTTAGGTTACCTCTGGAATGGGCAAAAATCAATACTGAACGTTTCCTTGTCCCGCACCGCGAACTAATTCAGAGTAACTAGTTCTTCTGTGCGGGAAAAATCAAGCATTACCTTGACATTGGCGAAATCATCGATGAACTTAAATGTAGCCACGTTCTTAAAAAAAGTAGAAGAAGCATTTTATATCTCCTAAATATGTGAGTGGCGTTTCAGTATTCGGCCAAGTGCGAGTCGAACTCGCGCACAGAGGATTCTGTACCAAAACGGTAAAAAAGAGTCACGTTTGTTGTACCTATGGGAGCCCCTTTGAACCCCTTTTGACGCCTGGTAATATAATTTAGCAATATTTTGCTTCAATACGAATAATAATCATATATATGGCGCTGTGTGTTAACATTTTGTTTACTTGAACGCGCATATATCAGGAACTACTGATTCGAAAGAAATCTATTTGTGTCGAATAGTTCATTTATCGAGACAGACACACACACACACACACTACGACCAATAGGTATAGAACATAACATTAATGAAAACACGTATGAAATCGCAGACACAGCTAGTCTTACCGATTTATTATGTATTATACCTACTAATATTTTATATTTTTTACTAGCGGACCCGACAGACGTTGTCCTGCAAAAAAAAAACCCAAATTGTGAATCTAAACCATTCTCGAATCCCCTTGAACACACACAATACAATTTCATCAACATCGGTTCAGCCGTTTAGGAGGAGTTCAGTGACATACACACGTACAGTAGAATTATAGGTATATATAAAGATAAAGATGGATATATTTTATTTTATTTTTATTTTTATTTTTATTTTTTACAATAAGCACACCAACTGCATAATTACCCATAACTTACAAACTAATACACAATACAAACTAATACTATCAAAGTAATTACTCAAATTACAGGCATGCATAACATTGGAATAACCTATTTTGACTGCAACTTTAGTTTCAACGTTATTATTCATACATTAAATAACATAAAGAACAAGCATCACCAGGTGTGTAACCTAGTAATACCCATTCCCTACCCCATTCCACCCCGCCAATAGACAAAATCACCATAATATACGTATTTACATGAATACGTATCCAAGTTACATGAATTCTTGCATCACTGAACCGGTAAAATAAAGAAACAATGAAACAAAAAAAATGAAATGCAGGTAGCCCTTTATTCCTCGATAACAGGCACATTGAAGCCGTTAATCAAGAAGTACCTGTAAGACACAAATTTCATCGAAAAAAGGTCTATGAAATTGTTTGAAGTGGCGGATATATCATTATATAGCCTGGCCATACGTGTTAGGGGACTATTAAATGTGGTGTTTAAAGTAGAAGTGGGTACATCAAAAGTACGATGATGCCTCATAGCGCGATGGTTAATTCTAAAGTTAAGAAGGTTAACAAGCTGTGCGTCAATGGATCCACTTACAATTTTGTGAAGAACCAACAGGTCCGCAGTGTCACGTCTATCTCTCAAGCTCCTCATGCCATATAGTCTCAGTCTAGCTGAATACTCGGGAACAGAATTACGTACACCATTTCTTATGCTTAAATATCTGACAAAACGAGCCTGAATTGATTCAATACGTTCCACATGTGTCGAATAGAATGGAGACCAAATAGTGTAGCAATACTCCAAGACACTTCGCACCAGAGCGCCATAGAGCAAGACAATGCTGTTATTGTCACGAAAAGGTTTAGACATGCGGATGATAAAACCTAGGGTTTTTTTAGCTTTTAGTACTATATTATCTAAGTGATGACGAAAAGATAGAGATGTATCGAACGTAACACCCAAGTCACGTACAACGGACACTCTTTCAAGCGCACCTCCATCTATTTGATAATTGAAATCAATATAGTTTTGTTTGTTTGTGAAAGTTATTAAATTACATTTCTTTACATTTAAAGACATATTGTTCTCCAAACACCAATGCTGCAGCACATCCAGATCTCTCTGAAGCCTCAAACAATCGCCAAGTTCAGCTATTCTACAATATATTTTCAGGTCATCAGCGTATGCTAGACAGTCGCACTTTAATATAGTTAGGAGGTCATTTATAAATACTAAGAATAGCAAGGGGCCCAATTTTGAACCTTGAGGAACTCCAGAACTAGGAGTAAATGGAACAGATTCATAACCAGCTAGTGACACAAGCTGCGAACGACACCGCAGATAGCTTTCAAACCACCGCAACAGACTACCATGAATACCAGCATGGCTCAGTTTAAACGAAAGCAATGAATGATCCACCCGATCGAAAGCCTTGGCAAAATCAGTGTAAACGGAATCAACCTGACCCCTTTCCTCAAAAGTGTCAGTAAGAAAAGTGATATAAGTCAGTAAATTGGACGTGGTTGACCGGCCAGACATGAAACCATGTTGCCGAGGACTTAAAACATGTTGCAGGTGAGAATATACCACGCTGTAAATAAGACCTTCGAATATTTTTGCAAACTGTGAGATGATAGATATTGGTCTATAATTAGTTACATCGTTCAAGCTGCCAGACTTATGAATAGGAGTGATATGAGAGATTTTCCAAAGATCGGGAAATATTCCATCTCTTAGTGACTTATTATATATTAAGTGCAGAGGTTTGACGAGTGCGGCCACGCATAAACGAATAAAAACTGGAGGAATGCCATCCGGACCCGCTCCTTTATTTAGATCCAATCTCTTAATACTTTCCCCGATCTCACTCTCTGAGATGTATATTGAAGGAACACAGTAATTGGACTCAGAGTGAGTTGAAAGATTATTGTTAGATATAGAGTTCACTCCATAAACAGAGGCAAAATACTCGGCAAAAAGATCAACCACGCGGTCGCCCCCGTCAACCGTACGATTCCCGTACTTAACTTGGTTAGGGATACCTTTGTATGTCTTCTTTGATTTAGTATACCGCCAAAATGACTTAACATTAGTTTTTATATCATGTTCAATCTTTGAAATATACATTTTAAAACACATATCTGTAGCTATACTGGCCTGCTTACGAAGCATATCAAATGTGTCATAATCGCGCGGATTGTTATATTTTTTGAACCGCAATCGATATCTATTCTTTTCTTTGAGTGTCCTAATCAACGCTGGAGAGAACCATACAGGATAACTGCTCCTTTTAGGTTTCATCATAGGAGTGTGTCTCTCAATTACTTCCCAGAGTATATTGTAAAATTCCTGGACAAATTCATTGCAGTCCAGACCTTCATACTTGTCCCATGCGATTCGACACAGGTCAGCAACACAAGAATCATAGTCTGTTTTATTAAAATTAAATCTAATCCATGATGAATTATGGCTTATATTACAGTGAGTAGTGTTTTGAAGTGTCAGTTCCAATGGCGGATGATGGATATCAGGTTTGCTAAGTGGGGGCGCAACAGAGACAATTGCTCCAATAGCATCATTAATCATAATGAGATCAAGAATAGTACCCGTGCCATTGCATATTTTATTAATCTGAGTAAGACCAGTAACATAAAGAAACTCTCGCAGAGCTAATGATTTAGAATCGACAACTTCCATAAATGGATCATCTGTGTTGAGCCATTTAATTTTGGGTAAATTAAAGTCCCCTATTATCAGGGTAGGTATATCACAGTTTTGTAAATAGATATCCTCAACCCTAGCTAAAAATTCTTCAAATTCAGCTGAAGGTATGTATGATGTTATATATAGAAGACACATATTTACACAGATACCCCCGAGACTCAGACATAGCCATATTTCTCCTGCAGAGGTTTGCCAATCGACCTTGTTTACAAAATTAATGTTTTTATTTACAGCTACCAAAATTCCACCACCATAAGACTTAGAGTACAACTGCTTATAGGCATCAGAGCGATCATATCGTATAACAGTATATCTTTGATCAAAATATTCAGATGAGTAGAATGAGTCATCCAACCATGTCTCCGTGATACAGATTACATCGTAATTGGCATTCAAAATTGACATATAGATATCATGTGACTTGGTTTTCATTCCTCTTACATTTTGATAGAAAACAGACACAAGCATTATAGTACGAACAAAATTTTACACAACATTTAAGTAGGTACTTAGTCTATTATTTATTATACGAGTACCTATTATACAATCATGTCCAAGCACTTTTCATCTTTGATGACAATACTTCCAGAGTTCTCATCCTTGGCAACAAATATTTTTCCATACCTAACCCAGACGAACTTATATGACCTTTCTTTAGCCTTGATACGAGCGGCAGCATGTAGGGCCTTGTAGGTAGGAGAGAGGTGTTCCGAGACATATATGGGCTCTTTACGTACGCCATAGCCCAGCAGTGACGTATTCAGCTTGTCTTCTTTATATATATGGATAGGACTACTACGGTATCTTGCGCGGTGCTTCGCGCCGCACCACGCCATAGGTTTTGGCCTATAACTTTGGACCCCTTAGGGCTAGATCAAATTTTCGATTTTATGGTTTGCATCCAGATCGAGGGCTATCCATAGAGGGGTCAACCATCATTGGAGCATAAGCAGTTCTCGAGAGCTAAGGGGGGACAAAAATTACATTCCCCATTTCTATACAGGATGGAATTTTTTAATGACACCTAGAGGGAAGTACAACATATTGAAGATAGACAATTTTACTCAAAGAAAACATTTATTTTTACCTTTATTTTTAAAAAGAAACAGAACTGCATTCTCAGATTTTTATTATTCGATTGCCACAACCGGGAATCGAACCGGGTAAAATCCGAAAAAATAACAGCCTGTACTTTTTACCGTTTTACCCGAGGAAGAGCGACACCAAGTAATTCTACTGCAAGATGGTGCTCCGACCCATAACACCAGAATCACCACTGCCTATGTTAATAACCATTTCAATACCTGGATTGGTACAAACGGCACAATCAGATGGCCTGCGAGATCACCAGATCTCACCCCTTTAGTTTTTTTTAATGGGATATTTAAAAAATCTAATTTACCAAAATTCCTACGCAACTGTAAACGAGTTAAGAACTGAGGTACACAATACGATTTTGAATATTCATCACAACTTCGCTATTAAAAGTTACTGAAAATGAATTCCTTAAAAGAATAAATTTCTGTATCCAACAAAATGGAGCTCATTTCGAGCAAATAATTAGATTTCATGGTTTTCCTTTCATTTAATTTACCACGTTTGTTAGAGAGATTTGATCCTTATGATTGACCCTACCGATCGATGCCATAAAAGTACAGAATGTTATTTTTTCGGATTTAATTCGGTTTGATTCCAGGTGTGGCAATTGAATTTTCGAAAATCAGTGAATGCAGTTCTGTTTCTTTTTAAAAATAAAGGAATGTTTCCTTTGAGTAAAATTGTCTTTCTCCAGCATGTAGAGTACTTTCCCTCCAGGTGTCATTAAAAAATTCCATTCTGTATATGTATAGATTTTCTATTTATTATAATTTTTTATTGTTTATTTTTGTTTTACTTTGTGGGAGGGGTAGTGGCGCCATCTCGACACTAGGCCCTCTGAAAACAGCGCTATCCAACGTCTAACAGCATCAAGCTCTAGATGCACAGATCAGGGACTATATAGGTGGTTACACTGGCGCTGTTCATGGGTACCTATCTTCACAAAGGCACTGTTATAATTTTTTATTGTTTATTTTTGTTTTACTTTGTGGGAGGGGTAGTGGCGCCATCTCGACACTAGGCCCTCTGAAAACAGCGCTATCCAACGTCTAACAGCATCAAGCTCTAGATGCACAGATCAGGGACTAGGTGGTTACACTGGCGCGGTTCATGGGTACCTATCTTTACAAAGGCACTGTTATAATTTTTTATTGTTTATTTTTGTTTTACTTTGTGGGAGGGGTAGTGGCGCCATCTCGACACTAGTCCCTCTGAAAACAGCGCTATCCAACGTCTAACAGCATCAAGCTCTAGATGCACAGATCAGGGACTAGGTGGTTACACTGGCGCGGTTCATGGGTACCCATCTTCACAAAGGCACTGTTATAATTTTTTTATTGCTTGTTTTTTAATGTTTTATTTTGTGTAGGTACCCTGTTTTCTCAGTATCTGTGTAGAGATTAAACGTATTTTCTTTCTTTTGTTTCTTTCTATACTATAAAGAGGAAAGATTTGATCGTTTGTTAGTTTTTTTGCATTGTAGTCTTCGAAACTACTGAACCACGATTCAAGACTACATTAAAAATATCTGAGTGCTACTTTTAAACTAATTTTTATCTCGGTAGATAATGTGTGCAACAAAACCGACTTCAAATACCGAAATGGGACCAAATAATTGTTGGAATGGGACCAAACGATAAGAGCTATAGCTTTCAATTTAAAAAAAAAAACAATATCGGTTTACCCAGTCGCAAGTAAAAGTCGAATTGAAAAACTCCTCTTTTGTAAGTCGGTTAAAATCTATATCACAAGACGCTAGTTGTTTATAAATAAATACAAATATTTTTGGACATTCTCACACAACGTCATCTAGCCCATATTAAGCTAACTAGTTATCCCGAGGAACTTTGTATTGCCTCAAATAAAAAATAAATAAAAAACATTTTAATATTTCATGCATATCTATGTCAATTGAAAAACGCGACGGACGGACAGACAGACAAATTGTCGTATTAAATATACAGATATAAGCTACTGCTATGGGATCTAGACAACTGATAAACATACTTATATATTTGTAAATACATACATAATATACATAGAAAACACCCAAACTCCGAAACAAACATTTGTGGATCAAATATTGGATAGAAACAGGCGTTACCTGGCGAAAATCCATGACAAATTAATGGTAAGATGTTAAAAACTTTTAAAAATATAATAGCATTATTTTTTTAAAACGAGGCATTATCAAGACTCTTGATAATGCCTCGTTTAGAGGCGAAACAATTGTCGACGTTTTGTTGTCTTTTTTAACTCTGCGAAAAAAATAATGCTATTATATTTTTAAAAAGTTTTTAACATCTTACTTACCATTAATTTGTGGATCACACAAATAATTTGATTCGTCCCGGAATCGAACCTGGGACCTCAGGGAGTCGCATACTCATACCACTGCGACACCGAGGCAGTCAAATTATAATATTAGTAAGATTCTAACAAGACTTCCTAGTTCCTAGTTACTTAGGTACCATTAGAAGGGTGAACCGACAATAAACCCAAACGACCCACCCTTCACAGGGAGAATGCGATATGTGACATTTTTATACGTCCCCCTCAATCTCCCTACTTTCTTTTATCTTTTGCCATTTACCCGGCAACTGGCGGATGGTTCCTTATGAGTTTTTAAATGATTTTGACTTGTACAATGTCTGGAATTCATTAGCACATGGAACAATTAAATAGATACTAGTGGTTCTGTGAACCGTAGACTTCGGGAGCGGTTTGTTTAGAAAATTTCTTCTTCAATTTTCTTTATTACTCTTTCATTTGTCATCCAATCCAAAAAATATCATTCAAATGTTATTCATTGTAAGCAAGGAGTGTGTGTGTAAAGTTTCATGTAAATCGGTTGATAAATACGGCCTCAAACATGATCTGACAGAACCCGTAGATGTAGAGATGTAGAGGTATAAAGAAATTCTCCCCAGTCTGCAAGTTGAAACGGAGACTTCGGTCGCTTTGCTCCCTCAGTCAATAACGTTTCATAAAAAGTGTGATACATATACTTAGGTAGGTATTTAGTAGTATGTCAGGATTTCGTCCACGGAAATTCTTACTTACTTTTGAAATAACCCTGTATAAGTATACTATACATAGTATACTTATGAGCATTATGTTATTGACCGAGCGAGTGAAGCGTCTACATTTCGAGATTGGACAATTTTGCTTTGGTCAGTCTGTCTGTCTGTGTGTTCCGTGCTAGCAGCCACAGTTTTTATCTGATCTTCACGAAACTTGGCACAAGTATTCCTTTACTAGAAACAATATTTTTAGTGGAGTTTTTTTTTTATTGGGGACTATAGTTATTATAGGGCCTCCTCCAGCCTTTTCCATGACTTCCTGTCCTTGCCCAATTCAATCCATAGATACTACCCAAAAATATTTCATAAATTGAAAAAAAAAAAGTAAAAAAAAAACTAACATTACGCTATTACTTTTTTTTTGTTGTACTAACACATGAATTGTATCATGGAAATATGGATTAAAGAGGCTTTATTATTATTATTTCATTTATTCAAATACTTAACATATTTATTACATTTTTAAATAAAAAGTAAATACATTTAAAAATATAAAAAACAGTGACCCACCATTATTATTATAGTTATTATAGAATATACATGTAAAATAAATAAATTTAAGTATCTGTTTGTAATTCCAAACTACTTTTCAAGGTCCATATTAGTTAGCCTAGAATAATATAAGTATTGTACTTATATATTAGGTTCTGCCTGCTCAGGCTCTGCTCAATAAATGCGTAAGAAAATATGGGTAACTTGCATTAAAATAATTTTAATAGAGAAAAACCTACTTAAAATTACTGAAATGGGACCAAATTGAAATGGCACACAAAGGGAAGCACTATAGGTATAACTATGGATTAAAAAAATCAAAATCGGTTTCACAAAGTCGAAAGTTTATTCTGACTAATCTCTGAAACGGCTTGACCGATTTTGACGGGGTTTTTTACTGGCAGATAGCCGACGTTATAAGTCGTAACCTCACTTTATATTCCAGGAATATATTCCCGTGGGAATTGGGAATTACTAAACCAAACCCTGAGCATTTGCTATTTGGAGTAAAATTTGCTGTGTGAAAAACTAATACAAGCATTAATGTATACATACAATAGTTCCCCCTACTACGCTGTAAATCAAACAGCCCCTCCCATATCCGGCCGCAGCCATCTTTGAGTCCTCATTTCCGGTGTTAAGAGCAAGCAAGATAGAGACACGATAGTTCTAGATGGGAGTGAAAGGGATGTGTAGATGTTTGTGATTTTTGATCTGTTATTGGATTCCAGGGATGTGTAAAGTTTGTCTTTGGGGTATGTATAGGAATCTAGCTAAACGCCATGGCTCCTCCCAAACCTCACAGGGTATATAAATAGGTATGTATTTAAGGGGTTATATACACACACACACATATCACGCCTATACCCCCGAAGGGGTAGGCAGAGGTGCATTACTCACCCACAATTTGCCAGTATTTTTAGTCCCACGTTATAGAGGGCAAGCCTATTGCCGTCACCGGGAACACATATAATGGGTTATGTCCAAAATGGCCGAATGAATTTAATAAAAAGTAGCAGTTATATTGTAATTTTGCAAAAAATAATTAAGCCCGTTGCCTTACGTGCCAGCCGCTGCTGTGGCACAGCCAATTATCGGGGTCTGAGGACGATGGATTAGCAACCCACCGTCCTTATAGAAGCAGACTAGAAGGGCTGCGTGTTGTGGGGCTTAACCCCACGCACGCCTTCACTCACCGACGCGGGATAAAACCCGATCCTAAAGATGCGGGGTAACACCCGACCACCACGCAACGGCCACACAGGTGGTCATGGTCCGCTGGGCGCCACTAAGAATACTTCTAGTGCTTACCGGAGGCGCTCAGAAATGGACGTGGGGTGCGGCCGCGGTTAAAAAAATGGATGAATTTGTGAGTTTTTTAGAGGTAGAGCCTGCCAGATAAGTCACGTGACTGATATCTACTACCATTGGTTGAATCTGTCCATCAAATTAAGTTAACTGTGCCATGCTCATAGGAGTCATAGGGCAAGTCTGTATTGAATCGGCCTATCAGACACCAAAAGCATCACATATTTGTGTGATCCACAAGTAAATGTTTGTTTGGGAGTTTGGCTGGTTTTCTATGTATTTTAAGTAGGTATAAGGTAGGTATTTAGATATATATAAGTATGTTTATTAGTCGTCTAGACAACCATAAACTTTTAGCTTACTTTGAGCTAGATGACGTTGTGCGAGAACGAACGTCCAAAAATATTCAAATAAAAATATACGTCAAAAATTGACACGACAACCGACTTAAATTGACAGAAATGGGACCAAATAATAGTCGGAATGGGACCAAATTGAAATGGGACCACTTCGGAAGTAGTAACTTTCATTTAAAAAAAAATAAAAGTCGGTTCACCCTGTCCAAAGATATGAGGTAACAAACAAAAAAAAAAACATACAGTCGAATTGAGAACCTCCTACTTTTTTGGAAGTCGGTTGAAAATAGTGGTGTCTCTCAGGTAATCGTCCTTGACTCATCTCATTTAGAGTTTAAAAATTTAAAGCCAATCTTACTAAAATACGACTTTGAGTTTGTTCATGTTGTTTCAGAATAAACAATCCGATTAACTGCCAAAAGTACAGGTGGCAAACAAAAGTAACTTGAATCAAACTAAGCCCAGTTGACGCCTACAACTTGTGTTCCATTTGGCAGCTGCTCCTTTATGATTTACGAGCCCTAAAGTGTCCATAAAACACACATAAACTCAGATCCACTACACATTCGAACAATACAAATCATAATTGGAAAATAAAATCGCAAGGATCAGGTGCACTACAACCCTAATTCAAAACAAACTAACCAAAATATATCTGTCTCACTTACTCTTCAACAACATCTTATATTGCTGTTTCATCTAAAAGCGACTTCTGTCAAACTTGCGACTTAATGGTTATTGATTTCAATTTGCTGCTAAGACGATCTGGAAGGTAAATTCAATGCAAATACAGTTCAGTTTCGTTTGTATGTTTTTATTCCAGTTATAGCAGTAAGGTTGTGGTCTGTTATTTAGCGATTGGGTTTTAAATGGTATTGTTTCAATTATTTTAACAAGTTAAATAAAGACAGACAGACAGGCAGATAGGCAGAGGTGCAATACCACCCTCAGTTTCGGGCGCCACTGGGATCGGGCACCACTGGGAATTCTCTTAGTCTCTACCAGAGGCGCTCGGCAATGGACGTAGGTGCGGCCGCGACACGCGAAAAAAAAAAAAAACCCTCAGTTTTCCAGTAATTCTCTCAGTCCCACGTTATAAGGGGCAAACCTATGCCGTTACCGGACACCAAAAATATACAAAACCACTCTGTAATTCAAACCAATTTTCCCACAGCTAGGACAGATGGTATGATATACCACTAAATACAATTTTTGCAGTCGAAGCGTTACATAAAACAGATAAAAATACTGCAGATGATAGAACCATGCTTTCCTAGCAAGAATTGGTCATATTAACCGCGGCTGCCCTCTTAAGCTTGTACTTAGTTTGTACAAAAAAATACAGACAAGGACATACACAGCATACGGTATTTCGTTACGAGACGATTTCTACTAAAACGCACAACCCGCGCACTACCCTTAGTCCGCGTTAAGAAACTTCGTTTCGAAAATAAAATAAATAAATAAATACGTTAGGACAATTCACACAACGCCATCTAGTCTCAAACTGAGCAAAGCTTGTGATATGAGTACTAGATAAACTGATATAAATACTTACATACATTTTTTTTTTGTAAATACATACATACACGTATTATACATAGGAAACATCCAGACTTCGGTACAAACGTATCTGTCTTCACACAAAGTTAGTCCCGACCGGGAATCGAGCCCGAGACTCCGGGCGGCGTCGAAAGCGGATGCACTACCGACCACGTCACCGAAGCAGTCAAATCATAGTTCACCATAAGTAAAAAATCGCTTACAGTGCAACCTCCCTCAAAATAATAGCCGCTCGCGTTATGGCCCCTTCCGGGCCTTTTGAGTTTAGACTCGCGCTTGAAAAGTTAGAAATTCGAAGCAAACAGTCGATACTTCCACAATATTAGATTTTCTGCCTTACCAGATACGCAAATAAGATCAAATTCGTTTGGTGCAATGTAAATGAGTTGTGACCTTATATTTCTGTATGAATATTAATACAGGGTTGGATTTGGGGGTTTTAGGTGCGGATTAAAATCGCATTAATCAGTGTCTGTTACTGGAGATTTAGCTTACGGTATAAACAGTGAAGTGTTAGGGTACAATGTCGGAATCCAGGTACAGTTAGTAACAAAAGTGATTTGTGTGTGTGTTAACATTGTCGGTTACCACTAGACCACGAGCCTCTCTTTTCTGTCTATGTAGTGTTTGAAAATCATAGATAGACTAAACCCAACTCAGGGCAACTTATATCTAAGGGTTTATTTCGTCAGAATCTAATAGCAGAAAAAAGTCACTTTAATATAAATAAAAATAAATCTACGCCAGCAGAGTTGCGGGCATAATTTATTTAAACTGTTATAATTTATGAAGTAGGATAAGTAAAAGTAACTTCTAAAAAGCACTTCTGACACCGCCATTACACAGTAAGACCGAGCTTACAATTGCGTCGAGTAGGTACATGCGGGGATTAAAATACAAAATCAGCGTCATTACCATTTAATTTTACAAATGAATCTTTAATTCTCTGCTTTCTACTCTCTTCTACTGAAGCTAAGTCAATTTTAATATTATTTTTTTGTTATCTCTACATAGCTATTAAAAAAATGTAAAGCTTGTTTTTAAACTTTCATGATTTTTACTCATACTCATCATTAAGACGGAGCTTGCGGAGTCTTCACAACGATGGGCTCAATCAAGAATGTATGCGACACGATAGCGGGCGCATCTCTTAACCTATCAACTTCAAATTTGGCATAAAGATATAACATAAGCCTGTGGTTTTCTGTATAGTTTTTGGTGTATGTGGCTCTTGTAGTTTTTTAGTTATTACGCATTAAAGAAACATGGCTTTGACAGTGCTAAATATTAGGTTATATAGGGTTAGGTTAATATTCCGCCAGCTCCGTCTTTATTATTTCGATGTAACCCGCCCGCGTTCCAGCAAACCGCCCTAGATAATCAATGTGAGCTGGTTGACACCCACAACTGGGCACAAACATCCCACAACGTTCGGTCCTGTGCTGTCCACATCCAGTGGCTTCCCGTGACCTTAACAGTCTGTGGCAGGCCTACCCAAGATGCTTCCACTTCATCTGCTTCCACTGCTTCCACTACACCTTCACTAACGTACTACTTTATGCGTGCGATAAATAACAAACGTACATACACTTGCCATTTTCTATTTGAAATCATGAAATGTTACAATTTCTGAACAATCTTAAAAATTTATAAATTTTAATCCTTTTCCATTTGTAAAGTCAGTTAAAATGCTTGACAAATTATTGACTAAAACCTTCCTCTTACATCACTCTATCTAATTAAAAATATCGTATCAAAATCCGTTGCGAAGTTTTAAAGATCTAAGCATACATAGGGACAGCAGATAAGAGACTTTGTTTTAAACTACATATGTTAATAATACTACGACAATTTGTTTCTTTTATAATTTCTCTTAAAATACACAAAACGAACATCGAAAAACAAAACAAATTAACAAACCAAATCAACTTAATAAAAGCCAGAAACATCCATTACACAAATTACCATAACGCATGAACAACGAACAATGAAAATGTGATCCAATTTGCACGAGAAAAGAAAGTGTCAAAAAAATAAAGGTAACGAGGCCCCAGTATTGTGCCCTGCGGCATGCCAGACGGGAACGCCTTTATCACTTTAAGCTTTGAATTATTTTGGTCTTTGGGACCCCTGGTATGAATGGGAAAGTGTAATTTCGTTACGCTTTGAGATGTCGGCGCTACAATCTAATTAGTTTTGGATGGTGTGCTAGGTTCACCTTGTCAAAAGCCTCTGAAAGTACCACGGGTTGATTTAATTAACAAGTGTTGGTTTAATTTACCTGTTTGTCACTTAGAATTAAGACAAAGTTAAGTAAGTCTATTGCGAGAATCTGGTTTGCTCATATTTTCATAACGAGTGGATTTATTGCGCACGCACTGTACATACATTTTTGTATAGGTGTTACTTACCCACTGGATACGTACATATTGTAATATAGGTGTTTAACTGCTTCGGCGTGGTCGGGACTCCATGAGTCTTGGGTTCAATTCCCGGGTTAAATCAAATAATGTTTGAGATGTCCAAAATATATTAAAAAAAAAATAATACTAAATATATACATACCTTCGTTTTTTAAAAAAGTCATTAATATCTAGCTTACACCCGTGGATCTGTTCATATCGATTTCGAATTATCGTACACAATACTCGTAATATAATAAGTACCTAGCTGTTAAACCTTATTATGACGATAGCTTTTTGGTAGGTATCCGATTTTCATGAAACTCCTATAACTAGGTATGCAATGCATGCTACTAATTGCAAATGTTGAGCTGAGCAAATTTTCTTAATTTTTTTTATGCTCTATTTTCATGATTTCAGAGATATGCACTCCCGGGTATGATGTCGACCAGCATGCCAAATTTGGTCATAATTGGGCGAGCCGTTTCGGAGGAGTTGGCACACAAACGATTTACACTTGTCGTCTAAGATAGAGCTTCGCTTCGCTCCGCTCAATAATTATGTTGCCCCAAGCTAAACTATCTAAGACTTATCTAAGAAAACCACAAGATTAAATCTGTTCTGTGGCTTGATTTTTTTACAAACTTAAAAAATAAGGTAAAATAAACCTTTAAAAAACATGATAGTGATATCATTTTAATAAATTTACAAAATGTACCAACACCAGATTTCTACTATTTTATTATAGTATAAATGAGCATGAAGCTATCCTAATTGTTGTTAAACGTGGATTTCACGCGGTTAAACATCCTACTTTATAATGAAGGGTGCTCATTTGAATGCGCCAGTCGGTGTGAACGCCTAAGGGTGATCGCTTTGTAGTTTTTCCTTAATTATCTCTACTACAATGTACCTACTGATCATTATAATATGGGTGTGGTCTAATAGATTCAGCTTTAGGGCATTACGTGATCTGTGAATGGTTCTGCGGTTTGTTATTGACATTGTGTACAGTTTGAGATTTTAATTTGGTTTAGTCATGTGAAAATATTAAATAGACATACTAATAATAGGGTGGAAAACTATCAAAATCTCTAGGGCTTAAAGTTATTTTTAGCTGCACGTGATAACTTCCTGACAAAGGAACGAAGCAGTTCGACAATCTGACCGGAATCGACAATAAGATTGCCCCTATTACGTAGGACCAACAAAGTTACTATCAAAATGTGAGCGTAATAAACGCATCTGTATACCCCTTCGCGGATAACGACGTGATTTTATGTGTAAGTGTATAATCAGAAAGAAACGTAACCTTGTTTGTAGAATTGAAACATCTTGATAAGTTATACCTAAGTATGTATAAACCTTCCAGGTAATTCAAGCAGGATACTTAAAACTGCGGAATCAAGAGATAAAACCAGTAAGAAATCTGTTTACATACTTATATATCTAAAGCTATAGTATTTCAAATATCTGTTAATCATGCAAATATTTCGTACGTCACCGAAGCTTTTAATATTTAATTAAAATTTAAGTAATAATCACGATAATTTGTCCTAAAGTTTAAGTAATATTTTATTACATTAGATGTACAAGTCATAATAAAGAAACTAAATAAATGAAAGTAACTCCATTGGTAACCTATTGTGTGAACACAATTAGAAATCTTGCACGTGAGAGCTCGTGAGAGGGTCAAAAATGATGTGCGGTTGGGGAACCCCCGCGACCCCGTCAGGAACGAATTTCCTTAGGTTTTTATATTTTTTCTGCACTTACATGCTCCTGTCATACAGAAAATATACTGATATTTTCTGTGTGACAGGAACATGTACTCATTTGATCGTAGTAGGCTCCAAACACACACAGACAGCATACAGTATTTAGTTACGGGACGATATATATCTGTATATACTAAATCGCACTACATGTAAGCCGCGTTAAGGAAAAAGCTGACTCATTCTAAATGAGACCATGTTCCTCATATTTGCAATGTTACATACAGATAACAAGTCTACTAAAATCATCAATTTAAAATTAAAGATATAAACGACCGCTATGCAATGCAATGAATCTATCTATATATATAATACGCCAGTGAAGCCGCTTCTCCTCCTAAACTAAGAGTCGCACAGTCAAGTGTGGCACACCGTTGGAAAGGTCGTGGTCTCAAGTGGTGCGATAAGATTAGAAATTTGACAAAAAGTAAAAAAAAAAATTATTACTTGCGCAGTTTGCGCTAAGGGTTGCTAGTTTAAAATTAAAGATATAAACAACCGCTCCATGGCCTCCTTTTGGATCGGCAGCGGCGACCAATTCTTTTTCTTTACTTCGATGAGTATGAGTAGTATAAATACTGGTGTGAATTATTATACAGATTATGTCAGAAACACAGATTTTCGACTAAAACAGCTTCGGGGTCATATTGGAATAATTGACTGAGTGCTCAGTGTGCCTGCTGAGGGACAGACTGGCAAATATATCCTTGAATGCTGTAAAAACATCAAAAGTTTACACCAACACTATCTTTCTCTATGAATGCAAGTTAAAATTGTTGAAATTGTCAAAAGTGAAGTCAGTTCCTTATAAGATCAAAACCCTTTATTTTTAAAATAAGGATTAGGTCCTTCATAGAAAATAATTGCTCAAATCAGTACTCCCAACCACGGCACACGATCTGCCATTTAAATTATTACACCAAATGCATCCGACTGTACGGAATTTAGTGCTAAACTAACAAACGTATGCATGGTTGGTCTAAAAAATATTTTTTTTAAGCTTTTTATGGCTTTTTTAAGCCGTCATTTGTATATTGGGCGGAGAACGCACGTGTCGGCACGTGGCAAAGAAGATTGTCTGTTGTATGCATTGTGGGGTAACCCCTTCGTTTTAGAGACGTATTCGATTTTCAAAGAATCGAATACTTTTTTTTATTCTAGTAAGTAGAAGCAAAACAAGATCGGTGACGTTAAGTCATCCTCGAAAGTACTAAAGGCCGGCGCCCATTATCGGCATCGGCAAGGAAAAGGATCCTTCAGCATCCTACATGGAAGCGCACACTATCAGCAATTATGCTTTGGCATGCTTAAGGATGACGAGGCGTCCTTAAGGATGCCGCACCGTCCTGTAGCTTGCCGAAGCGTTTCAATATCGTATTTCTCGTCATAACAGTCTCAGAGTTGTTACAAGCTAGTTGTCTGAATTGTATTTAATATGGTGGACTGGGATCTAGTGTTCATAGCAACTCTTGCTGAAGAAGAAGAGATGTTGTGTGAGTCAAATGATGCAAATGGCGGATGCCTCCCCTCGCCTCGGCGCCGGCGGCGTACCGAAGGATGCCGAAGCATCCCGAAGCATTCTCAAGGCTGCCGATACAGCAGCCTCAAGCATACCGAAGCGGTATTTTTGTTATTACGACCACATATCACGGAAATTTCTACTTTATTGCCATTATATTATAGTATATTGCTATTTGCCACCAAAAATCCTTTTCCTTGCCGATGCCGATAATGGGCGCCGGCCCTTATAGTATTCCCTATTCTGTAGTAGAAGTACCTATTAGCAACATTTTAATTTTCTCTTTCACACTTTTTATGAAAAACCCTATCATTTTTAAAAATTTATCTTTACTTAAACTTTTTAACTTTATGGTTTCATTATCTACGCTCATCATCCACCGAGCTTTTTCCCAACTCAGTTGGGTTCGGCTTTCCAATCTAACTGCGATTCTGTTAAACTTCGATATTTTCCGTGAACCGGTTGGATTTTTGATTATAGCTCCAACTACCCCTAACGACTGCCATAGATGTTTGTATGATAACCGGGACCGACGGCTTAACGTGCTCTCCAAGGCACGGTTTCACTATCTACGCTACACATAGTTATTATGTTATTTTTTTGTCAGGGATTATCAAGAACATGGTGTAGATACATACGTACTCGTACTGCCGATAAAAGGTTTGTTTTGTACAGTAGGTAATCACTCAATTGCAATACTTTTAAAGTGGGATAGATGTTTGATAATAATCAGACATCTATCTTGAAAATATTGTTATAATCTATCATCACTAGAAATTATCTGTTTCAAAATTTCTTTCGTTTCTTAATCATTTCAAAATGAACCAAAGTACATAGATAATAGAGTCCAAATTCATATAATCTTCTATCACAAAGGGGCTGAGTACAATCTGTCCATATTAATATCTCCTCGCCTAATTGACTTGTAGCATGCGTGCGACAGAATTGCTATAACCTCTGTATAAAATGTTTTGACATGTTTATTTAACGTGGGAACGATAAATATTGCTTTGTTAAATCAGTAAATACTCTTTTGAAGACAATTTTGAGCATCGGGGCTTTGGGAATACTAGTTTAAAGTTTAGTAATTCAAATAATAATGGATTGGTCATGTAGAGGGATAGAAGAAAGGAGATTGACGAATCAGATACATGAAACAAGTGTGGAGGGACAGGCTCGTAAGAGTCGATCTATGTGGATATGCTGACTCTGACCTACGATCAGATCTCTGATCGTAGTCTTGTCGAAAGATCAGGTTAAGTGTGCCACAATAGTTTGCATGCAAATCTCTCTTACAAGTGGTAGCGTTTTTTCCGATGACAGATGGCCGAGGCTCTGACAAAGTATGTGTGTGTGTATTTTTGACAATTCTTATAATTCACCACCATACACTGGCTGTAATGGCGGTGAAGTCTTGCAGGGAAACTTAGCTCTGCGGCTTTTGCTATTAGTAAAGTCAGACAGCTCACGGATGTAGAAACTGCCAGCCTGGTTTATTTTAGCTATTTTCACAGATGTCCGTATGGTATTCCGAAATACCGCTCACCGAATAGGACGGTTTTCCGATAACATTCTACTCCGACGATTAGTTGAACGAAAAAATACTTGGCCATGGAACGTTTGCCAAATGGATAGTTTTTCTTTCAGCTTGACTACACCTTTAGATTTTGTAGAAGTCATGTTAAAAATACAGGTAAAAATTATATTAAACAAAACATAATGCGATTAAAGTTACACATTAATTGTAATGGTTTTTTTATTTAACAATAAGAAAATTAATCACAAAGGCAAATTTTAATCGTTTCTCTAATGGAAGTGTGATTATAGAAAAAAATATATTTCATACTCTATTAGAAAATGTGCGAACAGAAAAAAATATTCATCATTTGCCTGCCCTTATCCCAATTAATTGGGGTCGGCGCAACATGTTTTCATCTTCCATACATCCCTGTCATACATCATCTCCTCAGTCACTCCTTTCCTGGTCATATCCTCTCTCACTCATTCCATCCATCTTTTCTTGGGCCTACCTCGAGTTCTCAAGCCATCTACATTCATACTATGCACCTTTCTTACCATGTTACTTTCCTCTCTTCTCATAACATGTCCATACCATGCTAGCCGTTCGCTTCTCACTACTTCATTTATTGGGGCAACTTTCAAACTTCCTCTAATATACTCGTTCCTTACTCTATCCATCCTTGTTACACCACACACCCATCTTAACATTCGCATTTCCGCTACATGCAGTTTTCTTTCATTCCTCGCTTTTACAGCCAAACATGAAAGTCCATACAGGACGGCAGGTCTGACGACAGTCTTGTAAATTTTCCCTTTAAGTTTTGGAGGAAATTGGGGGTCGCATATAGTAGTGGCTTTGACCTGCCGCCATTTCATCCACCCTGCGTCAATTCTGTGCTTCACTGTACGATCGATTTCCCCAACGTCCTGGATAAGAGAGCCGAGTTACCGGAAGCCAGAGCAAACTGGCAATGGTACGCCGTCTAGCGTTATGGGTGTAAAACTGGAGAGACCGCCGAAATCGGAGAACATGTACTCCGTTTTGGTTCTGCTGATTTTCAGGCCTTCACTCTCCAGTTTACACTGCCACTTCTCCAGCCTGCTCTGTACCCCAGGCCCGTCTTCACCGACAAGAATAATGTCATCGGCAAATAGCATACACCAGGGGGTCTCTTCCTGTATCTCCGATGTCAAGGCATCCATTATTAACAGGAAGAGATACGGGCTTAGCGCTGAGGCCTGATGCAGGCCTACCACCACACTGAACTCGTCGGTGTTGCCAGCAGCACATCGTACGTAGGTTGTCGATCGACAATACATTGCACAGATCAACTCTATATACTTCCCAGGCACACCTTTCTCTTTCAAAGCCCACCACAAAACCGTTCTGGGTATCCGGCCTTCTCGAGATCTATAAACACCATTTCTAATAGAGTATGAATTTTTTTTTTCTATTGTCACACTTCCAATAGAGACACGATTAAAATTTGCCTTTTTGATTAATTTTCTTATTGTTAAATAAAAAAACCATTACAATTAATGTGTAACTTTAATCGCATTATGTTTCGTTTAATATTATTTTTACCTGTATTTTTAAAGCTGAAAGAAAAACTATCCATTTGGCAAAAGAATTCCCCTACGACGTGTGCTTTCGGCGAAAGATTCGTTCGTTTATTCAATAGTCGTTGAAGAGTGTTTTCGGCGAACCGTTCCATCGGCGAAGGATTCATTCGGACACCAACCGTCGATGAATAATATTTTCGGCGAAACGTTCCATCGGCCAAGTATTTTTTTCGTTCAACTAACCGTCGGAGTAGAATGTTATCGGAAAACCGTCCTATTCGGTGAGCGGTATTTCGGAATACCATACGGACATCATTTTCACAGTGTCATGTCGTATGGAAATTTACTGTGGGGCAAGGCAGCTGATATAGAGATCATTTTTATACTCCAAAAGCTAGATATACGTGCGATTTATACACTGAATGCACGAGTTTCTCTTAGGGAAAGATTTAAAGAAATAGGAATTTTAACAGTTGCATCACAATATATATATGCGAATATTATGTTCGTTAAACAGAATATACATTTATACAGTATGAACAGTGACATACATGCAATAAATACTAGAAATAAGCATAAATTGGTTGGGACGTATTATCGTTTACAGAAGGTTCACGACTCCTTTGCAAGTTTTGGTGTGCGTTTTTATAACAAAATTCCTCTAAACATTATGAACCTTCTTTTGAATAAATTCAAAGTGGCTGTTAAGACACACCTCCTAAAAAAGGCATATTATACTATTAAAGATTATCTAAACGATACAGAGAAATGGCAATGAGTTGCTTGCTCATCACTCGAGCTACATAGGGGCTACTTCTGTTTGAAATGTTGTTTTATTGCTGAAACTCACTTCTTATTGTTAAATTATTATTATTATGATATTGTAAGGTATGAGTACTTTGAGATTATGTGGCACCTTTAACTAGTATTTGACTTTTTTTGTGAATAACCGAGATTCATAATTTTTAAGTTCACTTGGTCCACACATGGTCACGTACTACCCTTGCCCTCTTTTTATTGTTGTAACAGAATCATTGTATTTACTGGCGAATAAAAAGAGTGGCCGTGAGTTTTTCTTGCCAGGTTCTTTCCTCACAGGCTCTACCTATTGCCTTGCGAATCTGGCGGTAAATGTAAATGTAGAAGCATTTTCTTTTTTTGACGTTCATAAGTGTTACTTTGTGACCTACATGAATAAAGATATTTTGATTTTGATTTTTGATTTTGATTTTAAAGCGAAGCTGCAATTAAAACTCAAACTTACCTTACATCTAAAATATGAAACTTACCATCTTTGTTCATTCCCATGGCGAGACATTTCTTCAACCGGCAAGCTTGACACTGGTTTCTGTGAGCTTTGTCAACCACACAACGGCCGGTGCCTGCTTGACATCTGTTGACAATATAAGTATCATTAATGGTATTCCTACTCGTTCTGTACTTCATAAACCCGAAAATAAAGGTTAGAGACAACATTTATCCAAATATATAATATACCCTATATCTATAATTTAGAGCTGCGGGGTTAGCACGGCCAGCGTCGACTTCAATTGATAACCAATGATATCGCAGATAATTCCAAAAAAGTGTTATTTGGGTCACGTGACCGACATTTTCTGTAATAGAATTGGATGAATATGTCGATCGAGTTACTGACAACCGCATCTTTACATGCGTTACTTAACCCTAGGATAAAGTATTGTATAACTCCGGGTTCCAACATTCAAGTTAGCATATTGTGCTAAACTGGAATAGGCTAGATAGTGAATGACATCAGTAATGAGAATTGAGTTACTCCATTCACTCTTTGGCAAGAGAAATCAAATCATATTTAATAAGCTTGGGTACAAAATAACTACGTGTGGACGGCGGGTCGCGGTGCAAAATTGAGCTGAAGCGAGACTTTCTAAAAATTTTTTTTTTAATTCTGATTTCTTTTTTTTGAACTGATGGTCTATGTGACCTCTTTTAAGGTCATAATTATGTATGGCGCGCGCATTATGTGTCATTCTTTCGGTATAACTGTCTAAGTCCTCCTGGAATAGGTTTTTCGGTGATTATTCCTCCGTGGTCACTTCGATGTTTCTGATTTCAGAGATATGCACTCACGAGCATGGTCACTGCCACCATGCAAAGTTTGAGGAAGATCGGTACAGCCGTTCAGGAGGAGTATGCGGTCAAGTGAAAACCCTCGAGTGTAGTAATAGGTATTCTCGAAGTTAAGTACGTTTACAAATACCAATACATTCTTTCATCATTCCAAAGCTTCATTGCAGTACAACATCTTTTCTTCGTCCACCCCACAGAGCACACTGTACAAAAATCTGCTACCACAGAAACTAATACAGATTAAAGATATTTCATTACTGGTAATCCCTTCTGTAATAGGCTTATGCTACGTTGACATTTGTTGCAGTTATATAAAAGAGAAGTGGGCCGAAAATGATGCCCTGCAGTACCCCATGTTTCACGCTACTTATGTTATTGAATGGTTGGAAGAATAGTAGTGGTTAGATTTAAGAATTGATTGGTTTCAATAAAACTGTTAAACTGTTAGTAAAAACCGGCTTGGCTGACGTCTAGAGCACAAAGGTATTAGGTAGATATGTATGCAGACCTATAGAACGCCACCGAAGTTTCAATAAAAAGTGATTTTATAAATTATGTACCTACATAGCGCGTACATGTATATACATAGATTGACACCAATATCCCCGAGGATGTCGGCAGAGGTGAATTGCACACCCACTCTTTTCCAGACGTTTTGTAGGTCCTATACGTTATGGGTGCAAGCTTCTACAAAATTTTACTAAATAATATATACTTAAATATTATTCAGTAAAATTTAAGTGCTTACCTACTTTAAATATCGACACGCGTGGTAAAAACCTTCGACATCATAGCGGACTGAAAAGATTCCAAATCACGCCTATTTCTCCGAAAGGATAGCTAGAGAGTATTTTGTTGCTCCATACCTATGTCGGTAATAAGAGACATACATATCATTACGACTATATCCCCGGAGGGATAGACAGATATGCATTAGTCACCCACACTTTGACAATGATGTAGTGCCCCACGTAATCAGCAACCGTTACCAGGGCACTGTAGAAAATCCATAACCACTTTGTAATTCAAACCAAAACTCCAACAGCCCTTTTTTAGCAATCTCTGCAGTCTAAACAACAAGCCTACCTATAGCCATTAATCAGGCATTTTTCGTTGCTATATCGTCATTTGTTGATCGGCAGGTCACTTTCAGAATTTGGCTTGAGACATATAGGCATAGGATACAACCCAAAAAAGTAACAAAAAAACAATTAGCGAATCCTAAAGCTGGTACACATGTCACACTTGACCATCTATCATAAGGGTGCGTACACAATATTAATAACATTAGGACGGGTGGCGAATTAATTTGAAACGCCACTTAGGGAGCGAGCCAAATGTTAAACAGATTTAATGTTATATCTATTAGAGTTTTTATAGGACGGTGTCCATAGTGCTGGGATTAAAAGTATTATTTTAAATTAAAATTTTCTAAGCAATGAAGTTACTTAACTTTAAAAAAAAAAAATCTGGACATTCTCACACATTGTCATCTAGCCCAAATCAAGCTAGTATTATGGGGTTTTGACTAATACTTATGTATTTCTAAACACATGTATATTATAAATAGAAATCATCCGAATTTGAATCGACCCGGGGATCGAAAGCCGAAATACTACCAACCACGCCACCGAAGCAGCCGGGATTGGAACCCAGTTTTCACACTACTGATGTAAACTCACTCCTAAGAAGCAGTTTTAGGTTAGCTAGAAGGGTTAACAGTAGATGTAGGGGTATAAAGAGGTTTTTGTCATATTTTGTCAGTCCAGTTTCACCTACTGATTAGGTAATTAGGTATTCTTGTCGAAACTACAAAGGTACGTCCGGTGACGATGACTTTGGAACTCGAAAATGTTGATAACGCCTTTTACCACAAAGAAAAGTAAGTAAAATTTTAAAAACAAAAAATCTACATAATATTTACAACTAAATCGTAGCTGTAATACAACATAATTGTAATGAGATTCAGTTTGGATAAAAAACTCAAAATAAAATTACATTTTATTTAAATGCCCCTCGATTGACGACTTTAGGGTGAGGATTTGTTGAATAAGTGTTAGCGGGCAGGAAAGTTAATAATTTAAGAGAAGTATATGATATACCAAATGATTTACTTTCCAGTATTCAGTGGATTTAGTCCGAGACGCCTAGGACTTTACCAATTTGCCTTTAATCAACATTTCATCGCAAGGCAACGGGTTTCAATTTTTTTCAAAATTACAACATAGCTGCTACTTTTTATTAAATTCATTCGGCCATTTTGGATACAACCCATTATAAATGTGCCCGATGACGGCAATAGGCTTGCCCCCCCCCCCCCCCCCCCCTATTACGTGGGACTAAAATATTGACAAATTGTGGGTGTGTAATGCACCTCTGCCTACCCCTTCCAGGATATAGGCGTGAGTGTGTGTGTGTGTGTGTAGACAGTGGAAAAAGTTTACTTGCTCCAACGTCACGGATGCATAATTACCAGGATACAAAGTACCAAGTGATTCTGATGTAGGGTTATGTTTTGTAAAGTTTTATTAGTTTAACATCCATTGAAATGACTAAAGGTAATAGTATTTTTAAATTCTGGTAATACAACTAAGAACTTATTATATTTTTTTCTAATCCCACCTTTACGTTCACAGTCGCGAAGTAAAGATCAATAAGTACTGCAAAATAAACAGCGATATTTTTATAAAATCGCCAACTCTTTTACTTGTGTGTTCCCTTAACCGCGGCCACAGATGTACCAAAAATTACAATCGCGCTTTCAACTAAGTTGGATTAAGTGGGTTCAAGTAGCCGTCGCTCCCTTCTCTTTCTATTGTCATTTTGGCCAATGATATTTTTGCTTTTTCGACTTAATCCTTGATAGGAAATCCCCCGCTAATTCATCTGGCGCGTATGACTTGCAGTAACTACAGTGTATTTTAAAGATAGAAGTGAATAAATTAATAACCGATACTTGTACATATTATAACGTTGATAGAAACATATTACTGGCATTTAAAACAGAGTGGCCGTGAGTTTTTATGGTCAGGTTCTATTTTTTACCCTATTGGCTCGCGAATCTGGCAAAAAGCAGTACCTAATTGGGACTGGCTATAAAAACTCTACATTTAGTGATTACATTTATTGCACAAAACGAGTCCAATACACCACGCGTGAAGATTAGTGAGGAGTGGAATCCTAAATTCTTCCTTTGCAACCTTCATAACTCAAACTCTACTTTCCTTACCAACAGCCAAAATTGCTCCATTATTAGGGTAGCCAGCTAACGTCTCGGAACTACCCACGTAGGGAAACTCGTAGCCCAAGTGATGCACTTTGAAGGAAAACGATCAGGGAGACGAAACCCTATTCTATGCGTGGATTGGGTAAACCGACGACTTTCACACTCATTCATTGTTCGTTCGTTCCAAATGTTTCATTGGTATTAGTCAACAATTGACTCACTTCTACTTATCCGTAATACATCGTCGGCAAACAACGGTTAGTTGTTGTCATAGGTGTTTAATATCCGCACCCGATATGTGTCACATTTGCGGAATAGAACTTTTGATGTAACGTTGACTTTCTCTTTTACTAGTAGTAAAATTAGTGGTATGATAATAAAAGCTGTTTTGATACACACTAAAATATGATGTGAATTACTTAATACATGACAATATATTTTTCCTGTTGTTCAATGAATGGAAATAGATAATAGTTGACTGTGCTGTTAAAAATATTCAAGTTCTTTGAAAACATTATACCAAAACCGAGAATCGAGAATTATATAGAGAGGCTAGTGGCACGTTGAAGTGACAAGACCATAGATCGGTCCCCAAACCACTTGATCTCATGGTCTTATACCGAGTTAAGCAATATGGAATCAAATAAAATCAAAATGTTTCAAGTAGGCCCTCACAGGCAGATTTTAAAATGCAGTTTCCCGAAGAGAAGAACGTAATGCCAGTGCGCTCGACCAGCAGCTGCCTTAACCGAAGAAAGTTACGAGACATTCTAGTCTATCAATAGCCACGACCACTGTCACTCTGACAAGAGGTTTCTTGCCATTTCTTCTTTTTATGAAACTGCCTTTTGGAACGCGGAGTTTCATGTGATTTTATAAGTGCTGCGTGATAAATGATTTGGCTGTGACTAAATTTGGCCGACTAGGAAGGAAGGAATTACAAAACTCGAAGTAGTTGTAGTGAGGTTACGCCCACATTTTGCCAGACTATTATTGGTCCCACGGAGGTACCAGGGGCGAGCCTATTGCCGTATTCCGCTACGATTACCAAAAAACATATCCAGATTACTAAGTTGGTAATGAAACAAATTAAGCAATCAGCCTCTTTTTTTCTCACAAAGGATGTTATAGCAAATAGCTATGACGAAACACAAGTTTCACTTATAATAAATGTTGCAGTATGGCTAACTAAGGCGTACAACTGTTCAAACACCAATACTTAATGTTTGTATGATCTAATTTTGTATGACCGCGTTACACTTTGCACTTGTAACAATTATTTGATCAAGAGGTCCTCACTAGTAGAGCAAATTACTCAGTGTACAATTCTCTCTTTCGACTTCGGATGATACAGAAACATTTAATTGAGCTATTTACTGTTAAAGTAATTTAGAGCATAACGTAAGTACCTATGTAATTTTTAATTGTTATTTGTTGAATTTTATCTTTTACTGTCTTTATTTAATATTTATGCCTCAATAATTTTGTAATTAGGTTGCTACTTTTGGCTATTACAAAAGAGTGGTCTCGAGATTTCTTGCCAGATTACTCACGGGCTCTAGGTAGCTGTTACTTTGCGAATCTAGCAGTAAATGTAAATTTCTTTCAGAAATGTCTTTGTCACCTAAATGAATAAACATTTTGATTCTGGTTTCGGCTTCATTCTTATCATTTTATCTATATATTTAATACGACAATTTGTCTGTCTGTCTGTCCGTCCGTCGCGTTTTTGAATTTACATACATGCATGAAATATTTAAATATTCCTTTTTTTTTTCTTTTTTTATTTGAGGCGATACCTGTAACAAGTACCTATATTTTATTTAGGTACTTAGTTCTTTTGTTAGGAATACCAGCAATCACAACTACTTCCCGCTAACCTCTCCAGCTAAGCTCAAAGTGCTTGTGCTTGGAGTGTGTTCAGTGGTGTGGTAGCCGGGATCGACCTCACGTCTTTGAAACGTAAGACTAACGCCTAGGCCTGGAGGGGAATTCAATTTTACTTCTTTTAAATAATATTTTTTTTTTTTATATCTAGTATGCCTGATGGTAAGTCGACGACGACGACGTCTAGCGATTGTTGGCGACTCTCACAGTACACAATACTATAGAGAGTGGCCCTCAACTTGACGATCTAGTGATGTGTCTCTTCACGCCTCGCTTAAAGAACCCAGGGTTATATGTGGCAGTGTGTTCCAGGCCACTGTTTTCATCATTCCGGTAGATTCCAATTCCAATGATTTATACTACAAAAGGGACCCGCGAGGTGGTCGTCTTCCTTTTGGATGACTCTATCTACTTATTGCTGACTAGCTGATCACAGCGGCTTCACACGCGCGATTTAGTTTTCTCATTCCCATATCCTGTGGGAACACATTAACTGGATAAAAGCCTATTTCACTCGGGGATAATGTAACTACATTTTAGTGAAAGAGTTTTCAAAATCCTATTATATGCAAGCAAACAAATATGTATAATATTAGTTCGAAAACTGCATAAAATTCGTTGAATACTGACAGCAGTAGCGACTTTATTTATGCTTTCTAATAGGATCCTACCAATCCTACTACAGAAAATCATTTCGTGTTGTACCTAAGTTTTCTTTGATATCTGTATGTAGTCAGAGAAACAAACTCTATCCTCGTATTGTCAGATACCATGCCTCATAAAGACAGTCGGATATGGGGAGGACGGGGTGATATACAGGGCGAATTATTCAAGTGGGCTTGGATGGCCAAATCCAGAACTGTAGGAATAGCGAAAAATGCTCAAAAGAGTCACGAGACCGATTTTGATGAAACTTAAAACCTCATCATTAGGTTTTTTAAAAACCTATAATCCTAGTCGGGAATCAAACCCATTGATTTAGAAAAAAAAAATCACACCCTTTATTAATACACCATACGATAGTGTTGCTGTTAAGGATCAAATTCTGGGAAGTAAAGATATACGGCAAAGTAATGGTAAGTAAGATGTTAAAACTTTTCAAAATATAATAGCATTATTTTCGCAAAAATAAAAGACAATAAAACGTCGACAATTGTTTCACCTCTAAACGAGGCATTATCAAGACTGTCTCAAAGAGAACAGCAAAATATGAAGCCAGAACATATTTGCTTTTAAGTATGAATGTGTAAATATCGCTAGCGCCATGTAGGATTTGTCACAATAACTAACGTGGGTAGAAACATTAAGTTATGCTAACAAAATTCAAAATAGGTATTCATAAATATAAAAACACTTACATAAATATAAAAAATTAAAATTAAATATAAAAACAATAACTTAGAATTTTAATAAAATTCATATTTCTTGTCTGTCTCTTAGTCTCTAGTCGCCCAGTGATAAGAGACAGACATGTACTTGCCAGCTAGTTTCTTATAGTGTATTAAACGCGAGATTACGGTACTACTTACTAATTCCATACGCGAGATACAACATTATGTTCTACTTTCAAATTGTACCTGCCCACGAGCATCATTTAGAAGACGAACTAGTCAGTTCTGTGATTACGAACAAAATTGACTCAAAATTGACATAAAATATGAATTTTATGAAAATTCTAAGTTTTCCTTAAATTTGCCGTTTATTATTACTTCTCAGAATTTGATCCTTAATAGCCACACTATCGTATGGTGTAATAATAAAGAGTGTGATTTTTTTTCTAAATCAATGGTTTCGATTCCCAGCTGGATTATAGGTTTTAAAAAGATCTAATGATTAGGTTTTAAGTTTCATCAAAATCGGGCTCGTGGCTCCTATGAACATTTTTCGCTATTCCTTATAGTTCCGGATTTGGCCATCCAAGCCCACTTGAAAAATTCAACCTGTATAGGCACTGACCTGTATATAAGTTTTCTCCTGACAGATCTTTTGAAGAACCCGCTACAACCATTGCAGGCGAGGATACCGTAATGCTTCCCAGAGCTGGTATCACCGCAGACTACGCAGATCAGTCCTGGTAACATATGAAACAGATTAAAACATGAATATTGTGCTCGGACTGCAGAGACTACATTTAGTGGCAGTAACATGTGTCCTAGCACTCCTAGCTTCTGGATTTCTTCTGATCCAGGGATTGTACCAGTTTCTCACACCGTTCAAAGTCAATAACAGGTTAAGGAGATGACGTGATAGCTGTCTTACCCAAGTGATTGGACTTCTTAGACGGTGGATCTGGCAGCCAGGGTCTAAGCGCTGGCGGAGCAAGAGCTGCAGCCACTAGAGCCGCTGAAGTTGGTGGAGACCAGCGCAGAGGTGATGTATTACCATCTGTAACAAAAGAAAGCCTTTGTTAAATACTGGATATAGTTCTCTTCTTTCTTCCTTGGGTACCTTTCTTAGCACTTCTTAAAGAGGTGATCCAGTGGCTTGCGTTGATGGTTAACTTCATTGACCTTTTGCCCCACTGACTTTGAATTTCAAGGATGCACAACGAACCAGCGAGTCAGTCCGCAGTCTTTGAGGCGCTCCATTAGTGATTTAGACTGCTCGCTCGCTAGTTCGTTTGCGTTCCAATGGATTTGCTGACCAGAGGATCGATCACCCACTTAGCTAACATGAAAAGTATAATAAATGATTTCGAAATTAAATTCGCACGATACACATAATAGTATCAAACTACCCTCAAAATATTTAATCTCGATAAAGCTAATAAAATAACCATTGCAAATCACACCCTTTTATTTTAATAGATTTCGACTGTTATGGGGTGTGGGTGTGACTCTATAATTAAACGATTTTGAACCTTATCACGAGGGTTTAAAGTCAGTAAGGGTTGTGATTAATAGATTAAGAGCAAATGTGTCGAATCAATTAAGTGATTGGAGAGAAGTAGGTAACAAGATGGGGTTCGTATGATGGAATTTAGATTTATTTTGGTTGATGACAATCTACGTATTTATAGCAGATTGATACATACATACGGATAGACAGAAGAAAGCAAAATTGTGGAGAATTGTCTCGAAATGTTGAAGTTTTATAATTTACTAGTGGTCGCCCGCGACTTCGTCCGCGTGGTAATTTGAATTTTTTCCCGTTCCCGTCGCGCCGCGTCATATTTTGAACAATTCACACAATATCTTTATAAATTGTAGTAGTGTTATTCTGATGTATAAGCTATATTATTGTAAAGTTTCATTAAAATCCATTCAGTAGTTTTTACGTGAAAGAGTAACAAACATCCATCCATCCATACATACTTACATACATACATACTCACAAACTTTCGCGTTTATAATATTAGTAGGATAATCTTAAATGCCTACCTACTGTAGGAATTTGATATTGCTAGTAGAGATCCTTCCCATTATTATTAACCTTCCCAACCCTAAAAGTATGACAGAATTATTTTAGAATGAATTTGACTCGCTATTTTATGTAATAGTGAGTTAACCTTAAAATATAGATAGGTATAAGCCATCGCGGACTTTTTGTTTAACTTTTAAAGAGTAACAATCCTTTAGGACATTATTTTTACATTAACATTAATTAACAGTTTGGCCAGTGCACGCAACGAAAGTTTCCAAAAGGAATAAATTTTCCCGTTTTTGAAACATATTTCACTTCTGCTCCCCTCTCATTCATTGTACCGTAATGTTATCCTACTAATATTATAAACGCGAAAGTTTGTGAGTATGTAAGTATGTATGTATGTATGTATGTATGTATGGATGGATGGATGTTTGTTACTCTTTCACGTAAAAACTACTGAATGGATTTTAATGAAACTTTACAATAATATAGCTTATACATCAGAATAACACATAGGCTACAATTTATCAAGATATTTTGTGAATTGTTCAAAATATGACGCGGCGCGACGGGAACGGGAAAAAATCCAAATTACCACGCAGACGAAGTCGCGGGCGACCACTAGTATAGCATATATCCTCGATAAATGCACTAATCAACTAAAAAAGATTTTTTTTAATCGAACCAGAACTTCCTGAGATTAGCGCGTTCAAACAAACATACTCTTATGCTTTATAATAAGTATTAAGTGGAGATTTATATTTCTATAATATATATATAGTTTTCTTGATCACCAGTTACTGATTTATTAAGTATAGCTGTTGCCCGCAGCTCCGCCTGCGTGGTACTTTAGTAGATCGACATAACTTTTTTATTTATGAACCGATTGAAATAAAACAAACCTTAAATGTTAAGTTGAATAAACCACAACGCATTACTGAAAACCGCATTCAAATCGGTTATGCCGTTTCTGAGATTAGCGTGTTCAAACATTCAGCCAAACAGACAAAAATTCTAAAAACCATTGTTTTATCTATTATATCTTCGATGTACAAACATCGACCACTTCCAATTTTATTACATGTATTGATTGATTTACATTTTGCTCTAATACTCATCATTCATCGGAATCTGTCCAGTCGTTAGAGACGAACAACGAAAACTCTATATACGCGTAACACAACCCTCGCTGACACAGTCGCGTTAAAAAGACTACTTGAAATCAAATCTAGACTCGTTACACTCATTATCTCACTTCTATATTGTGATTCTATTGTCAAAACAGCATCTGTACCACCCTAACAGAACAAATTCAATTACCAATCACACAGAACGACTATTCACATGTAGACACTATTAATTGGTGAATTGTCAACGTACTCTATTTGTCTACCTACATTAAGTGTCCGGGACAGTCGCAACACGTACCATACAGAGTTAGGAAATTATAGAGACGACACAAGTAATTATAGTTTTAGTTAGGTACAAATATTTTGAGGACGGCGGGATAGTCACCCGCCGTCACGAAGCAGGCTAGAAGGGTCGCGCACGCAACCAGATTCACTCACTGACGCGGGATAAAACCCTACCCCAACGACGTGGGATTCTCATTCCGACCAAACCCCCGAAGAGGCCACACAGGTGATCAAAGTCCGTTCGAAATACCTGCTGGTGTATACCAATGGACGTAAGAGCGGCCGAGCTTGCGCGGACTTAAAAATAAAGGTACCAATATTTTAAAGGCTGTGTGCAGTCATTGAGGAGTATTCGTCCGCTGCCTCTGTCCGCGTGAAAAAGCTTATTATAGATAGATTTTTTTACTTAGTTAATGAAAATTAAATAAAGTAAGTGTGTGTGTTTCTCATAAACCATGAATTTGTTTGTTTGTTGCTTAATCACGCTCTATTTATTGAATGGATTGGGCTGAACTTTAGTACACAAATACGTTACTGATACTTTTAAAAGACAGGTAAAAAATTGTGGGAATAATTTTCTTTGGGTGATGTGGAAAATTAAATCACAAGGGCATTAATTTCTTTGGGTGATGTGGAAAATTAAATCACAAGGGCATTAATCTTACATTTATCTTACCATCCAAAGGGGGCCTGGAAGAATTCGCTTCTAACTTTTGTATCTTCGTATATTTTTAGGGCATGTATATTGTGATTAATCTTTACCATTTTATTGACTGTGTACTCAATGTATAAAAAGCACTATAGTACCTACACCTCCATCTTAAAATGTCTGCCTTGTCTTATTTTAAGGTGGAGGTGTAATAATAAATATTTTTGACATTCTCATACAACTTCACTTAGCCCAAACTAAGCTATAAGCTTGTGCTATGGGATCTAGACAACTGATAAGCATACTTATATATGTCTGCAAGTTTTGACATTAGTATAATACTTGTCTATAAGTTGCAACTCTATGTTCAATAAGATAATTCGTGGGGCCGTGTCAAGAACATAACCAGTAACTAAGTTTTGTACCACCGGCTGAGTGTAAATGTAATTAAATTGATTCAACTGTTTAAAAAAAAGAAAAAAAATAACGAAAATAAAAAAAGCTCTGTTAATTTTTTGTATTTATTTCATCAGCATACAAGAAACTAACAGATTAACGCGGCTCCACCCGCGTAATACAATTTTTTCGTTCCAGATTTCTGGTTCCGAGTCCACAGTCCGAGACGCCCAGAACTTTAATTGGCTATGCCATAGCGGCTGGCACGTAAGATTTTGTTGCCTTTCATCAACATTTCATCGCAAGGCAACGGGTTTCAATTTCTTTTCAAAATTACAATTTAGCTGCTACTTTTTTTGTTAAATTCATTCGGCCATTTTGGACATAACCGGTAACGGCAATAGGCTTTCCCCCTATTACGTGGAACTAAACTACTGGCAAATTGTGGGTGTGTAATGCACCTCTGCCTACCCCTGCGGGGATATAGGCGTGATGTGTGTGTGAGATTTCCGGTTCACATTACCTGGATAATGTATCTACGTATAACTACGTAAAAAAATAATTTTAGTAGTTATGGAGCATTTATTCAATGTACTACTAATTAATAATGACTACCTCGGTGGCACAATGGTACTATGTACGGACTGCCACACTCGAGGTCTCGGGTTCGATTCCCGGGTTCGATTCCCGGGTCTGGTGGATAATGTATAATTCTCTTTAGAATTTTATCTAGATAATTATCCCAGAGTCTGGAACTTGTGCCCGGTAGATGGCAATAGGCTCGCCCCCTATTACATGGGACCTAACATAGCTGGCGAGATGTGGGTGTGTTTGCACACCTCTGCCTACCCCTTCGGGGAAAAAGGCGTGATGCTATGTGTGTGTGTGTATTATTCAATGTAAATAAACAAACAATCAAATCTTTCCTTTCTCTTCTCAAGACCAGAAGGCTGGTTACTTTTTAGCTCAAAGAATAAGCGTTGCCATACAACGTGGCAATGCTGCCAGCCTTCTGGGAACATTGCCAGTCCGCAACTAGGCGGAGGAGTTCTTTGACACCTGTATATAGTCACAGATATAAGAATACTATACTAGTAGTTACACGGTTTAAACAGCCATTTTAAACCGAGTATTTGATGCTTTAGGCAGAAAACGTGTAAAAAAAACATCCGCGTCATTACAAACTGGAAAGGTTTTGGCTGTGTTGCTGTTGATAAACCAGCCTTATTTCCCTGGGTATAATACACGGTTTAAAACGGCTGTTTACAACCAACGATGTTCTATTGAACACTGTTGGTTTTAATCCGTGTAGCCAGCAAAGCGCTCCTTTTAATAGCACGTTTAAAACCGCGATTGCAATCGTGTATTTATCCCTTTAAACACTGGTTATTAATAAATATAAATATAAATATGTTAGGATAATTCTCACAACGCCATCTAGTCTCAAACTAAGCAGAGCTTATGATATGAGTACGAGTACTAGATAAACTGATATAAATACTTACATACATTTTTTAAATACATACATATTATACATAGGAAACACCCAGACTTCGGCACAAATGTATGTGTCATCATACAAAGTTTTACAACCGCCTTTGCAATTGTGTATTTATCCCTGTAGGCAGAAAGCGTGTAAAAAAATTATCCGCGTCATTACAAACTGTAAAGGTTTTCAGAACAGTTTTTGGCTGTATTGCCGTTGATAAACCAGCCTTATTTCCTTACAATTAACGATTTTAAACAAATCACATCTCTCGTGTAACTACCTAACCTACTCGTAGTAAATAAGACTACCCACAATCGTTCAGCGACAGTCACACCGAAACCCCAACAATATGTGAGCAATATAAAATCAATATACGACGAGATTGGTCCCCCGGGTGCGACCACATCTGGGACCAGATATAAGGGGGTTAAAACGGTTTACTGATATTATGATTTGAGAGCGGGTCGTTTAGTTGTTATTGAAGTGTTTTTAGATGTATGTAGTCGAGTTTGAAAGGGTTTGGTGTATCTATAGAGAGGTAAAGTTTGTGTACATACTTGTGAGGTTTTAGCGGGTAATCTTTAGATCTACAGAATTGATTTTGAAAATTCATATACCATCAATTAAATTATTTTTATTTGATCGAAATTCAAAATTCTGACTTCGTAAGAACCTGGGTAATTCTGTAAGCTTTTGATGAGTGCAAGAAAATCCGAAATCGGCCGAGTATTCGCCGAGAAACAATTTAACATAAATCGTAATTTGAGTCACCCGTTGAGAGCTCCACTCGTCTTCGGCTCGCTTCGCTCAACAAATAGGAAAATTAGCAAATGAAATTAGTTTGATAGACTTATTGCTTACTTATTGTGTGTACCTAGTTATTAGAGTAATATAGTAAATATTGAACAGACACGTACATAAAAGTGAACATCTTATTTTATTTCATCCATAATGGTACACCACCCACATCTACAACTTCACAACCCCCGATCACAAGGCATCGTATCTTCCACCTCCACCCCACTTCCCATTCATCGTCGAAATAACCTATTTATGTCACAATACATTTTCTAGAAACACGAAACGAGAAGGCATAAAAGAAAATTATATAAGACACATAAAAAGTTCTGGCTCCCGAAATTGGAAGTCAGCGGGCTGGAGCGACTAAATCCTGAGTATCAGGATAAATCAATGTTTGTTTGTGTAGAGCGGCACTTACTGGTGGAAAAGGAAAACTGTGGAGACGATATTATTGTGAGATTCCGTGGTATAAGTAGTTTTATCGATGACAATCATCACGGGAACACATCATTGCGGGTAATAAATATTCTTCCTGTGTCAATTTATGAAATACTAGCTGATCGCCGCAGCTCCGCCCGCGTGATTTAGTTTACTCGTTCCCGGTTCCCGTGGGAACACATTACCGGAATAAAACCTGGATAAAAAGTAGCTTATGTTACTCAGGGTGAATGTAGCTTTCCAATGGTGAAAGAAATTTTGAAATCGGCACAGTAGTTTTTGAGTTTATTCATTACATACATACACACAAAAATACAAATCTTTCCTCTTTATAATAGTATTAGTATAGATATAGAAGTATAGATTTATCATCCAAAGCTGTTGAATGGCTTGTTCGCACTTGAGTATGAATTCTAACTATCGATTTTTACATACAGGTACCAAAGTGACTGAACCTCGAGAACAAAATTTAAAGATAGAGTTTAGACCTTACCTTATGGTTACTATTAGTATGTTCGGGATATTTACCATGTAACATATTATTGAGTCTTCGATATTTCGGCGCTATTGCAAGCGCCATGATCGCGGATGAACTGAAGTATTGGCGGTTGATAGAGAAAACGTTTAACAATATCTGTCCACCCTCTTTCTAGTTTGTTACCATATGCATACCCGACATTTCGATTCAAATTGCACCAAGCGTGGTAAGACTGATTTGAGCTTTACAACGGTGACGTCTCCTTGAGCAGTGATAAATGTTTGGTAAGGTTTTAATACCCAACTTATTAGTTTTATGATTGAAGTATCACATGATCATCGTAACCAGCCTATCCACATTATTTTGACATGGTTTGTGTCAAGATATAGGGCATCACGAGGAAGATACGGACAGCTGTATCACTATTAAAAGGTTCGACTACCTAGCTTGGCAAGAGGAAAATTACATGAAGTGCGCGAACAAACGAAAAGTTGTTGGACGGCTCGCGGCCCCCACCTTAATCGATTCATACGATCATCTCACATCAAAACTCGATATGACGAACACCGCCCGCGATACTCGCACCTTTATCTATTGTTAATTATTTAAAGAACCGAAGAAATATACCTATGTACCTATAAAATACAGTCCACTCTTGTTTACTACCAAACCTTAAGAACAGTTATGTAGAAATACAAAACGTCACTACAAATAACTCTAAAATAATTACTAGAATGTCGTCTCCAATCATTTCCTTAGTCGGATTTCAACTGGAAACTTTGTCGCTTGCCGTTTTATTTGGTTTTCTTTTGACGCGACGGTCCCTGAGCCCTCTGATTAATTTCTCCCCCATTCCGACTCCGGATAGGCTTAACCCCCCCTCCCCTACTTGCGACAATACTGAAGTTCTTTCAGTTGTCATTTTAGGAATTTGTTTTTTCTTCTCTACTCTCTACACTACTATTATAAAGAGGAAATTTATATAGGAGGATTTTTATTTTTTTGTGTATGTTTATATTGAATAAACTCAAAAACTACTGTGCCGATTTCAAAAATTCTTTCACCATTGGAAAGTTACATTCACCCTGAGTAACAAAGGCTACTTTTTATCCCGGTAATGTGTTCCCACGGGAACCGGGAACGAGTAAACTAAATCGATGGCGATCAGCTAGTACTCGTATATTATAAAATTGTAAAATTTGAATAGTATTGTTTTTAGCTAGTTATTTGAAAGCGGTTAGTCCGCTTGAAACTTTGCCTAAAATCTAGGTAAATACCTACATAAAATCTAGTTTTACTTACATATCTATTTTGGGTTTAATCTTTTTGATATCTAACATCTTCTTCTTCTTCTTTTTTAAAAACGTGGCTCCATCGATGTTCATCGATGATTTCGCCGATGTCAAGGTAATGCTTGATTTTTCCCGCACAGAAGAACTAGTTACTCTGCACTAGTTCGCGATGCGGGACAAGGAAACGGTTCGATATCGCAATTGAGCGTTTGGGACCGGATTTTTGCCCAGCGCCAGAGGTAACCTAAAAGGCAACCATCCAACCCGCTCCGCAAAAACCCTAGTCGACATCTACATCCTTTTTAAAATATTTTTGACTGTATCTATGACATTTTTGATATACTTAATATTATTATGAATTTAATTCAATGTTAGTCTGATTTTTTATTTAGTAAGGTGCAATGTGGCTGTGCTCAATTCATCATGTGACCTAAATATGTATTACCCATGTTCGCAAATAAATGATTACTAGTTATCCCAGCGAACTTCGTATCGCCTCAAATATAAATAAAATATATATATATTTATACAGATGTCCCAAAACTCAACGATAATCTGGGACCGGATGAAAGGCCAAGTTACACCAGTTCTGGAAAAAATAAAAAAAAAGTCCATTTCACTCAGTTCAGCGATAATAGACATTTTTTTCAAAAATGTTTAAAATTCGACACCCTTGGTCGCATTTTCAAGTCCTGTGATCACCAGTCACAATTTCGCTGTGATTTTTTTAATTTCGTAATCTTTATTAACGATGCTATTAATCGCAATTACAAATTAATGCAAAAAACATTGTTAATTTAATAAAATAAGTTAAGTTTTAGTGAGTCATGGCTCACAAAAATATTGTTAGTTAACTTTGACACTTCATTTTGAAAAAAAAATATACTACACTACCCTTGGCAAGTTATTTCAGAAGATGACACATTTAATCAAGATTTCAAAATGGTGCAACACTAGCCACTTTTCTTGCTATTAAAAATTTTATTTCTTATTTTTTGCAAATTGAGCTCATTTCAAAAATAATAATTGATACTTTTTTGTTTTAACAGATCGGGGTCTCGAGTGTGTGTGATATACTTATATTTTCTTCTCTGGCGGTCGCGAGATATCGAAACGGGTTCTTTGTGTGGGTTTATGTGTTGATATAACCCTTACGTAACACACGGTAGATATAGATGACTATGAATTATGAATTATCTAAACGTTATTAACTTAAGACAAACGATGAGTTAAAGCCAGTCCACCCGTGACCACGACGACGATAACAGGGTCGAAACGTCGGGTAATAAAGAGGTATGTATATATCTCAATAGCCAGCGTTCTGGTCCTGAAAGGCATCGATTAAGCGTTAAGTAAGCATGTTTATCGAAGTATGTTTGGAGAAGGTAAACTCGACACAAAAACCTATGCCAACCAACCCGTCCGGCCAGCGGCGTGGTATATTCAGGCTGAATTCGAGTCTTTGGGGGAGGTCTATGCCCAGCTGTGAGCATAAATGGTGCCAATGGTCCCATTGATGATGATTTATACCTAAGTATAATTCCAAAAAAATCATCACCAGGTTCGTGATTAAACCGGAATATTTCTCTTACAGGGATAAAGCTTTAATTATTCAGGTCCAGGTCATTGGGTGGCTGTACGGTTAAAGAATTCTCCATGTAAGAGGAATACGTAGGTCATACACTATAAGTTTTGCGTAACTTAAAAAAACAACATGTTAAAACCGAAATATTATGTTTATTGCTTTTCAAAATACTCTCCTTTACATTTTAAACATTTTTTCATGCGATCAAACAATTTTTTAAAACAGGAGGACCACAGATCTGAAGGCATGTTTTCTACGTGCTGATTGAACGCTATCACTGCCTCTTCGGAGTTGGTAAAAGTGAAACCTCTCATCAAATCTTTGATTTTGGTGAAAATACAGAAATCACAGGGTGCTAGGTCGGGGCTATGCGCAGGATGGGTGACGAGTTGTACTTTTTCGGAAGCTAAAAATTACTTTGTTTTGTGGGCCGTGTGTGAAGAAACGTTGTCATGATGTAGGAGAACGCGGCTTTTGGGTCGTCTTTCGCGAACTTTTTCTAACACCCTGGGTAAACAAATGGTAGAATACCACTCGGCATTAACACTCTTTTGATCTTCAAGTAGAATTGTACAGATGGGACTCGTAGCTGAGAAAAAAATGCAATAATTTTTTTACCAACGTTTCTCGCCTGTCTCACTTTTGTTGGCTTGTTCTCATTTTCAAACACCCATTCACAAGATTCCTGTTTTTTTCGGGTTCAAAACAATAAATCCACGTTTCGTCTCCTGTGACAATGTCATAAACAGCATTAGAATGTCCGTGGTCGTACTTCAGTAGCATCTGTGAGCACCATTCCACGCGAGCCCGCTTCTGCTCCGCTGTCAGTTCATGAGGGATCCAACGACAACAAAGTATCCGAACTTTCAATTCTTCGTGTAAGATTTTCTGGATTTGACTCATACCAATCCCCAATAGTCCTCGAATTGTCTCATAGGTAATCCGCCGGTTTTCTTCAATTAACCGCTTAACAGTAGCCACATTATTTTCGTTGACGGCAGTTGAAGGCCGCCCTTCACGAAATTCGTCACGTAAAGAAACTCGATCTCTCTCAAATTCAGCAAACCATCGCCTCACGGTGCTCAAACAAGGTGCTTCTCTCCCAAAAGCATTTTGAAGACGAGCGGCACAGTCTTGCGGAGAGAGAGAACTTTTAAAATCAAAAAAAATCATCGTTCTAAAATCTTTTCGACTTAATTCCATTTTCGTTGCATACGTAGAATTTTGATGTGTGATAAAAAACAATTGACAAATGATTTCCCGCCAATTGTTTTTTTTTATTACTAAGAAGGTTGCAACGTTTAAAAAAATATAACTTTCGAAATTCAAATAGTTCCGATTAGCTAGAAGTGCAAAACTTTTAGTGTGCCCCATGTATTAAGGTTCAATCGCGGACCCGATGACTGATAAATTTTTGCGATCGGTATATAAATGTTCAGATATGGTGCTCCCATTTTATGGATTGGAACCAAATTGATATGGGACCGAAACCGAAAAAATAAAATCGGTTTATCCTGTCGAAAGATATGAGGTAAGAAACATTTAAAAAAATACAGTCGAATTGAGTACATCTTTTTTTGAAGTCGGCTAAAAACACAAACACATTACTAAACATATTACCTACAAACAGCAAGTTACTCACCCACACCTAAATCTACGATGTTAATAAAATCCCGATATTCAAAACGCACCGCCATTATGTGAAAATGAAATTTCAAAGCCCCTCTTCAATTGGTTATTTTGTATTCAGCGTGCACTCTGACCGGGTAAAGTGGCAAATCATGGAGAGGCTGAAAATCAGTCAAATAGACCCCCGAGTTACTGGCTGTATGGGCCTGAATACTAATGCCTCCTTCGTCTATAAAAAAACTACAAGCATGGCCGTCGGGCGGGAGAGTGTGAAAATTGCGTGTAGAATTTTTTTTTATCATATTTTTCCAATGTACCTATTAATTATTTACAAGGATAATGTTTTTGCATAGTGATCCAACGTCTTCTGCAAGTGGTGCACCTGCTGATCGACAGATGAGGGTTTTATGAATATAAAATTCTTAGAAAGCAAGAAGCTCGCCCACCACTATTACCTATAAGTACTTGGGGCCGACATAGTTACTGGCCTGTGAGCGTGTAATATGCCTACCCCTTCTGGAAAACAAGATTGAATAGTTACAAAGTTTTATTGGTTATTATGATGTAGAAGGTGGATTGGTACCTAAATAAGAACAATTACACCTGTTGTTGTTTTACAGCGTTTTTTAAACGCGCTGTCAAGGAACACGCCTCATCGCGACGCACGGTGCACTTTTTTACAGAACAGTTTGTTGTCGTTTATATTTTACACAATATGAATTTTAAATTGATAAAATAAGGATTTTACTAACTTGATCGACATAAAATCCTCTGCCATGCCGTGCCGTGATGTCACTCTCCGACGGCCTTCACTACACACTCGTCGGTATCAAACGCGAGTTTGAATTAAACAAATATGTGCGTAGGTGTACCGCCCGCGTCTGACTCGAGTGCGTATCGCGTCTGTATCGCTACAAACGCGCGTCGACACACGACGGATGTGGCGCGGTTTAAAAACGCGGTGTGCCCTTATTTGCTTGAAAACCCGGGTATACTTTTGAAATATTTACATAGGTCTGGAGATATAGGCTATATAGGTACATACCTGTTATTCTTCCGTCGGAATGCTCTTGAGAGAGGTGAAGTGGAGTTTGTGCCACCTCCATTTTTTCAAATAGTTCCATTCACTTTTACACACAAATTGTTCGATTATTGACTAGTGTATTTCATTACTTGTAATTTCAATTACTATTTATTTACAGTCTAAAAAGGAAAATATTATAAAATTATTAAATAAAAAAGAAAATCAAATGTGCCTATTTGGTTACTAAGCCTATAAATATATCTAGGTACTTTAATTTTCTTTTAATTTTTGGGTTCCGTACCCAAAGGGTAAAACGGGAACCCTATTACTGAGACTTCGCTGTCCGTCCGTGGGTCTGTCTTGGGCTGTATCTCATGAACGGTGATAGTTAGAAAGTTGAAATTTTCACAGATGATGTATATCAGTTTCCTCTTTAACAACAAATACTAAAAAAAAGAAATATTCAAGGGGGCTCCCATACAACAAACGTGTTATGTTTGCCGTTTTGGTACTTTGTGCGCGAGTACGACTCGCAATGGGCCGGTATTTTTATTAAGACATCGGGTGTTTTCACATTGCACGATAACGACACACGATATCGTCTATAATACGAGTATCGTGGCGATATCGTAAGTAGCAGCAGTAACTTTTAGGTAAGAATGTAAATTACGATACGATATTGTGGACGATATCGTGCAATGTGAAAACGCCCAATAGGTTGCTTAATTTTTCCTTTAAGTAAGTATACCTAAGTATCGCATTTACTCATTCATCATTCACCGAGCCTTTTCCCAACTCAGTTGGGGTCGGCTTTCCAGTCTAACTGCGATTCGGCTGAACTTCGATATTTTCCCTGAAGCGACTGCCATCTGACCTTCACAACCCATGGGCGATATCGAAGTCCTGTAGTTAGACCGGTCGGATTTTGGATTTAGGGCTCCAACTACCCCTAACGACTGCGATAGATGTTCGTATGACAACTGGAACCGAACGGCTTAACGTGCTCTCCGAGGCACGGAGGGGTCTCAGTGTCTTAAGAAATGGTCACCCATCTTAATACCTGCCCGACTAGATGTTGCTTAACCTTTGCAATGTATTAATATTGTCGGTTACCACTAGACCACGAGCCCCACTTTATAATATCTAGTATAGATTAACAAATCAATACTACTATTATAAAGAGGAAAGATTTGTATTTTTGTGTGTATGTTTGTAATGAATAAACTCAAAAACTACTGTGCCGATTTCAAAAATTCTTTCACCATTAACATAGGCTACTTTTTATCCCGGTAATGTGTTCCCACGGGAACCGGGAACGAGTAAATTAATCACGCGGGCGGAGCTACGGCGATCAGCTAGTACTTTAAACCTAATGTTATACATAATCATTAAACATAGTCGTACGTAAGTACTTATATTTATGTATAAAAGATCATGTAACTCGTAATAATCAAACAGCAAAGTATTATGTACTTACAAAAGAGAAATGAACTAACTAAGAGGGTAATTTATTTAATTTTCTACATTGAAAGATAAAACCGCTCTTTATGGTGACACAAAGAAATGAATATAGGTAACCTATAACTTATGTATAGACACCGAACATATTATTAGAACATTAAATGAACCCAATGATTTATTTTTTTATGTACGCACACAAGAAGGAAGAGCGAGATAAGAACAGTAGGATAGAGTTATAGTACAAAGGCACCACTTATTTCTAACAAATCTCTTCCAGTGGGCCATGGGGAAGGAGATGCTTAGTGATATTCCCTTTGAATATATTATATAATAATCAAAGTATATTCCATATTTAAAAAAGAGTCTATATGTTACTAGAGCGCGCTATGTGAAGACTAAAAAAAGAGCCAATTGTTCTAAGTTATGTCAAAACCCAGCACAAATTAGCTTGTTTATAAAAACTCCTATATAAGTATCAGATATTCAACTTTATAGCTATTTCTAAACAGAGCGTGTAACCAGCCCGCCGCCTCCCCCGCTTTAAAATCTAAATGGCTGGCTCGAATAAATCTGAAAATATTTGTGATGGTAATCCATGTAATGAACTTTCAAAGAAAACTATAACGGACCCGATAACTATGTGTAACTATATTATGTGTGACTACGGAACCATATTCAAGGCCGACGCACTTTGCCGGTTTTTTTACGCTTAGTCACTAGCTACATGCTGAATCCTAACGCCCTAAACACCGATTTTTTCTGAATCTATATACGAGTATATACGGATCACAGTCAAGACGAAGACCTCCACACTTCAGTGGCATTGGTGCATCCACTAGATACACACCATATCACTGAAGTACCTATCACCTACTTAGACAGATATAACTACGAGTAGTAGTTCTGCGAACAGTGGACCTCGCGTTATTTTCGGGTCCCTAACATCCTTTTGGGACGTGGTCTGATGGCTGACTTTCCATGCGCACCAACATAGGTACCAGTAAAAAAGAACACTTATTCCCCATTTTAAAATGGGGAACACTGACAATACATCCAATTCGCCAGTTGAAACATATCCCACTCGCCCTAGCGAACACGAAAACATCCCCTTATTTGAACATGCAAAAAAAAAAAACATCGTGTTATGAGATGAGAAATGATCATTTTCTCCGCATTTCTTCCCCATTGTCCCCCCATTTCTCCCCCATTTTCCCCCTAATCGATAAATCCCTTCGCCAAAAGTAAAGAACAAATTTCATGAAAATCGGCTAAAAATGCGCCCTGTAGACCGGAACTGACACACATACATACAGACAAACAACGCCAAATCGGCCAGTCCTCGAGTTGAAACTGAGACGCTTCGCTCGCTCGGTCAATAAAGTCTTTTCTACCCAAGAATGTATATTAGGTATCCATAAAACTTCATGGTTCTATCTACGGCCTACCTATAAGATTGACTTTCACCTATATGTACTTATAATCGCCGGGCGCCACTGGAAATACCTGGTGCATACCAGATACGCCCAGCAATGGACGTAGCTATATATTTACCCTTAGAAGTATTATAAACAAAATTTAGCGAGAGTAAAAATAAATGAATTCAGCCTAAGTACTGGCTAGTTCGAATTAGCACAGTTTGAAGTTCGTCACCATCCACCGAGGCTTTGCCCAACACAGTAATTGGGGTTGGCTTCCCAGTCTAACTGCGATTCGGATGAATTTCGATATTTTACGTGACGCGACTGCCATCTGACCTCCACAACCCATGGGCGATATCGAAGTTCTGTAGTAGGGCTCCAACTACCCCTAATGACTGTCATAAATGTTCGTTTGACAAAAGAGACCGACGACTTACGTGCTCTCCGAAGCACGGAGGGGTCTCAGTGTCTTAAGAAAAGGTCACTCATCCTAAAAATGGCCTGACTAGATGTTGCTTAACCTTTGCCACTAGACCATGAGCCCCTCTCAGTCCCAGTTTGAAGTTCGTACAGCAAAACAAAATAGCAATACCCACAAGTCCAAAATCTTTGATTGAAGTTTAATACGAGAATTTTATATAAATGAAAAAAAAAATCGAAAACAAACCAGTAAGTTGGTAGGTATATTGACTATTTTTTTTTCAATGCATTCATAGACGCATTTAGACCAAGTTAACAACGAATGCATGTTTTTTTACATTGAAAACTTGACATAATTAAAATGTATTCGTCATGTAGCACTCAATGCGTTAATCGTAGAGCAAGTATTCGTAGCAATTTCAGGAGAAAATTCGTAGTGTGACAGCCTACGCTACGTACTACGAAAGATTAGGAATATTGTTTATTCTAAAATCCTGTGATTGATGTTTAATAATAGATAATTATGTACGTAGGTATTAAAGTAGATAAAAAAAAATAGTACATGCTATAAGTGGATATGACAAAATTTTACAATTTTATTATTTTACCTTCTTGTGAATTTATTTCTAAAATAATTACTTATGTTAATTTTATATGATATTCTTAGCCAGAAAACTAAACGCAAATAAATATAAATAATTCACATAAAATACCCTAAGTATTCCCTCCAATATAAATCACGTGACGTTTCACTTTTGACGTTTATTTTTTTTGCGAGCGGACGGGCAGATGCGCGCACGTTATGCCACGGCCGGGGAACTTTTGACGCGGTATTGCTTGTGAGCTTGAAGGCGTGGCGAGGCTCCGCCCCGTTGCTTTTCGTGTCTGACTCTGTCCCCCAGACAGGGGGACACTTCGATTTTGGGTCAGCTGTTAACCGTCCGTTTTAAGCTTTAATTTGTGGCATTACGCCACTGTTGTGTCGATCGCGCACCGTTTAGAATAATGACGTCGTACATTTAACTCAGAGTGAATGTTCCAATTTCCAATTAACAACCAAGTATAGTTAAGTATTCGAATTGATAGAATTATTTTGATGCGATTCATTCTCTTTACGTTTGCTGATAAATCTTTGGGTTAGAAAACAATGCTTAGGTATAGAACATAGTAGATCTTATGTCTTAATTATGATCTTGATTGAATGTTAAAGAAAAGTTTTTCTACATGTAGTTGCAGTCGGTCAAAGATATGCTAATGAAGCATTAATGTGCCCTTGTAGACTAGGATAGATACAGACAATAATATTTATACATCCCATAAGGAAATAAAAGTAAGTATAAGTACCTGGACAGGTACACCTTAGTACCTCTACGAATAGGCAGGTATTTACTACTAAAAGTACGTACCCTCCTCATTTGTTTAGCTGCAAGTCTATAATAAATACATATACAATGACATTTGATGTTGCCCAATAAGAATACGCACACTAGGCAGGGCGTGGCAATGCCTTTGCCCACGGAAAACAACCGTCAAAAACGAAAAGTCAACTGTCTGGGATTGGGCGCGAAATTTTGACATTTACCTTCTTGTCAAACACTGAAAATACGGGTATATTGCGAATAAATCACTACAATACTGGCAAGTTACTACAGCCTACACTTAAAATGTATTGAATTGAATTGTGATTTACTTATATTTCGTTTAGTGTGACTTCTAAGTAGGTAGGTAAATATCCTACTAGCTTTACGACTCCGGTAGATGCGATAGTCAACATTTGAAGAGATTAAAATTGAACAAATATCCAAGGTAAGTAATTTGTAATATTTAATTACTTTTCTAGTCATAAATAAAATGACCCGGGCTACAGAATCTACTTTCAAAGTGCTATGATATTTTCTATTTTAATGGAACCTATACCTACCTCTATTTTGACGAAACGTGGGTGTCATACATCTATGTCTACCCCCTCTGGCATATAGGTACAATTATTACCTGTGTAACCCGTACCAGGCACTGCCACCATACCGTAATATTGACTGTAGTGAAAATTTTGGTCATGTGACTGACGTTATACCTAAGTATTTTTTGTGAAATCATTGTGCGTATAAGGAGTTCCTTCCTACTTCTTCTTTTTTTTTTAAAACGTGGCTCCATCGATGTTCATCCAGCCAATGTCAAGGTACTTAATGCTTAATTTTTCTCGCACAGAAGAACTAGTTACTCTGAACTAGTTAATTCGCGGTGCGGAACAAGGAAACGTTGTTCCTTGTTGCAATTGAGAGTTTGGGCCTGGATTTTTGCCCAGCGCCAGAGGTAACCTATAAGGCAACTAAGCAACGCGATCCGCAAAAATCCAAGTCCACTTACCTACTTATATCGATTGATTAAAGCTGACACTTCTGCTATTGTCGAACTTGACGGAGAAATAAGATATGAACTATTAATATTATTTAGATTATGTCTCATTATGATGAGTCATTGATGAGTGAAGACCTACTCCTATGGCTCAGGAATACTACTGTAGAATAGACCTATGAAACGGGTCCTTATTTTTTTAAATTCCGCGGCCTATGTAACCGGTCCTAACCACGGGACACGTCGTAGCTAGGTATAGGTAAAAATAAATAAATATGTTAGGACAATTCAGACAACGCCATCTAGTCTCAAACTAAGCAGAGCTTGTAATATGAGTACTAGATAAACTGATATAAATACAATACATTTTTTTGTAAATAGGTACATACATATTATGAGACTTCGGTACAAACGTATCTGTTTTCACACAAAGTTTGTCCCGACCGGGAATCGAACCCGAGACTCCGTCGTCGAAAGCGGATGCACTACCGACCACGCCACCGAAGCAGTCAAATGTATGCTTCGGTGGTCAAGGTATGTACCTACCTATCGAGAATCGCGCTTAATTTTGTTCAATATTATTTTGGTGAATAGTAAAATGTAGGTAGATAAATATAAATCTAAGTAATTAATGACTTATAAAAATGTACCTAAAACTTCGTTAAATCTATCAGACACTGCGATAATATTGCTCAAATAATAAACTAACAAAACTGAAATTTCTAACAAGAATACAATTTATTCGAAATCCCTGCCAAAGGAACCCTGAAAACTACCCACAAGTCAATTGCCAACAGCGAGCATCCACCCACACTACCTTGCACCCTACCAAACCCATTTACCCCCGAATTACCGGTCACCCCCCTAACCACGGTCTTCAGTGACAGTTCAATAAGGCACAGCGACCAATCGTGGCAAACGTCGCCCGGTATAAGCCAATAGGATTAGCGCGAATCCCGTCCCTCTTTTATTTATAGAATATCTCATATCGCTATCCTGTACTAACGCACGGTAGACGGATTCTTGATTCGATTTCGATTGAATTCTTTATTCGAATTTTCTTTTGTTTTTCACTCCGTTGAAAAGCCATGTCTCTGGTAATATTAACTGTCTTTTTTATTTTTTAAATAAAATGTAAATGGATTTGTATATTGAGCCTCTTTTAGGGGGAAGAATGATCCTTTATCAATGTTTAGGTATAGGTAGGTTCAGAGAGAGAAAAAGTTTAACACACTTCACTGAACGAGCCTGTTTTGTGGGTTTATTGTCTGACTGAGTTTAATTATTCTAAAAAAAAACATTTAAACTTAGGTAAAAGTTCTGACGATGTCTATCTAGGCCATTCTAGATTTATATACCTAAGCACTGTTAGTATCCGCCGGGCGCCACTGGAAATACCTTCTGCGTGAGTACCAGAGACGCCCGACAAAGGACGCGAGAGCGGCCGCGGCCTTGGCCCGCTGAATTAAAAAAAAGGACTGTTAGTAAACTGTAGCATTTAAGTAGGTATAGGGGGGTATAGGGTCTCGTAGTTTTCAAGTCTCGGACCGCTTAAGTACCTAGCTATCTTAGTATTGTTATGTCCGTCTGTCCGCGACTTCGTCCGCGTGGTAATTTGTTTTTTTTCCCGTTCCCGTCGCGCCGCGTCATATTTTGAACAATTCACACAATATCTTTATATATTGTAGCCTATGTATTATTCTGATTTATAAGCTATATTATTGTAAAGTTTCATTAAAATCCATTCAGTAGTTTTTACGTGAAAGAGTAACAAACATCCATCCATCCATCCATACTCACAAACTTTCGCGTTTATAATATTAGTAGGAAGGATGTTAGGACAATTCTCACAACGCCATCTAGTCTCAAACTAAACAGAGCTTGTGATATGAGTACGAGTACTAGATAAACTGATATAAATACTTATACTATACCACATATAAGAATACTATACTTACATATACATTACATATGTTCACACAAGGTTTGTCCCGACCGGGAATCGAACCCGAGACTCCGGCGTCGAAAGGGGATGCACTACCGACCACGCCACCGAAGCAGTTTGCATACGATATAATATGTATCCCACCAAAAACGTTCCATGTAAAAAAAGGTCAAAGGTCAAGTACGTGTTGATTGTACTGTAACAAGTTGTCAGATCTAATGTGGAGCCAAGCTCTTAACTCTATAAGTCTTTTTTTTTACAACGCTTTTATTAGCTTCACTTGTATGTATGTTTGTTTGTAACCGACTCTTTTGGGTTCGATTTTGCCCTACTTTGAACGATCAGATTTAATTCAAACTTTGCACACCTGTCAAAGACCGATGACATTGCAAATTAAAAATTAAAAAAAAAATTAAATAAAAACTAAAAAACGAAAAATAAATAATAGGTAGTTTAAAAAAACTAAAAAAAACACGCTTTTATAGAGAATCCTACTAAAAAGTAGAAAATAAATTTTAATAAGTTTGAATTAAGAATAATGTAAATGAGAAATAAATGTATATTATTGTAAAAAAAGCGTGAGGTGCATAGTGTCAATAGTATAAATATTTTATTGACAGATATGAGTCGAGGAATATTAGCATATTGATAATATCTTAAAATGCACCTCACGCTTTTTTACAATAATACAATAATATACATTTATTTCTTATTTACTTACACTATTCTTAATTCAAACTTATTAAAATTAATTTTTTATTTCCGCCGCTCTCACGTCCATTGCCGGGCGCCTCTGGTTCAGTCCCTCATCTAAGCGGAATAGCTAACTCTATGTGAGCCCTAGTTTTAAGTCCTTTACAAACCTTACTTATAATTTAGCTAAATGCGTGGTTGGGCTGTTTGTTTTTTTTTTCAAATGTCGTTCGTCTTATGTTGATAAATAATTAAATATTTTTGGACATTCTCACACAACGTCATCTAGCCCAAATTAAGCTAATATAAGCTTGTGCTATGGGATCTAGACGACTGATAAACATACTTATTCTAAATACATACAAATTATACATAAAAAATACCCAAACTTCGAAACAAACATTTGTGGATCACACAAATAATTTGATTCGACCCAGAATCTAACCTGACACCTTAGGGGCGGCAGACGTACCTATACTCATACCACTCGCCACCGAGGCAGTCAATGATTCTAACTAGGTAGGTACTTATCAGTAGTTACCTAACTTTCATGTTAACTTATCTAAACCACAGTACATCATGAACCTTACATACTGTGCCTTAACTCTCTAAAGCGCAGGTAATCAATTGCAACATTCAGTAATCACAATCGAGTAAATTGAAGCGAGTTTGGAGATTGGAGTGTGTAAATCCCTTTGTGATAAGGTCGCACCTAAACGTACTAGGAACCTACCATGTTAATTACTTCCATGCTTAGCACACGTACGGTGCAATTGCATCAGTTAATTTTTCCGACTCAATCCCATGAGTCGTAAGAACTTACTATCGAAACTCGATTTAAATTTGAAGTAGAATTATTAGTTCTTCCCAAACCCAAACCAGTCTGACGTGCAGCACTATTGCTGCACGTCAGACTGGTTTAGCTATCCACACCCTTTGTTACGTGGGGTAGACTCCGTGGGACTAACAAAATAATTGGCGGAATGTGAGCCTATGAGATGACTTCGCGGCAACAAGCGTAGCTCTCGGCTATGCGTTTCGAGATAGCGTATCAAAGTGTAGTACTTAATAACATCATACTTCCAATGTATCACGAACTCTAAGTCAATTTCGAGATAAAGTTAATCAAATCCAGTTAAGATAGTAACCCCCTAATCAACTCTGTAATTCTACCATGTAGATACACGAACGTTACGTTTGAAACATCGATTTAATTATTTTTTATTGACACATATAAGAATACACCTATCTATTGTCGTTTCTCGTGCACTTTGTGTAAGTAGGCACTCTTGCGTCCACCGGCGCCACTGGGAATACCTCCTGGTTCGCAGAGACAAGACAATGGAGACGGGCGCGGACTTCAGCTTAAGGCTCTCTTGCCTCTTGCCAGAGCTCAGTCTGTCAGCAAGCAGATCCATCGCGTGCTGGTAAGGATGTCAACGCCAACACACAGAGATATAAATACGCACTGACTTTGCTTAAAATGCGTAGGTAGCACAAAGAAACGGTGATGTATAATATAAGAGAGTGAGTGTTTGTGTGTGCGCTGCTATGTACAATATAGTAGGTAGTAGTAGCTTACTATTTACCAAAACAATATACAATTGGTTTGAAATAGATTCATATAGATTTAAGGAAAAACCATTTTTTGTCACTATCACTACAAATGATAAAACAGAGTCACTTCCGTCCATATTTAGTATCACTACATACGGACTTACGGAACATTCTTACTTTAAAGTTACTGCTGCTACTTAGGTAGGATATCGTCACGATATTATGGACGATAAGTATCGTGTGTCGTCATCGTGCAATGTGAAAACGCCTTTTTGATGCGGTTTTCACCAATGGTAGAGTGATTCTCGAGGAATCTTATATAAAATTTGTCAAGCGAGCGAAGCCGCAGGTGTCAGATTTTATAATAATTTGTAACTATGATTTGCAAATTGGCTCACGCTTACGACAGTTTTACAGTTAGTTAATTATACAATTTAATCTTAGAAAATTATACTAAGTAGGTATATTATTATTGCCTTACTCTTTGTCCTCACAAACGCAATACCCTTAATATTTAGTTAAACAACAAACAATATCTAAACAAACAATAAACTTATTACCTTTTACATAAATGTCATACGCACTGTTTGTTTTAATCCTCACAATCTGACTGAACGTACAAATTGAATAATGCGCTCAGCGGGACGTTGCGAGCGCGAGACGGTAGGGTGGTTGTCAGACGCAGAACGATGGTCTGAACTAGGATTGTCCACCATGTGTTGGTGAATTGTTGTAGACTAGTGAGACCCGTCACTTTTGTTGGTGTAATTTCGCGGATCATCTTGTAACTAATTGTAGGTAAATTGTAAAGACGTTGCGTTTGTAAGTTTGCAGCATCGAGGTTGGCATAGTTCGCGAGGCGTAACGTTTAATGTGACTTAAAATTTGAACGTATAATGTGACTTGTTTTACACACACACGTGTTGTACACACAGCTTTTTTACTCTATTTTTCATAATCACTCACACAAATGCAAAGCTCAGCTTAGGCCTCGCGAACTATAGATACTAATGTAGGTACCTACTACGAATCTGTTGGTAGGGCACTTGAAGTTTCAGGAACATTGAAATGGAACAGTATGTAGGTACCTACCTAATAAGTTTTTTTTCCAATCATGTCACCCCAATGTCTGGACATATCGTTTTCATACTTAAATGTTAAGGCCTAAACAGTGCCTCAGCTCAACTCGCAAAAAAATCCCTCTTCTTTCCTTACCCTCTCTTCAGAATGAATATTACATAATGAAGGACAATCTAGAAATCTTTGGCATAGACGTTCGTCGAGAGCTCAGTAATAAAAACTATGTAGAGCGGTTTATTGGGCTAGCTTCGCGGAAACTAGGAATACTGAATAAGGTAAAACGATTCCGCACACCGCACCAGAGGTGTCTGCTGTACAAGACCCTGCGTAGAGTACTGCTCTCACCTTTGGGACGGTTCCGCGAAGTACTTGCTAGACGCACTCGACGCTATGCAGTGACGCGACGGGCTATTCGGATTGTAGATTGCCCTGAGATAGATTGTCCTGATGTAACAGGAAGTCTTGAATCGCTTGCGCAGCGCCGCACAATAGCTTCCTTGGCCGCATTCTATCGCATATACCACGGCGAGTGTTCTGAAGAGCTCATTAACCTAATCCCACCCTCTTCTTTTCGATCCTGTACAAAACGTGCCGGGCAGAGATGCCACCTGTATTATACAGTGGATAGAATCTTCGCAAGAACTGAGCGTTTCAAGATATCGTTCCTCTGTAGAACGATCGAGGCCTGTAGAGCGAGCATGGCGGTAGAGAAAATGTCGATGACGTAACCTAACTAGTCTGGCCATAAATACTGTTACATTAAAACTTTTCTTTTTTTCAACTTTTTAATTATTTTGAATTTGGATCACTTTTTTTTTTTTTTTTTTTTTTATATTTGGTTCGCCAAATTGACGCCGCCCGCCTGGTGGTAAGTCGTGACGACGTCTAGCGATTGTGGGCCACTCTCACAGCACACATTACTATTGAGAGTGACCCTCAACTTGACGACCTACTGATGTGCCTCTTCACGCTCCGCTTAAAGAACCCAGGATTATATGTGGGAGGAAACACGTGCACAGGCAGGGCGTTCCAGGCCACTATCGTTCGGCAGAGAAACGAACGTTTAAAACGTTCGGTTCTCGCGAACATGCTATCCACTGTGTGGGGGTGGCATCTCTGCCCGGCACGAGTCGTTCGGGATCGGAAGGAAGAGGGTGGGATCAGATTGAAGAGCTCTTCAGAACACTCGCCGTGGTAAATACGGTAGAATGCGGCCAAGGAAGCTATTGTTCGGCGCTGAGCTAGCGGCTCAAGGCTTCCCGTTACCTCCGGACAACCAATAATACGGATAGCCCGTCGCTGCATAGCGTCGAGAGCGTCCAGCAGATACTTCGCGGAGCCGTCCCAGAGGTGAGAGCAGTATTCGACGCAGGGTCTAATCTGCGTCTTGTACAGCAGACACCTCTGGTCCGGTGTAAAGAATCTCTTTACCTTATTCAGTATTCCTAGTTTCCGCGAAGCTAGCCCTATACATCTTTCGATGTAGTTTTTATTATTGAGCTCTCGACGAACGTCTATGCCAAGGATATCAAGGTTGTCCTTCATTGGTAATAATGCATTCTGAAGAGAGGGTAGGGGAAGGAAAGGGGATTTCTTCGCAGTAAATGCACACGCCTGTGTTTTGCGGGCATTGAACTCGACCAGGTTCTCGGTACCCCATTGAGAGATACTGTCGAGGTTACGGTCGAGATCAGCCACGAGTCGTCGTCTCTCCTCCTCAATCTCAGATCGCCCCGCCGTCGGACGAACCGAGTAACTCCCGTGCAGTGTGCTGTCATCTGCATAGCAATGAATGTTCCCGAGGGATAGCATATCATTGATATGCAGAAGAAAGAGAGTTGGTGATAGTACGGACCCCTGCGGTACCCCGGCATTCACTTGCAAGAAGCGAGAAGCCTGGCCATCGCAGAGGACCCGCACTCGGCGCTCGTTTAAAAAGCTGGCAATCCAGCTGCACAGTTGAGGAGGTAGACCATATGCCGGAAGCTTGGAAAGGAGCGAAGCATGCCAGACCCTATCGAAGGCTTTGGCGATGTCCAGGCTAATAGCCAAGGACTCGCCGTGCCTTTCCATAGCCCCACCCCAGACATGCGTTACGAATGCCAGAAGATCACCCGTTGATCGCTATGGCCTGAAGCCGTATTGTCGATCATTGATTAGCGAGTGATCCTCTAGGAATTGCATGAGCTGCTTATTTATAAGGAGCTCAAGCACCTTGCAAATGACTGAGGTGACAGCTATGGGTCGATAGTTGCCTGGATCGGACCGATCCCCTTTCTTGGGGATCGGTTGTACGTTCGCCTCCTTCCAGACCTCCGGCACGAGCCCTGAAGAGTATGACAGGCGGTACAGACGCGTTAATACTGGAGACAACTCAGCTGCACATTTTCGTAGCACCACCGCCGGAATGCCGTCAGGGCCACTGGCTTTCCGCGTGTCGAGTGACCGCAGCACTGCCCGTACATCACATTGCCTGATAACAATATCAGGCATTGTGTGGCCACAGTTGGCGATGGCGGGGGGCTGCAGGCCACGGTCGTCGACCCGGGAATTAGCCGCAAAGAGGTCTGCGAGCATATCCGCTTTCTCTTGGGCTTTGTGAGCCAGTGTTCCATCTGGGTAACGCAGCGGTGGCAGCGAGGGCTGACAAAAGTTAGATTGCACGGCTTTGGCCAGTTGCCAGAATCCACGGCTGCCCGTGGGATGGGAAGTGAGCTCCTGACCAAGCCGCGCGACGCGCTGGGCATCCGCTCTCTTAAAGGCCCTCTTACTCGACTTTGTGGCCCGGTTGTACGCTGCTTTGAGGTGGCCCACGTTTGGGTCGCGCACAGCCCGGGCCCTGATCCAGGCGCGATATGCCGACTGTTTTTGTCGAACAGCTTTGGCACAATCTCGCCCGAACCAGGGACGGGCTCTGCGGATACTGGCGACATCAGTGAAAGGGATGTAATAATCCATCCCTAAACTGATCTCGCCAGCAATAGCAGAAGCACTATCCGAAGGAGCCTTTCCTACAAAGCAGCGCTGGCTCCAGGGGACGGACGCAAAATAATCGCGTAGACCGTCCCAATCCGCTGACGAGTAGTGCCATAGTCGTCGTGACGTTTGCACAGGACGTGCAGGAGGTGACACCTTCATGCCAGCGTGAACAACACAGTGGTCGGAACTACCCAGTGGGGCTCCTACCGAAACACTGTACTGGGCTGGGCGACTCGTCAGCAGTAGATCCAGCAGAGCGGGCGCGTGATCTGACCTGTCTGGTATCCGGGTGATCCCGCATACCATCTGGGTCAGACCGTGGGAGAGAGCGAACGCATGGGCGGCTCTACCCGCATGATCAGTCTTGAGGGACCCCAGCCATTCAATGTGATGGTCATTGAAGTCCCCCAGAAACACTAGGTCAGCGTTCGGGAACCGCACCTGCGCTTCATCAGCCGTCTCGCTGAGGTACTGGAAGAGCTTTGTAGTCTCAGAATCCCCTGTGTGGGATCGGTAGACGCACACGTAGATCTGGCTCATAGAGCCATGGTCTACGTGCAGCCAAAGGACGGAATTGGAGGGGTTCTCTAGGCAGCGCAACCGGCGGCAGCAAACATCCGCCCTAACGAACACGCACACCCCGGCTTTGTCTCGAAATTGTTCCTCGATGACATAGCCGGGGTAACACAGGTAAGACGTGTCGTCAGGGCGGCGTATTTGTGTCTCCGTGAGGAACATCACAGCGGGCCGTGCCGTCTCAAGGTGGTGGTGGACGGTATCGAGGTTCGCATGCAGTCCACGGACGTTAGTGAACTCCACCTCGAAATGTGAAGTTGTGGGGTTTCCTAGGGCCGCTGTGTAACGTTTATTTCTTTTTTGTTGCACTGCCATTGTAGATTTTGAAGAAGAAGCGTGAAGACAGGGCGACATTTGGTGCAGCAGTAAGTGACAAAGCGTAGGGGCTAGCTTTGTCTAGAACCGTGTGGTTAGGTCGGAGCCGACCCGCCGGACGGAAGGGCTCCCAAACCCCCCTGATGCAAGGCCGCCGCTACCCCACACCGGTTACCACCCGGAGCGGCGATCCCACATCAGGATTATGCGCAACATGTGGGGCAGCCTCCTGGGGTGGTTGGCCCCAGGCGGGCCCCATGACTGTTGCGGGCGGCCGCGGCAACGCCGTTGCTAAGGGTCTCCCTGGCCGGCGAATCGACCCACACCACCCACACTAGACTCCGTTTCGCCCCCACTGGTCCCATGCCTGCTGCACCATACATCGCCCCGGGCCCGGCGGTGCAGCTGCTGAACCCCTAACGCAACCCAGCCTGGGCTGGGTTACTTGGGGGGCTTTAGCACAGCTGCACGGTGGTACCCCCCCGGACCAACACTGTTGTACCACCTGGTACCCACGTAGGGGCCGAAGCCACTCCATAGGTACCGTAAATTAACGAGCCTCGTCCGTTTATCAGCAGGTGCGCCACTAGCAGGTGAGGTCGCTGGGGCCCTATAGATGTTGGTAGAGCCCCTTTGCACCCAAAAAATCACGTAAATTATTTTAAAAACTTTTTCGATTTCGCGCCATTTCACATATTTTATCGTGTTCATTAACGAATTACAATATGGAATGGGGTGTTAAAGAAAATAGGATCGCAGTGATCGCCTTGTACAAAGTGGGTATGGAGCTGTCGGTCATATTCCAGACACTTCATAAACTTGGTATCAGCCGTATGTTCGTATATCGTACTATCAATAGATACAACAACACTTCGTCTGTCGAAGACCAGAAAAGATCGGGGCGGCCGCGTGCTGTTAGAACTACAAAGGCTATTAATGCTGTTAAAGCCAGAATTCGTCGAAACCCCATAAGGAAGTAAAAAATCTTATCGCGAGTAATGGAGATTCCCGCTAGGACTCTGTCACGTATTATAAAACAAGACCTGAAGCCCGGTGCTTATCGTTGATATACAGGGCATGCCCTAAATCAATCTTTACGATTAAAGAGAGTGGATCGATCAAAGCGCCTTCTGTCGCGATACGCAGGTGAAATGCCCAGAAATATCCTCTTTACCGATGAACAAATTTACACGATTGAAGAACACATAAGCAAAATGATAAAGTGTACGCTCACAGGTCTAAGGAAGCTGCTCAAGTGGTCGGAAAGGTACAACGTGGACATCATCCTGCGTCAGTGATGGTTTGATGGGGCGTGTCTTATCAGGGAATCACAAAACTACATTTTTGTGAAAAAGAAGTGCAAACTTCAGCCAAAGTGTATCAAGATACTGTCTTGGATCATGTTGTGAAACCTCTCAGCAATACACTTTTAAAAATATACCGTGGACTTTCCAGCAGCACTCTGCTCCTGGTCACAAGGCACGAACTACCCAAGCCTGGCTAGATACCAACGTTCCGGACTTTATAAGAGCTGAAGACTGGCCTTCATCTAGCCCAGAACTCAACCCTTTAGACTACAAATTATGGTCAGTTTTAGAGAACATGGCCTGCTCTAAACGACACGGCGACATTGAGTCTCTTAAAAGGAGCAAGCAGTGGCAAAATTTCCCTTGGAAACAGTGCGTAAATCCATAGATTCGTGGCCAAACAGATTAAAGGCCTGTATAAAAGCCAAAGGTGGTAATTTCGAATAAAATATATTTTTATTTTTTGCTAAGACTTTAAATAAATATGTAGGTATAAATTTTAATGATATTAATTACTTCATTTTACCAAAATTGCATTTTCATTTGTAACAAAACTTCTTGCTGGACTAAGTATTCAATACAATTTTTGAAATTCCCTGCCATACCACGGTTATCGACAAACTCTTCCTACCATGCTCGCCCTGCCCGCACGTATTTCCACCTACTTACAACCCAGGGTTCTTCAAGCGTAGCGTGAAGAGGCACAAATTGAGGGCCACTCATAATAATAGGTACATATTGCGTACTGTGAGAGTCTCGCCAGACGTCGGTAGGTAGGTAGGTACCTAACTAGGTACTTACTTACAATAACCGGTACTTAGGTAAAATTTGACTGCTTCGGTGGCGTGGTCGGTAGTGCATCCGCTTTCGACGCCGGAGTCTCGGGTTCGATTTCCGGTCGGGACAAACTGTGTGTGATGACACATACGTTTGTACCGAAGTCTGGATGTTTCCTATCTATACTACTATTATAAAGAGGAAAGATTTGTATTTTATGTGTGTATGTTTGTAATTAATAAACTCAAAAACTACTGTGCCGATTTTAAAAATTCTTTCACCATTGGAAAGCTATATTCACCCTGAGTAACATAGGCTACTTTTTATCCCGGTAATGTTCCCATCGGGAACCGGGAACGAGTAAACTAAATCACGCGGGCGGAGCTGCGGCGATCAGCTAGTGTATACCTAATATGTATGTATTCCGCCGTGTGGTGGCCGGCAGAATAGAATAGCCCCAACCCATATCCTCCCGTGGATGTCGTACGAGGCGACTAAGGGAGTGTGTGGAAAGTACTGACCCCGTGTAACTTTTCCACACACAAAAGCGGATGTCCCACCTAACCTAACCTAATCAACTAATCCTAAACAACGACCTCTGTCCTTGCACCAACACAATCTCGCAAACCTTTAACCTAACCAAGCAACTCCTTCCTACTCATCATGACCCCACGAACTTCCCACCAACATAATCTCGCAAACCCTCAACCACCTTATTTACAATTGCCCCAGATACACTTAACTCACTCCTCCACCACATCACCTTTATCGTAAATCAACTAAAACATTCTAACGGCACATAACATCTAAACACTTCACTAACTAAACAATCAACTTGCAAACGGTTCCAGGAGAAGGCGTATACCATAAGCGCCACTCCTGAAACGAAAACCCAATTGACTCATCAAAAAAAAAAAAAAAAAAAAAAAATGTATGTATTTACAAAAAAAATAAAGTATTTATATAAGTTTATCTAGTACTCATATTAAAAGCTCTGCTTAGTTTGAGACTAGATGGCGTTGTGAGAAGTGTCCTAACGTATTTACTTACGTATTTTTTACGTAAGAGTAGGTAGGTACCTAATTGTACGTACCTTTCATGGTGCGGCCAAACCATGTCCGCTCGCTAGCAACTCATGCTACCAAATGGCTGAAATATCGGTGCAAACGTAGTTGAAACGAAACGGTCTCGAAATACGAAGAGCTATGTAACTGGTAGTACCGATTTTAGTTCCCTGACGTTACCACAAGGGGCGCTGGTGTGAAATGTATGGAGGAATACGAAATCGTATTTCGAGCAACTTAACGTAAGAAACTCATACTAGGGGTACTGAGCGTTGTCATCTAAACGTGTACGTATTTGTACAAATCAAAAAACATCCTAATCCTCCCCAAAAAAAAAATCTCACAACGAATCTGTTTTTTAAATCAAAGGACACTCGTGCCAAGTTTTAAAGAAATAGGTTAAATAATAGAGCCGCTAGTCCGGAACACATATAGACAAACAGAGCCAGACAGTCATATGGGCGAAATCAAAATTTTCCAGTCTTGAAATGTAGCCGCTTCGCTAGCTCGATCTTCATTATGATCACTTGACTTTGAGTGCTAAACGCCAAACGGATTAGCCAACGAACATAGGCATAGCGCCATCTATGGATCATAGAAAAAATTAATATTTCTCGGAACTTCGCCATTATGATTACGGAATTTGAGTAGGTACCATAGCCATTTTGACTAATTCAAATTAAGCATAATAGATGTCACTAAATAGGCTTTACAGAGTTTGTAGTTGCACAGCACAGTGCTGCACCTGCACACCCAGTCAAGCCTTAAAAAAATATCGATTTATCATTATTTTGTCTATAGATAGATGGCGAGTGTCATCCGTTTTCTTCGTGGCGACTACTAAGTAGCTCGAAATACGTTTTCGTAATCCTCCATACATTTCACACAGTTCCCTGACGCACCGCAAGTGGCGCTGATATGTTTGCGTTCCACTAGGAGCGCCACATTACATTGAAAAACGTCAAAAACAAGATCTCAAAACAATTTTTTTTTTAATTCCGCGGTTCAAGGCCGTGGCCGCTCCCACGTCCGTTGCCGGGCGTCTCTGGCTAACACGCACAAGGTATTTCCGGTGGCACCCGGCGGCAGAACAATAACTAAAAACAATAATTGGTTCCATTTTTTGCGAAGCAACAACTTCTTCTTCGTTTTAAAAATTTGGCTCCATTGATGTTCAACGATGATTTCGCCAATGTCAAGGTAATGCTTGATTTTTCCGCGCAGAAGAACTAGTTATTCTGAACTAGTTCGCGGTGCGGGTTAGGAAACGTTGTTCGGTATTGCAATTGAGCGTTTGGGCTGGTTTGGGCCTGGATTTTTACCCAGCGCCAGAGGTGACCTAAAAGGCTACCAGCAGCTACGCATTCCGCAAAATTCCAAGTCCACGCAACATCTTAAAATGGAGTGACGTTTAGTCATTCATCCTCGACTGTTTGACTGTTCGAGGTGCAAAGTGGTTGTTAGTGGTTCAGACCGGTTATCAGCGGCAGCGCTCTGCCGCCCTATATGTATATACGTAGTATAGAGATAATTACCCTGAGATCGGACACGATTTTCGACTCCATACAGTATTACAGTCCCCTACCGTAGTTACTAATTCTACCACTAGATTCAAGAACGCAGTTATTCTACTTTACTCTATAAAATCCAACTCAAGTTGATCTTGTTATTTATCTGAATACAAACAAAAAATCGCTTCCCAAAAACAAAATCATTTTAATATTATAACGCAAGACTAAATGCAAAATGCTAAAATGCATTATTCTTGCACGACTATTATTTTTTATCTATGAGTTGTAAATGTTGCTGGTTGACAATAAAAAAATATTAAAAATAATTTTACTAGGCGGGAAATTTACAAAAATAAAGCATTTTGTGGGGACAAAAATATTATTATATTTTTTTGAAAACTGACGATTTAACATGTAAGTTGAAATTACCAATATGTTTTGCAAGACGGTACTTTTATTATATTTTCGCGAACGAAAATGTCTAGTTTAGTTTAATCGTGAGTTCGTTTCGACAGCAGCAACACTAGTGCGAGTAGCACGTATAAATTTATATACACATGTAGGTCAATGGAAAAAATGGTTTAGCTCCGAAGTAAGCTCGTATGAATCGTGGCAAGAGATAATTTTATAGTTTAAATGGCCTTCAGTGATTTATGTCATCTAGGTAATGCGTACAAAACCGTCGAAAATGAAACAGATCAGGTAAGTCAGTGTTTTTGTAAAGTGCCATTTTCCAATGGGTGTTGTAAATGTCGTGGACTGTCAATCTGACCTAAAATGTAGTTGATAATACATCAATTTAATAAGAACAGTGTGTGATTTTGTGTAAATGGACAGTACAAAGTGTATAAAACATGGACTTAGTGAATATTTGTTGTGATATTTTGTGTGATCGAGTTTCGATATCTATTTTCCTGAAGTGCAGGTAATGTCATCGGGAAAGCACATATTTTTAGAAATATGTAGTTAGTACATTAGGGGAGAGAATAACTAGGTAATGTATTATGAATATACTATTTGTAAGCTGTAAGATGACACCAGAATGCCAAGAGATCTCGTCATGTATTTGTTCATTTATGGGCAATATGCTCCCACCTACCCACTTTCTATAGCCTCAGGTTTGAATACAAACAACGCAATAATTTATGTCTATGACATCAGGTTGTAATAAAAAACTCAGTTTTGTATTGAGATTTGTGACTTAAAAAATCTTATTTGTGTTCTTCAAATTCTTATGAGAAAAATAATTTGTATGTCCTTGAAGTCTCTGATGTTACCTTTTGTTATGGAATAAACCCAGACACATCTCATTTGGGTTACAAATATAGGTATTGTTCTGAATTCATTTCAGTAAAAGGAATTTGACTATAATGTACCTACTTACTTACAAAAGTCAAAGACCATTTAATTTTATAAATAAGTAGAAACAATCCTGTGAACAGCTTATTCATTCAAAAATATCATTGTTTTTAAAGATCTTGATACAATACATTATTTTGTCAACCCTACAAATGATCTTGCGACATCACTGACTAAGTAATATTATAATGTATGGATGTACCTCTCTTACTTTCAATGTAGTACCTAACATGTTTATTTTTATTGGATCTACTGTAAAGCTTACAGCTTATTTTGATCGTGCGTTTGAAGTCAGTACATAAATGAACTTATAACTGATGTTAAAACATACTATTGTGACTTCGAATTGGTATAGATTGTGAAAGTAACTTTACTGACCCATTTTTATTCCTCATGCATAGTTGCACAGAGTTCAACTGTTGTCGCAACCGATATATCTTTAAATGTAAAACAAGCATCAGTTGCAACCATATCCATAACATCAGATTGTTATGTTTATGATACATCAGAATTAAATATTCTAAGTATAACGTGATAGAAAGAAAGTCCAATTATATTTTTGTCGATATTACTCTATTAATTCTGTTTCTAGTATAAGAATTCATAATTTAGACGAATCACTCTTATAATTACTGTTGATTAATTTGCCAAAAGTTCTACAACCAGAAGAAAATGGCCTAATGATCGAAGCACAGTAGTTGTTATACAGATTGTTGACCCAATGATCTCGGATGTGTGGTAATCAAATAGGTGGATTTCTTGACCTTTAAAAAGTGTATTTACTGCTCCTATTTTTGAATAAAAATATTTTGCTTCGATATCACTTTTCAGAAATCGGTCACAAACTGTAATATGCCAATTCCTAACCCATCAAGGGATCTCTTGGAGTACTCATTCATCCCATTTCCGATTCCCCTAAAACTAATCTTGTCAAAATAAAATTCTCAGTTTCAATTTAATTTGGCAACATACATTATGAAATAGCAATTCAGATGTTTCAGTGATATGGCAGATTTCTTTCATACCTAAAGTAAGAATGAAAGAAAAAACGTAAACTAAGGTTTGGATACAAAAACATTTTTCATCTCTGATGCTCTGAAAGTGGGTCATTGCTTACCTGATATGCGGGTTGAAAGTGATACATTTCGACCCTAGGGCGGAAAAGTAAAAAAAAAAATATCAGCCCATCTTGAGGCCATGGCAAAAACGTACAGCCAAAGTTCTATTAAGTCATTACAACATTCTGGTTTTTGAATGGTCATAAACAAAAAAAAATTAGTTACAATAAAAGAAACGATTTTTGTGTAGCAGATTAGTTTCTTCATCATTATGAAAAATAAAATTAGAGTTACCTCAACTAAATGGGTCGTAGATAGGAGATTGATAGTTATAGCATCAATAAAAAATCAGTACAAATCAAACTTCAACCAGCAATAGTAAAAAAAAAAATCCATGTACAGAACTGCCTTTTTTGTACCAGAACTGCCTTTCGGAGATAGGATAGTGAACGGCAGAAAGCTCTTCTCCCACCTTAGCTTATTTTAATTAAAACATAATTTTCACTTCACACACAAATTAACTTAGGCTTAGGGGTCTGCAGTCTAATCATACAGATTAGGCAAGCACCCTATAATCATCTTAAGCCAAAGGTGGACGTTTCCTCAGAAGCTTAGCTTAAAATACCCATTGGGTAAAAGGCAGTCTTGGTTTTATATCTTTGGAATGTAATGTAACAGCTGAACCATTATTTATCTGGATAAATCCCGTTTTACCCTTTGGGTACGGAACCCAAAAAAACATACTTATAGTCAAATTGAGATGCTCCTCCTTATTTTGATGTTGGTTAAACTTTCTTCGGGAATCTTTTATTTACTAGGAGAACACTTTAAACCAATCGGCACCGGATATCCTGTGAGAACTGTTGAATTTCTGCACCAATATGTTTCTAATTTCTAAATCGCGTTTTTGGCCACATAAAGACATCGTGAAACTCACGAACTATGTACTCAATTATTTTACGATTCTTATAAATATTTTTAAACAAAGTTTTAAGCAGCTTGACCGCTTCCTAATATAAATTTATGGAATTTCAAATCATTTCATTTTGCAGTCGGATCGCATTATGGAAGAAAACTCGCTTGTTCGAGATCTCATCACAAAAATCCTCGATGAGAGCGGACCAACAGAAGGGTACAGGTAAATAGTATATTTATATTTTTGTTTTTTTTTAATAATCTAGAATCTATCTATAAATATAAGAACTCAGCCTCAAATGCAGAGATTATATGTATGCAACATCAGTCCTGGTTGCAGGCATTTCCTATTGTACCTAGTGCCCGATAATGGCAATGATTTGCTCCCTCTGTACATACATACACATATCACACCTATATCCCGAAAGGGTAGGCAGAGGTGCATTGCACACCCACAATTTGCCAGTATTTTAGTCCCACGTAATAGGGGGCAAGCCTATTGCCGTCATCGGGCACATTTATAATGGGTTATATCCAAAATGGCCGAATGAATTTTAATAAAAAGTAGCAGCTTTATTGTAATTTTGAAACAAAAATTGAAACCTGTTGCCTTGTGATGAAATATTGATTAAAGGCAACAAAATCTTACGTGCCAGCCGCTAAGACACAGCTAATTAAAGTCCTGGGCGTCTCGGACTAAAACTCCCTCTGTAGAACAATAAAACTACTGGCAAGATGTGGCTGTGTAATGCGCCTCTGCATACCCTCTCGAGGATATAGGCGTGATTGTATATAGTAGTTTTTCCTTTTAGTTCTTTTCCACCCCTGGTGAAATAGGTGTTAACCTTTTTGTAGGTTCCTCATATGTTTGCAAGCCCTGAAACCAGGTCAAGTTTTCAGAAGTTCAGAGCCTTAGGTAGGTGTCTAAGAAGGTACTTAACGCTCCCAAGAAAAGAAAATGGTAATCAGAAACTGTTAAGAGGGCTTCATAATAAACCTGTTGAAGGTAAACCGAATGACGAGTTTTTAGTAAAGTGTGGTAGTGGTCGCCCGCGACTTCGTCCGCGTGATTATTGTTCCCGTCGCCGTATCTTTATAAATTGTAGCCTATGTGTTATTCTGATGTATAAGCTATATTATTGTAAAGTTTCATCAAAATCCGTTCAGTACTTTTTACGTAAAAGAGTAACAAACATCCATACATCCTTACAAACTTTCGCATTTATAATATTAGTAGGATGTAATTGCCTAGTAGGTAGAACTTGGTGCTATAATCTTCACGATACACATTGTATAGCAATCAAATTGGATTGAAACCATCCTTCTTTTTAACCGACTTTAAAAAACCTCTTTTTTGAAGTTAAAAAGAAGGTTCGACCGGATTTTTTTTAACAATGTGTGTTATCTCATAACTTTCGACTGGGGGAAACGAGTTTGATGATTCGTTTTTAAATTGAAAGTTGGTGCTTCTTGTTCAATTTGGTCCCATTCTGACTATTTGCAGTCGTTTTTTTATTGCCAAAATTATTATTTTAATATTTTTAATACCACCTCTGGACTTACATAGAGTCCTCAGAAAGGCAACAGGATATAGTTTGGTATGCTCATTATTCCGCAGAATGAGCCAGCCTTCCGTTTTCGGTGACTTTCGGAATATTATGGGCTATTATGGCAGATGCTCCACTTGCAAGCTCACTTACTGCGCCAATAGCTATGTGATTGGGCGTAAATAAGACCTCTCTGTTTGCTCATTCGGAAATGGAGACTTGACCTGTGTATGCAATGCAACACCAATATTTAAATCTAGTTGTATTATTTTAGTAGGACCTTGAATTTGATCTTAATGTTGGGTTTAAGTCCACATAAATATGTATTGAATTGCGTCGTGTTCCCGTGCTCACCTCTATAGCTATTTGCTCGTCTAGCTACCTGGCAACGAGTTTAACCTTGACCTATAAAAGATGTTTCTAGTACACTACCTATATTTATTGATTGGATGGTCGTTGTATCTCTTAATATCAAGATTTTTTGTGTGATGGTGATTTATACGTGGTTTCTTTTCAGCCCTATACAACCACCGGAAAAAACCATAAACAGTACACACACGAACCAGTATTCCAAAAGCGATGCTGGGAATTCATATATACCACCGTCATACAATTACCAGAACAGCACGATGTACAATTACAATCAGAACGACCAAAATGGCTACAATTTCAACATGACAAATGGATTTTCAAACACCAATGGTTTCGTTAATTATCCAGATACCGATATGTCTGCTTTACTTGGAATGGATCCCATGCAAGACACTTCCACCGATACAGTAACTCCTGAACAACTCAATTTGTTAAGGCTTGCCGCACAAGAAATAGGCGGTGCACAGTTTACTACCCCTAAATACGATGATAAGTATTACAACTTCTTCGAACCGAGCCAAAGAAATTCTCTACCAGAAACCAACATGTTCCCAGTGAATAATTTCAATAGACCTAACAGTTTACAGTTAGACATGGGCTATAATTCGAGTTTTGAGGCGCCCTTCAATAATACTCAGCGTTTTCCGAACAAATTCGACGGTTTTATGAAGGAAAATAACCAAGAAACTGATATATTGGCATATTTAAACCAGCTAAATATGTCTGGAGATAGAAATCGCGATGAAAACGGTATTAACAATATTGAATTCAAGATGCCAATGGATCTAAATGGACACTATCCAAATGAAGACTTTAATAAAATGCAAGATGACAGAAATAAAATGTATTACAACAGAAATTTCCAACAAGTACCGCCGAATAAAGGTTTTTGTGATAATAATTTCTATGATATGATGTCACAGGTCAATGATAGGAGTCCTATGAATCATAATTTTGATTTTCCGAATCAAAATCCAGTTTCGGCTCCAAACCCCATGAGTTTTAAACCACCTAATGGGTATAATCACAATGATTTTATGCAAAGGCGTGATATGAATCAAATGTTACCGCGGGATAATTTTCAAGCGAATGGCATTAGTGACAGGAACTTTGAGAATATGGGCAGAGAGAATATTCAACAGGCAGCTTTGTTGCGTCAAAATCAAGAGTTAGCCCGTCAAATGAGTTTACTAATGAGGAATCGACCACCACCAAATCCGCTGAACGTGGACGTGTCCTTTCTCCATGAAAACAATCCTTTTAACTTGGGTAAGTGTTTGTATTTTGACTATATTTTTTAATGTTTGCTACCTCATTACATTCGACTGGGTTAACTGATTTTGAAAGTCTTTTCAATCGACTTCCAAAAAAGGAAGAGGTTCTCAATTCGAATGTATCATTTTTTTATCTTATATCTATTTTTTAATTTTTCATCTTTGGACTGCATGAACCGATTTTAATTTTTTTTTTAAAATTGAAATCTACTTCCTAGATGGTCCTATTTCGGTAATTTGAAGTCGGTGGTTGTGTCATTTTTTGACGTATATTTTTTAATTGAAAGCTAGACCTATCCTTTTCGTCCCATTTCAATTTGATCTCATTCTGACAATTATTTGGCCCCATTTTGGTAATTTAGAGAAGGAAAACTAAATACGGAATATCATTGCTCTAGCTGCTTTAGTTTTAGACTCAATAAAATACAGTAGTAGTCACACCGGTTCTCTGTCGTATCGTACAACACGGAGATAAAATGATCTGGTTTAATTTGTGTTCTCCATCATGGTAGCAGAGCGTGGTTGAAATAAAAAAAACCCGCCCTAAAGCATTTAACACCATTAATATTATATTTACCACCAAACAAATAATACGAATTAACTAAATATTTTAATGTTTTTCCAGGTCTTGGTGCGCTATTGGGTCCAAGTCCGCCTGTACCGCCGCCAGTGTTGCCATCACCAATGCTAGATCTACCTCTAGCGCCGTACTACACTATGAGGAATATGAGGTATGTACAGAATTGAAAAACACTTCTTCAATATACTTATTTTTTTTTTTTCACAAATTTTCGACAGTTCGAAATAATATAATAACTATACTATAGGCCAGGAGCCGCAGAACATGAACTTACACACATATAAAACAATTGTCTCATCCGATTACCTGATGAGTGAAAGTCCATGTTCTATGTCTCCCCTACCCTACCTACTAATATTTACCTACTTTAATGCATGTCTATTTTGTTGTTGTATTTTTACGGTTGTCATACGAACATTATGGCAGTCGTTCAGGGGTAGTTGAAGCCCTAAAACAAAAATTCAACCGGTCTAACTACAAAACTTCGATATCCCATGGGCTGTGAAGGTCAGATGGCAACTGCTTCACGTAACATTTTTTTTTTTATGATAAATAGGCTTACGTTTGGCCTCAATTTCGCTTGATGGAAGGCGAAGATGAGGCCTACGATGGTACACGTTTGCCTAGAAGGTGTCTGTTCACTTTGACCTTAAAGATGTCCAGATTATAGCGTTCCGGAAAAACTGACCTCGGCAGAGAGTTCCACTCCTTAGCCGTACGCATAATGAAAGAAGAGGCAAATCGCTTCGTGCGTAATGGAGGAATGTCTACAACATAAGGATGGAACTGCTCGCCGCGCCTAGTCGTTCGGTGACGGAAAGGGGAAGGGGGTATCAGGTCATGTAAAACCTCCGCACACTCACCGAAATGTAACCGATAAAAAACCGAAAGGCAGGCCACTCGTCTACGGTGTTCTAGGCTCTGAAGATTTGCCCCCACCAGTGAGTCACTGCCTATGATCCTCTTTGCTCGGCGCTCCAACGAGTCCAAAGCATCCAGCTGATATCTAGCAGACCCATCCCAGAGATGGGAACAGTATTCCATGCAAGAGCGAACTTGAGCTCTGTAAAGATTTAAGAGCTGCTCCGAAGTGAAGTACCGTCTCACCTTAGAGAGGATACCAAATTTTTCTGGCAGCAGTGTTTGCTATGGACTCAATGTGGCGACCGAAATTTAGACTGGATGAGAGATCCAGCCCTAACATATTGAAGTTCATAATATAAGGCAACTCTTTATATACTATTTACATTTGTCCTAGAAGTGCTGCAACATCATCAGGTATCCTCCACGCGCGTTTGGACTCGTGCTACGAACAGTGGCGTCAGTTGGAACGCGAACGCAAACGTACTGAAGCGCGCTTGGCGCTAGCGTACCCGGGGCGAGCTGTCTCATCCAGCAACTCTATACCTGTGCCGCGCTTGCCGCCGTGTCCTAGTCGCGTCGACCGACTGACCGTTGATATGCTCAGAGAACACACTAAGGTGAGGCGGACCAATTATTTTTGTTTTCTTTTTTAATTTATTGTCTCTCAACGGGTGACTCAAATTACGATTTATGTTAAATTGTTTCTCGGCGAATACTCGGCCGATTTCGGATTTTCTTGCACTCGTCAAAAGCTTACAGAGTTACCCAGATTCTTACGAAGCCAGAATTTTGAATTTCGATCAAATAAAAATAATTTAATTGATGGTAAAAATTCCCATAGCGTAATGACAAAAAATACTTAGACAGAGTTATATCGCTTTGAATCAAAACTCGCTTCGCTCAAATATATGCTGCAGCGTAACGGTACGTTTCGCGACTGCGGCGACCTAGTTTATTTAGGTACACAAAACAAAAAACAATACAAATTCACAAAATACATAACAAGGTTCAGTTCCAAATGGAGTTCCTAAACTTGTATACTCAACATGACCAATAATATAGAATCAAAGACACCAAATACTAATAATAACAAAAAAACAGATAGAAACAAAAAAATAACAAAAATTCCTACTATAACTTAGACATAAGGTTTTTTGTATTGCGCTTAAACGATAGGGAACCCTGGTGGAACACATCTATCTTGTTACTGTGTTGGTGTAGGAGCTCGTTGTATAGACAACACATCCGCACTATAGGATTATAGAAGGATGTGTTGTTTATGTAAACCTTTAGAGCGAAGGTGTTGAGATGACTTTTGTGGCAAAATCTCATTATTTTACTTTATGACGGACAATTAAAAGTGAATGCTTGCACTACAAATATTCCATATCTAGCGTGTTTTGGTTTTAATTACTGAGTCGTTATGGATTTCCTAAAGTGCCGGGTAACCGTACAAGTAGTATTGTAACAAATTCGTTCCCTGTTTATTTTTTAATACTTTTTAAGTAGTAAAATATTTGCAGACCGTACAAATACTTTATTTGACCCAACCCAGGTATCGTACCCAAAACCTCAGAGGTAGCAGTCTTAAGCAAACCGTTAAAATATTCTATTAATTTTTTCCAGGTGCTAACCCTAATGGGTAAAATGGAGACATTGCGTGCGAGTGTGTGCGTCGCTCAGAACAAGAAGCCACAAAAGCCTGAGGAGTCTAAGATCACTGTACTGAAACGTGGACAGGATGTGAATGAAAAGGACAAACCACAAGATACAGGGGTCGATCCTGCTACTTTTGATCCTAAAACGTGGCAGAATGATGTTAAGAATTTGACTGAAATGTAAGTTATTAACAAGTAAAGAAACCGGCCAAGTGCGAGTCGAACTCGCGCACAAAGGGATCCGAACCAAAAATAATAAAATCACGTTTGTCGTATGGGAGCCCGTTTAAATATTTATTATATTCTTTTTTTTAGTATTTGTTGTTACAGAGGCAACAGAAATACATCATCTGTGAAAATTTCAACTTTCTAACTATTACGGTTCATGAGATATAGCTCAAGACAGACGGCGAAGTCTGAGTAATAGGGTTCCCGTTTTACCCTTTGGGTACGAAACCCTAAAAAGCCTCTTTGTTGTAGGCACAAAGCACAATAGTAGAACGTAGTTTGAAACGGGCTGTATAAGCCGCGCACGATGACAGTGGGATGGAAGTGACCTTTTCACAATAACCGCTTCGTGACGTCATCAATCGCTAAAAAGTATACTTATAAAAACGTTAGCCGTACTTTTTAGCGATGGATATGACGTCACGAAGCGGTTATTGTGATAAGGTTCCATCCAACTGTCATTGTGCGCGGCTTTTTCTGCGGTGCGTTGTTAAGGTCTCTTCACGCTACTTTCACGACGTCTGCCCGTGAAGATTCCGGTTCTTGATTTTGTCTATAACAGGATCCTACTATAACCAAATGTGTGTGTTTGTTGTAGCGCGCCACACTCGGAGATAGAGAGCGCGATGTTGTCGTGGCGCGCGGCGGTGGGCGGCGTGCAGGCCGCGCGACGTCGCGAGCTGGCACCGACGCACCAGAGACATCCCCGACCGGACCGTGAGTCGACCATCTCGTACTAGCTCATATAAACCGCGCAAGATGACAATGGGACTGGCGGCCATGTTGGTGACGTCATAGTGACGTAGATTAACCTACAATACTGTTTTGTTATCCGTAATTTTTCAGCGATTTTGATGACGTCACGGAGCTGTTATTGACGCTTCTCGTGTCATGCATGTTTCCCATTAGCGTGTGAATCAAATGTCAAAAAAATAGACCCCAATTCCATAGTACACGTATGACGACACAAGTTTCATATGTGACGTCATGCTTGTGGAATATCCGCGCCCTTCTCGGAGGTGGAAAACGCGACGTCGCAAGCTGGCATTGACCGACACATCAGAGACATCCGAGACCGAATCGCGAGACTCTCATCTCTTACTTAACTAAGCTAATATAAGCCGCGCAAGATGACAGTGGGACGGAACCTTCTCACAATATAGGCTTTGTGACGTCATCAATCGCTAAAAAATACTGATAACATTTTTTATATTCTCCTTATGTGTTCCTTGGGGAACCTCATATAACATACTGTTAATGTAAAACAGCTTTCAAGGTCCACCAGACTGATAACGTAAAAAAAAGACAACTTCCGAAATCGACAGATTCCTATATCGTCTATTCTAAAGTATTCAATTTGCAATAGTGACAATTTCCGAAAATTACAAAAAGCCGAAAGTGACAAATATCTGAAAATGCTAATTTCCGAAAAATACAAAAAGCCGAAAGTGACAAAAACCTGAAAATGGCAAATTCCGAATAAATGAAATTCTATAATGAAAGTATAATTGTTCCGAACTAATGTCGTACTCGTATCACCCACAGCAATCCTCCAGCTGGCGGAAGCGGTGAAGCAACTGAGTATCATGGCGCGTCGAGCTCGCTGCGCCATGTGGTGCGACCTCACCCTCACTGTAGCGATGGCGCCGCACCACAACGAGGAGGAGAAGGCTGGCGCTGCTGCTACACCCGCGGTATGTGTCCCACTAACTACTCCATAGTCTAGTCAACAAGTAGTTTTTAGGTTTTTTCTAATTCTATAAAAATCATGATTGCGGTGTCATTCGATTCGGAATTCGGCATGTAGATATTTTTTGGTAAATATCTCAAAAAATAAAATTGAGATTTTTAATTAAAAAAATACTAATAAGACGAAAATTTCCTCAAAAAAAGTCCCAATTCTTGGGACTGTAGGACCAATATTGTAATTTTCCCATTAGATTTTTTTAATCTGACAATTTATTCTTTCGTGGAGCTATTTTTCAAAGTTTTTAGAATAGCTCCACGAAAGTTTAAAAAATAGTTTAAAACTTATCTTACTTGCAATGTAAAAAATCCTGATACAATTTTTCGACTGAATTAATGGTTATTGGTTTAAATTAAATAAATCTAACTACTTTGCAATATTCCGCCACATGCTAATTACCCAACTCTCGTATTTATTCATGCACAAGTCCGCCCTCCAAACCCACTTAGGCCGAAAGAATAGAGAAATAATTTTGAAAATAGAATAAATATGAGAGTTGTGATATCGTGCAAAAAATGATAAAAAACCTCGACACGTGTTTCGCCCCCAACCAGGGGCATCATCAGGAGATGTCGATGGCTCGGCGCACGGCGACCGAATGAGCCACAACTCGTAAACCGCACCTATTTATATCCTAGGTTTTTTATTTCTACCCACAACCATTACACCAAATTCTTTTATGTCTACCCACCACCGTTGTTTGAATGACGTATGACCCGTATGACCCGCAGCAAAGGGGAAGGTTTATTCTGTAAGCGCCTTTTCTTCAGACAGTACTTAATTTTCATATTTAATGAGAATAATATGTTGAAATAATATATAATTTATTCATTAAACGTCCGATACGTGCGAGGCTTGTGCAAACCGGAGTACCCGATTTAATTTTGGTTCCGGGAGTTGGGACTTTTCTTTGGGAAGCCTTTATTTTTTTTCCTATTAGTTTTCGAGCATTCAGTCTTGCGACTATCTGCTTATAGTCGCAAGACTGAATGCTCGATTCCGCAACTAAATTTTTCATGTTAGACAGACCCCTCCAGTGATGAGCTATCTTTGTGTGTTACTTTGTTATATTTTGTCCCATGTGTGGCTTCTTTTTAGCCTTGGAAAGTCTTTATGAAACTATTACCATAATCAAAAAATCTCAATCGTCGTTGACATATTTGCTTTAAAACAAACCCCTTTTTTCCCTTAATTGTTTATAATTGCGATAAAATTTGCGAGCGGTCCTCCCATATTCTCAAAAAATAAATTACATGCCATGCTCAATCGAACACACCTCAATCATAATTTTAGGAGAATTAGATAGTTTCGACCTAATGAAAAACAGAGTCTCGCTTATGGAACAAATGAGACTATCTTTTTCATTAGCCTACGTTAAGTTTTAGAATGAGAAAGGATATCTGCTACTCAATCACTTGGCATCGCGGCCGATCCGGTGAGACCGATCATGGACGATTGGCTGCAGAGGCAGCATGGTGACCTCACGTATCGTGTGACGCAGATCGTTACCGGGCATGGATGCTTCGGTAGCTATCTGTTTCGCATCCGTCGTGAGGTCACACTCCGGTGTCAACACTGCGAGGTTTCCGATGACGACACCGCACTCCATACGTTGGTGGAGTGCTCAGCGTGGGCGAGTCAGTGCCGGGACCTCGTAGTGGGTCTGGGCGTGGATACCCGACTATTCTTTAAGCCATGGTCTCCAGCGGGAGTAGGTGGAACGCGGCCGTGTCCTTCTGCGAGCAAGTCATGCTCGCGAAGGAGGCGGCCGAGAGGGAGAGGGAGCGTCCCCTCCCCGCCGAGTTCCGTAGTCAGCGGCGAGGGCGCCGCACTCATCTACGCCCAAGACCATCGACCTCCATGATCGGGACCTGAGGACGGCGGGAACGCCACCCGTCGTCCTTACAGAAGCAGGCTAGAAGGGTTGCGTGGTGCGGGGCCTTTGCCCCATAGCACGCAACCAGATTCACTCACTGACGCGGGATAAAACCCAACCCCAACAACGCGGGATTCTCATCCCGACCTAACCCCCGCAGAGACCACAGAGGTGGGCAAAGTCCGCCGGGCGCCACTGGAAATACGTTCTGCTTGTAACCAGAGGCGCTCGGCTACGGACGTTAGAGCGGCCGCGGCCTTGGGCCGCGGAATTAAAAAAAAATTAAAGAAAGTAACTCAATCACGTGGGAATCTATGGGTATATTTTTAAGAACCTGTAATTTATTTTAAGTGTTGTGGTTTAAAAATTGTAATCATTGTTTTTTAGAACGACTCCACAATTTCAACACAGTTGACAGTACAGATGACTCCAACTCCACAAGAAAATGCATCCAGTACCGTAGCACAGACTGTAGCAATACCCATTACTGATACTAAAGAGGTAGGTGACATTCAAAACATAAAACGCTGTTCTAAGTAATCATAATTATGTTATGGAAGAAAAAAACGGCTTTACTAAATTTCTCGCTATTAAAAAAAAGTTGCTATTTAGTAATAATATCTATCTGACGTCTAAAGTCGTAATGATAACCATACAAAAGGTGGAGCCGCAAATTGGTACTCGTATTGTTTTATAAATATCATCCAGTAATAATAAGACCAAATAATTATTGTAGGAATGGGAAAAAAATTAAGTGGGACGACATGGGAAGCACTAAAGTTCAATTAAAAAATCAAAATCGGTTCATCCAGTCGAAAGATATGAGGTATCAAACATCAAAAAATTCAGTCGAACTGGGAACCTCCTCCTTTTTTAGAAGTCGGTTGTTTTTAGTTCTACAAGATCTATCCATCCAAAGGTTGCCTGGCAGAAATCGCTTTAAGCGATAAGGCCTCCCATTGTACTGTTCTTAGATATAGTAAGCTCTGTATACATTAATACTGTATTGGCGTACAATAAAGCATAAATAAATAAAATACCCGACAATTTCATTTCATAGGAAAAGCCAGCGGAGCTTCCAAAAGTCGATGCCAAAAACGATGGCAAGTCTACAAACAAGCCTGCAGACAAGCCCCAAGACAACAAAAATCAACAACGTCGGACACAAAACTACAGAAAACTACAACGCAGCAACGATTATTATCAGAAAAATCAAAGGTACGACAGCAGGTTTATGCCAAACAGGCACCCTTACCACTATTTGGCTACAGGACCTATTAACTAAATATCTTCTTTTTTAATATTATATTGAACCTTATTTGTGTTGAAAAATTAATTTCTGAATTCGAAATTCAAATTTCAATAGGTAAAAATAAAATATTTTTTTTACAAATTTCCGAATTCGACCAGGCGTTGGAATTCTTCATTTGTCCGAATATTGAAAACGGAGAATTGTGACATAATAATCATCAATAAAATTTAGTTTTCTATACGAATAGGGTTCAAAATATTGGTGTATATTATAAATGTTGAGCAAAGCATGTTGAAAAATGCTTCAAATTTATATATTTCAAGATGTCTACAGAAAAAGTACTATTTTCACAGAGTTTTCTGCCCTTTTTAATATAAAAAAAATTTAGTCATTTATCTTGATCGCATTTAATACTCCCTTTTTATACGAAGCACAATTTCAATCATGTTTTGTTTGATTCAAGCCCGATTACAGTGAAACTCGATTTTTTCCAAAAACAAAATGTTTTCTATGTCCTTTGTATTAAGATTTAAAACGCGATGTTTTAACTATAATGCTCTGTAGCCAATATACGCCATATATGCGTTTATTACGAATATTATATTGATAATGAATGCCTTACGGTGACTACTAAAATAGGTGGACTAATAAAATAAAAGTACGCCAGTTTTGTTTAGTATGAAATACCATCATTGGATAAAAAAATAGGTAGTTCGAATAATATAAATTTCTAGTAAGGACCAATGCCTAAAAATAATAAAAATTACTATATTGCAAAATTTTTTGATCTGTCTTGTAGGAAAAAAAAATTACTACTTGGAGTACAATTCGCACAGTAGGATTTTTTTTAATTATGGTTTTTCATACTAACATACAAACATGACACAAGGTGTAATGTTATGCAAAGGGAATGTTGCAATCAAAATGACTTCATATCAACAAAGAAATACTATACTTAGTAAATTATATGTGGAGGGGCACTTTATTCAACTGGGTTTAATTATTATATGCATTTATATGTACTTGGTTACTGTTCCAATGAATTACAAATTAAAAAAAAAAATTCGGAAACTAATCAAAAATTCGGAAAAAAAATTACGAGTTTCCGAATTTTTTTTCTGACCCAATTTCGGGCATATCTATCAAAAGCACTGAGATATTTCTATATGTATATTAACAAAACAAAGCAAGTACATACAGTTATAAATGTGCCCTCACCAAACACTAACACAGGTATAATAGAGACCATGGTATAATTAATAACTTGATTATAATAAATACTTACTTATTAATAATATGTGTGTAGGTTAGCCGAAGTTTCGTTATTTATTCATCGTGCTTAGCTGGTTTTTGATGTTTAATAAAGTATTAAGGGAATTGTGAGCGATACGCGTGGAATTCTAAAAAGAAAGTTAGATGTCCAATTTTGATATTTGAATTTAATGTGTTAGATGTAGATCGTATGTAAAAAAATGTTCACTAATTAGTTTCGATGTGTGTTAGGAAAATAATACTAGCTTGAGTGTTCTTGATACTTGATTAGGTCGAAATATAATTCGGAATTTCATCTTCTTACCATTATACTGTGTAGACGAAACCGGAATTTCTTAATACCCTAATGTCGGTATAGAAAATTATCTATAGGTATAGCTTTGTAATGGAGTCCCAAAAATTTTCGTTTTTTATGTCACCCTAAAACATTTTCTTCTAGTCTTTTTTAAACCTTTACAATGTATTGACTGAATAAATAAATTTATCCAAGATTTCCACTCGAGTGTAGAAAAAGATGGCGTCATCTGTATTAAGGTTTCGTTCTAATCTCCCACAATAAATAATACAATTATCGCAATATCTAGTCACAAAAAAAAATTAAAATATCTATATTTATATTTGTTTGTTCGGAAATGTATGTCCTCGCTCACACCGACATTATAAAACCCTTCAAAAAATGTGATTTTTTCTACGTTATAACTAGTTGACACAATTTTAATATATTCACGTTTCGTGCGATAACTAAAAAAAATATATATATATAATGAAATGAAGTTATAAAACCTATTAGTTTATAAGTGTACCACTTTTTATTTATTTAACTGAGGAAAAAAAATTAAAAACAATAAATTTAAATTCATAATGAATTTATATACTTAGTTGATAAATTAGTGCTTATTTGATTGTTGTTGATGTTTTGTATTTAGGGTGACAAGCAATTATGGAATGAAAATACCCTATATTGACGTTAACAGCTTAGTGTAATTAATTGCTTAACATTGTGAAGGTTTATATTATTTTATTTCCGTAATTGGTGCTTTCACCCTAACAATGAGGGGAGTGCTTATTGGTCGGCTAGTTTCTGTCAATTTTTGATAAAATATAATTTTTACTAGTTTCTACCCTATATACTCTGTGAAAAATTTGAAAAATAAAAACATTTGATTTCGGCCAAATTTTTTTGTCATCTAATGCACGAACGCTCAGAGTATCGCCAAGGAATTGTAATCATTACTACCTTCGTAATTAGGTTTCAATAAATTTATTATTTTTCTCATACATAGCACAAAACTGCCAATGGCAGGGAATAACCAAAATGATAGCGTTAAATAATATAATATCTTCCATCTTTAGTTCCTTAGTGTGTAAGAACAAATTTTGTTATTTAATAATTATTTTTTCATTTTTATTAGTATAAATAGCTGGACTACCGGGTTCTATAATAAAAAAAATGAATTTACTTGATGTAAGCAGGTTTATTTATAGTAAATTTTACGGTGATTAAAATAAATCAATGAATTTTCTAGCGAAGAAACCGGTAGTGTCCCGTTTTTATTTAATCAATTACAAACGACTATAGTTTTCTATTAGTATTAGTGCCTTTGTAGAAAATGTGCATGCATTTTAATGCCCCTAATGTTTTGTACAAAATATGCAAAAATATTTGCAGTCGGTCGATATTTCCTAGGTATTTTTGTTCGCAATAACCCCGGGATGCAATTTCCGTGTGCAATAAGCTTTATTTATTATTTTAAACCCCTGCACTGTGAGTGCAATTATGACGCTATGGGGTTGGTTCAAATTTTATATCTATAGGTCTCAGAGTAAATAATATATTGACGCAGTCATAAGATTTCTAAAACATGTCTTAAAAAAATTTAAACAAGTTAAACAATAATAAGATTTAAGTTATTTTAATGCAATTACCTTTATATAAATAACAGTTAATGTTAAATTATATTGAAATACGTAAAATAAGTATGCATGTAGCATTTTATTGTTGATTGGGGTTGATTTAGTAACTTTTCCCTAAACAGTATATTGTCTTAAAAAATATATGCCACAACAAAAGTTCCAACCCCATAAACAGATGCTTCCAATATTTGATATATTGAACATTATATTAGTACAATCGATTCGCACTTAGCGTGTTATAGCATGTAGTCAAACGATATTATTGTTCTTTAATGAAAAAATATTTAGTACTATAATATTAAAAAAATGTTTAGTTTTCTAGCAAATTAGTAGGTAGCTAATTATTGCTCGTGCTGTCGAAAGCTGACTATATTTATCTAATAAATCAATTGCTGCTTGTTTGTCCGCCAAAGCTCAAAACCGCATGAACTGATTTCAAACTGATTGTTTTTTTTTTTTTTTTTTTTTTTTTTTATATTGGGTTTGCCAAATTGACGCCGCCCGCCTTGTGGTAAGTCGTGACGACGTCTAGCGATTGTGGGCCACTCTCACAGCACACAATACTATAGAGAGTGGTCCTCAACTTGACGACCTACTGATGTGCCTCTTCACGCTCCGCTTAAAGAACCCAGGATTATATGTGGGAGGAAACACGTGCACGGGCAGGGCGTTCCAGGCCACTATCGTTCGGCAGAGAAACGAACGTTTAAAACGCTCGGTTCTCGCGAACATTCTATCCACTGTGTGGGAGTGGCATCTCTGCCCGGCACGCGTTGTTCGGGATCGGAAGGAAGAGGGTGGGATCAGATTGAAGAGCTCTTCAGAACACTCGCCGTGGTAAATACGGTAGAATGCGGCCAAGGAAGCTATTGTTCGGCGCTGAACTAGCGGCTCAAGGCTTCCCGTTACCTCCGGACAATCTATAATACGGATAGCCCGTCGCTGCATAGCGTCGAGAGCGTCCAGCAGATACTTCGCGGAGCCGTCCCAGAGGTGAGAGCAGTATTCGACGCAGGGTCTAATCTGCGTCTTGTACAGCAGACACCTCTGGTCCGGTGTAAAGAATCTCTTTACCTTATTCAGTATTCCTAGTTTCCGCGAAGCTAGCCCTATACATCTTTCGATGTAGTTTTTATTATTGAGCTCTCGACGAACGTCTATGCCAAGGATGTCAAGGTTGTCCTTCATTGGTAATAATGCATTCTGAAACTTGATTTAGTAATTAAAGTTAGTACGTTTTTCACACACTTAGAGCTACAGGCGCAACAAGGTACTGATTAAAATTCACTGTTTTCGTATGTTGCCATATACATAGTAACTGTTTACCTCAAATCGCTGTCTTGCAATACAAAAATAGAAACAAGTTATTTTTTCTTGTTTAAAATGCATGTTAAGGCAACCTTAAATGCTTTATTGTTGGAAAAATTATATTATATTTGTTGAATTTTTTTTTAGTCTTGGCTAATCTGAAGTGCGATGGTATTCATGTTTGTGAAGATACTTTTCACAAGATAGCTTAATATACTTGCTTATAAAAAAGAATAAACTAACAACTGTAAAAGCATTAGACTGAATAATATTAGAAATGCGTTTCGAAAAAAAATGTTTGCAAATGTTGCTAAGCGTGCGTACAAACAATATTTCACCATCGCGATGTCACGCAACTTCATTCTAGCCGATACATTTCATTAGACTCAAATGGATTTATTTACTCTTTATTTATATACATCTTCATAATGATTTTAATAAATTGGCTATGAAATGTTTACATGCAGTTATTTAGAATGGGAACCTTGTTAGTACCACAACTAGCTTCTTTTAAAATTATTTACGTTCGTTTGGGGCATTCGTTTGGATAATAAAAGTGTTGGCATTTGTATACGTACGTGGTACGTGAATCAAAGATTTTTATATATTATACCCATTTATAGCTAAGCTGTATTATGATTTCGTTAAAACATATCACTTGTACAGAAAGATATTTCCATGGAATGGGTCTTTCAGTTATAGTGTGCATTTATTTATGAAAGTCAGCACAAAATATGTTGTAAATATATTGCCACATCTGACTGCCGAATTATGGTATTGGTTAGTAACTTTCTAAAAAATTCAAAAATTTACTAAAAAAATAAGTTTAATTTACTCTATATATCTATAGTTATTTAAAATTCCTTTCTCTTATAACTGTAATAACAATTTCCAGCAGATATATTTATTTAACAAACTATAAACTATAACTGAAATTAAATGAATTTGGCCTACTGCAAACAACGGTATATTAGTATATCAGCTTTAAGTCTGATGGCTGTGAATGTATTAAACAATGCCCCGACGAAATAATAGCTGCCAAGAATATTAAATTTAGCTCAGTAACGGTTTTCTTCCGTCCATAAATATGTGAATTTTCGTAGCAGAAGCTGGCCCTTCCGCAAATTCATGTCGCTATATTGCTTATCTTTTTTTATTTGTCATTTAAAATGAATGTTGAACGCAAATTTAAAATACATTATAATGTTCTGGTTTTCGAATTTCAATGACCAACGCTTATAACAGCATATCTCTAAGAATACTGTGTGATATAACCTAATTATAAATTAAAATAAATAAAGTCCTTACTTAGTCCTAAATACGCGACAATTTATCTAAAAAAATTAATACCAAATCTACCCAGTACTTACTTTATTTTTTAGCCAATATATTGAATGCTTATTATAATCAAATTTAATTCTAGACAATGAGAAATCCTAAATTTATGAACAGTTCGTCTTTCTAGCACTTTTATAATCCACTAGCTATATTCGGTATTAATGGGAAGCCGAAATGAAAATTTTCGATCTTTCATTTGTTTCGAAATCGGCGGATCCTAAAACAGCGCAACTCTGAATGTGGGTAGCAAGTTGCAGTTTAAATGGATATTCATACGTAATTACGTATTGCAGTTATAGACTGTGGCCTGGAGAACTTATAATTTATATCTTAAATATCAAAGGCAAACGAAAGGCGTTACCATTACCTCAACACTGAATAAAATAATGAATGATTTAGAAACTGATGTTTAGTGATGAGCACAAAAACATATCTATGTTTAATTAACTTATTTAATAGAATGCCCTTTGGATTTCAATTTACTCCTTACAGCTTTTAAGTATGAAGTAATTTGAATAAAAAAAAGTTTTTCTCAAAAGATTACTGTAATCATCATCAATAACGTAAGGTGTCATCTCAAAACCTTTAATTTTAGAGTTTTTCCAAACACATCTAGCAATACACAGGTCGGTAGTTCAATTTAACGTTGAGACATAACAAACATTTTACTTTAAGTTTTACTGATTGAAATAGTGGTGCCATTATCATTTATTATCCTTATGTACTATTTAGAATGCACATTAACAAAATAAAACATAATTAAATAATAGTTCATCAGAGGTGATGGTATACCACCAATTAACGCTGTTAGCTGTATGCGTTTCAGAGACCAATCGACTGATAACTGTCAAATATTAACGCGGTATTCTTATGAATTGTAGGATGAAATGTTAAAATCTTAAGAATAAAAATCCTCATTTAAGTTAATGTTGCTTTTAAATATAGATTTAAGATCATGCTCAACCTTCAAGTTAGTTTATTCGAGTGACATAATATTTGACAGCTTCTGTTTTCAACCAATTTTTAAGACAAATTATTACTTCTATGTTCTTCAGGCTATGGCCTACGACTTTTATGCGCATCGTTTAAACCTAAGAAAACATTCGCTAGAATTTTTAGATAGTGTAAACGCATAAATATAATCATAATATGCATTTTTTTATTTTTTATTATTAGTCAATGTTTAGGTGAATGGGAAATTTTATGATATACGTTTTTCACTTAATGATTTCGTATATTGGTTAGACAATTTTAGAGTCGGAATGTAAAAATTACGTACAAAGTTGTATTTTAATAGCAGAATTGCCGTCTCTGTTAAATCCCGGTGTGAAAGTTTTATCACCTGATTAGTTTTAGTGTGTATACGAAATGCAATTTTGGACGTAAGGCTCATTAGTTCAGTAGCTCGGTATTTTATTAAATAGTAAATTGCTCAAATCCTTTGAAAGGAGAACCGCTCGAAATGTACGCGGTATGGCCTAAATTCATTGAAAAAGTATCAAGACATGTTTGATTTATTATTGTGATAATTAATTTAACTACCGAAGCTAATGTTCTCAGTTTATTTATAAAATGTTTCCTCCGATGGTTAGCTCTTAAAATCCTGAAGGTACAAAAGTGTGTGGAGCACCGTAATTCAGCTAGATGTTTTTTTTTTGTTTTATTAGGAGTGTGTAGTCATTATATTACACTATTAGTAAGACTGGATAATGGATTTCTAATTATTATTTAATCGTTATCTTTCGCAAGTCTCGACCGACATATTCCCAAGACTTTGTATTTAGTCCTAACATAATGTTCTGCGTTTAATATGCTTCTGTGGATCTCGGAGCTACTGAGTATAATTTTATCTGAATGTGGATCAATCTTAGAGCTTTATCAAATTTGATAATAATTTACGGATGGATATTTGTAAAAAATCATAATAACTGAACAAGATAAACTCTGGAAAAATACATAAAACTCACTATTAGATGTTATTCCAGCAAAATTGTATAATGGTAGTTGGTTTTATCTATTTTAATCGATGCTAGTTGTGTAATGGAATATCGATTGAGCATTTGCCATTAAGTAAAGATAGTTATAGGTGAATACGGTCCTAAAGCTTATAGTTCGAATCTAATAGTTACATGTATTAGAATAACCGTGTAAAGAATCCTCGCTTAGAAGAAATTGTAACTTTTAGCATAATAATCGATGTGTCAGTCTTTTCTTAGGTGACGGTTAGTTAGTACGTGTTTCGACGTCTCCTTTTATATCTCCGTCAGTGGCCCCAAGTTGGGCGCCAAATAAGCTTCGTATGCACGAAATACTCTTATAAAAGTTTAATTAAAAAGATTTTTAATCACTTTTGATACTGTGAATTCATAATTCCGTGGGTTCTCACGCTATGGGTTGTTGTTTTTTTCACATCCGTTGCTAAGATCTATTGTGATATGCTTGAACCACGCGCCAAAATGACGCTACGGTCAACCACCATATATAATCTTACTCTATTAGGTTAATAAGTTTGACATTGCTTCTACGAGGTTTTGCCGTAAAATGTAGGCAGTTTGGGTTTTTTTTTTCTATTGGGTATTTAGTGAATTTGATATTTTGAGCCATTGTTTAGTGTTGCATAGTCTACTAATATTTTTGCTATATGTCAAGACCGTTAATAGTTCTGTCCAATTTATAGGAATGGCATCATGAATTTTATACGTGAGGACCAAATCTGGTTTTTGTATTCAATTGTGAGTTGATAAATAATTAAAAAAAATATGTAAAACTTGGGTAATACAGGATTTATTTTGCCAGTTCCTCTTAAATGTAAGTGAGAATTTCTAAAATATTTTTCTAGTTAGTAAGTGTTGGTGAATTAATTTTTTTACATATTTTAGGTAGCTGGTGTGCGTACACAAGTATTATAACAGATTTTTGAGCACGGGAAAAAAGTCGTTTATATTTTTCTCACTGGTTTTTTCTCTGTTCAGGAATTGCGCCACTCGGATTTGTTAGTGCTTACGTAACTATAGTTTTTAAATGTGGTGCTAAACACTACTTGTCGACGCCCATAATTATATTTTATTATTATTTTAGTTTTAAGTGACAGTGTTTATTCAGTTATAAGACGAATGTGATGGGATAATAATGTGCTAAATCCTATTTTGTTCAGTGTTTGAAATCTCACTACATTTAGTCTGAAACACAGTGTATTACAATTCTCAAATAATTTGCCATAACAACGTATTAAATATACCAAAATATTCAACTATTAAATTTAAATAACATCTCGTACTCAATGTTCTAACAGAGACAGCTATGAATTTTATTATTTTAATTAGTTTAGAGGTTCTCTTAAACACTGCCACTGTTGATATTGCCCAATTTTAACTGCATTCTGTTTTTATTATCATTGTTTCTTGTTATATTTTGTTGTTTTAGCAAAGCTTTGTAGGCGCGAGAACTATTATATATTAATAATAATAGTTTCGATGTTCGCTAGTCCTTATAGAGTGCATCACCTGAGCTCGACAAACGGTAGTGCACTTAATGATTGTACATCAGATTTTACTATAGCACTAAACTGGAACATAATTACGGTTGATATAAACTCTAGAGTAAGAACATCTATTAATGCGATGCAGGATTAGTCAATCGTATAAAGTAGTTTGGCTATTTTTCGCTAGATGGCGCTAAATTTATATTCTGCATGGATATAACGTGCTTCATTTCGGTCATACAAGCGTTAAAAGCATTCTGTTTGTCGAATTCGTGTAGTGCGGTCGTCCTTATCTCATATATAACTTTGGATCTGTCCGTGTAATAAAAAAATAATAAGTGTTTCTAAGATACTTGATGAGTATATATTATAACAATACTATCTGTGGTGAATATCGAATTATATGAGCTTATTAAAACTTAATTCCGTATTATCGGTATTTGCGACATGGGTCGCTGTGGTGTGCTAAAAATGTATACTTTGATAATGCACGTCTCTGTTTTAAGACGTCATCCCTAGGCCTTTTTAGACGGTCAAAATTGCTTGTTAAGTTTTTATATTAGACAAATTGTTCGCCACTTTCCTTAACCAGCATTTCCATACTAAATTGCTGGAGAGCTTTTAAAGTAGATATTTAAAGAACCAACGTATCGTGTGTACTTGACTTGAAGTAATGACTGTTTATAAATTTGCCTGAATTTTTAATTCTTACTGTAATATCTGATAACATTTTAGAATGAGATTCGCTGAAAAGTTTTGTTACTTAAGCAACTGCTTGACATATTTAAAATAAAATTTAGCTCATAGAAAGACCATATTATCCTATATTGACATAAAGTAGATATACTTTTTATTCCTGTAATTAATGGGGTTCGATAACACAATTTCATGAAATCTCATTCTAAAATCTAATGGTACATCACAACAGTCCAGTGTAATAAATGAGCAGTTTTATGAATCTTTTAAACTTAAATAATTCTCAGTGGACTTTCCGTGATTGTAAGCTCATTTTAAATATTAATAGCTTTAATATGTAGTAAAACCGATTTGTATATATTTGTCTGAGGGCAGCTTTGTCTAATACATAGATGTATTACCATTGGTGTATCGTGTCAATATCATGGGAATATATATTTAAGGTATCGGTGTCGTTTGTTATGTATGTTAGTGGTAAGATGGCGTGTAGACAAATTCCCATGGTATCTTGTAAGCCATGTTACCGTAGAAAGGTAAATACTTTATAAAATATACTGTCCAAAACATAAAATGTCCTTAAAATTCTAAAAATAATAATCTATTTTGTAATCACCTGGTTATATACTAATTTGCGTAAACATTTTTATATAAAAAATAATGAAAATGTTGGTAAATGTTATTTTTGTATGAAAACGACCGCTTTATAGTAGTCGAGACGCGCATTATCTAAAGCGTTATAATAACAAAAAGTTTCATAAACGAAAGAAGTTTGTATCGATGCTATTGTATTTCGTAAGATGCCAAGTTAGCTCGCATGGACCAAGGATATAAATAAGAAGTAGCTCACATCCCGCTGACGGTATAAGCATTTTACATAGACGGTTAATATATAATATTTTCGAGGTGTCCACTTTCTTCGATGTTAGTTCAGTGTATTCAGTAAATATTTGTGATTAAATGTTAGAATTATGCGGCATGGTGACAAGTGACTGATTTTAGTGCAGGTATTAACGGAAGCGCGAGTTGTCACAGAAATATGGTCTTGCGCAGTATTATAATGTGGGTAGTTATGTGCATTGTTGTTAGTTTAATTGTAATGACGCTTTAGCTACAGATAGGAATTGAATGTAGGTGTAGAGCTGGCTCTTAATCGGTGTTTAATCATAGAGTAAAGCGTCTTTTAACCAAAGCATATCTGTAATGTTCAAGTGTATGAATGAGTAATAAGGTAAAGTAATTATATTCGTCGAACGAATCTGCACAAACTTTAGGCCCACGGTGGGCGCCAACTAGTTTTATTTGTGATTTTTCGTATGTATGACAAATTTTAATGACTACACTTATGAAATGATTATCGAATTTAATTTACTAAAAAAAACTAAGTTCATATTGACACTAATTTTAATTACAGAACTATTTAGTTTATAATATTTGCACATAACTACCCTCCGAATAATAATGATTTAGAAAAATGATAAAAAATATCCATTAGGCGTATCGGTGTTATAAATCTATTTCACAATTTATATTATTATAATAGTCTATGCCAACTGTTTGTTCAAATGTTTTGAAAAAATATAAGTGTTAATAAATGTTGTCCGTATAAACCGTATAGAATATTGTTTATCTGAATATTGAGTAGTTGATGCTAGATGCAGTCTTGATTTGTTCTTACTAATGTTTTGTTACTGTTTTGGCACTGTATTAATTACCTTCTGACAAAAATATATAATGTATAAAATGTTGTGCAGTTTTATTTGTTTGTTTCAGGGATTCTACCCACATAACCGCAATATACCATTTACCTCTATTGCATAAAGGTTTAGAATGAACTAGGATGTCTATGGAGGTTGTAGTTATAGTTGTGTTGTCATATTATATGTGAAGTTAGCGTTCCAATGGGCGCGCCAAATTACATTCAAAAACGTCAAAAACGAGACTTCAGAACAATAACTCCAAGCATATTAGGAAAAAAGCTACATTATTTGGTCGCCGCCATTTTCACATCACATTCACATTTTACATTTTTATTTGTTGCATTACTTGATTTATGAAGACTGGACATTGGCAAATTGCTACAAGCAGAGGCCATAAAAAAGAAAAGAAAGAAAGAAACTTATATTAGGACTTATTATAACTTATATATAGGATTTTTGCTCAGCGCGTGACTGGTGGCTTTCTAGGTTAACCTCCTCTGGCGCTCCGCAAAAATCGGGTTCCCAGATCGATGGAACCACGATTTTAAAAAGAGAAGAACTTATATTAGTTCAATTTTTTGCCACGCGCAATCTTGTACTTGGCAAGCAAGTATAAGTTGGCGTTCAAATGGCGGCGCCACATTACGTTGAAAAATGTCAAAAAAGAGATTTCAGAACCATAACTCCAAACAATGATTGACCGAGCGAGCGAAGCGTCTCAAGTTTTAATTCGAGGACTGGCCGATTTGGCGTTGTTGGTATGTGTGTCAGTTCCGGTCTACAGGCCGCATTTTTCAGCCGATTAACATGAAATTTGACACAAGTGTTCTTTGTTGAAAGGCGCAACTTTTGTCGAAGGGATTTTTAGATTGGGGTGAAAATGCATTTTTCAGACGATTTTCATAAAATTTGGCACAAGTGTTCTTTGTTGTAAGGCGCAACTTTTGTCGAAGGAATTTTTCGATTGGGGGGAAAATGCGAAAATAACTAGGAGGTCTACTTTTCACAGAACCACTAGTATTATTTCCAATTTTTGGCACACGCCAACTTAGCAAGCTGTAAGTACAAGAGATGATGGCTGGGGAGATTATAGCACCTAAGCAGTTGTAATTGTAATGCCATAAAACTAAATGGGGGGAGACAAGTACCTACTAGAAAGGCATGCATTGTTAGGAGGTAGCATACTAATATAAAATCACGTCTCTTTCCCACCGGGGTACGCAGAGATTAAGCATCCCTTTTTCTATCTTGGTTAGGAGTTAGCAATAGTCCCTGCTTCGGTAGCGTGGTCGGTAGTGCATCTGCTTTCGACGCCGGAGTCTCGGGTTCGATTCCCGGTCGGGACAAACTTCGTGTGATGACACATACGTTTGTACCTTAGTCTGGATGTTTCCTATGTATAATATGAATGTATTTACAAAAAAAAAATATATACCTAAGTATTTATATCAGTTTATCTAGTACTCATATCACAAGCTTTGCTCAGTTTGAGACTAGATGGCGTTGTGTGAATTGTCCTAACATTTATTTTTTTAATATGTCTGCTTACAGATAATACTAGACACTCCCCTTTTTGATAATAAAACAATAATATTATAACATACATTTATTAACATATCTACAATATACACTATTCATACTTCATAACAACCTTCCCTAACTTCCCTTTAGGTATATCTATAGATTTTAATGTTTCCGTGATAATTCCTGTAGCGACAGTGACATTGTTCTCTCTGATAGTGAACGGTTGTCCTTGCGTCATCACCATGTCTTGTAGAAGTGTTATTAATACTTCACCGTGGTCGCCTGGCATCATCATGTTCATTGATATATCTGTACAAAAATGACATATCAGAAGATTCCAAATATTTTTACATACACTAGCGGTCTCAACGCCATATAAGACGAAACTGAACTAAATGGGTCGTTTGTTACTGAACTCCAACGACTTGACCGATTTTAATGAAGTTTTGTAGTTTTTTTTTTTTTTTTTAGTTCCGCGACCAAGGTCGCGGCCGCTCTAACGTCCGTTGCCGGGCGTCTCTGGTTACAAGCAGAACGTATTTCCAGTGGCGCCCGGCGGACTTTGACCACCTCTGTGGTCTCTGCGGGGGTTGGGTCGGGATGAGAATCCCGCGTTGTTGGGGGTAGGGTTTTATCCCGCGTCAGTGAGTGAATCTGGTTGCGTGCTATGGGGCAAAGGCCCCGCAGCACGCAACCCTTCTAGCCTGCTTCTGTAAGGACGACGGGTGGCGATCCCGCCGTCCTCAGGCCCCGATCATGGAGGTCGATGGTCTTGGGCGTAGATGAGTCTGCGGCGGCCTCGCCGCTGACTACGGAACTCGGCGGGGAGGGCACGCTCCCTCTCCCTCTCGGCCGCCTCCTTCGCGAGCACGACTTGCTCGCAGAAGGACACGGCCGCGTTCCACCTACTCCCGCTGGAGACCATGGCTTGAAGCATGGTCTCCAGCGAGAGGGTATCCACGCCCAGACCCACTACGAGGTCCCGGCGCTGACTCGCCCACGCTGAGCACTCCACCAACGTGTGGAGTGCGGTGTCGTCGTCGGAAACCTCGCAGTGTTGACACCGGGGTGTGACCTCACGATGGATGCGAAACAGATAGCTACCGAAGCATCCATGCCCGGTAACGATCTGCGTCGCACGATACGTGAGGTCACCATGCTGCCTCTGCAGCCAATCGTCCATGATCGGTCTCACCGCCGCGATGATGGTGGCACCCCACTTGGGTTGCTCAAGTCGCACCCTCCATGACTCCAAGAGATCCTGTCGGAGTTGGGACCGCCGGTCATCGATTTCTCGAGACGCAGGCCTGTGGTCCCGCTCCAGCGCCTCCTTGCGCCATTGGAACAATGACGCAAGGGCTCTCGCTTCCAGGTCCCATGGAGGGGTCCCGGCTAGGAGACATGCAGCCTCTCCGGAGATCGTGCGGTAGCCCCTTATTGTTTTGACGGCCAAGGTCCTCAACGGTCTGTTAAGGAGCGTTGAGTTGTTGGCCGTCAACCGCGCCGCCCATACGGGAGCCCCGTATAGGGCCATACTCCGCACGATCGAAGTTTTGTAGTGTTTTTAATCACACACAACACTCTAGTCCGAGACGCCCAGGACTTTAATTGGCTGTCTTACGTGCCAGCCGCTATGGCACGTAAGATTTTGTTCCCTTTCATTAACATTTCAATGGCAATGGCAATGGGTTTATTGCTTTTTTTTCCAAAATTACAATATTGCTGTTACATTTTATTAAATTCTTTCGGCCATTTTGGACGTAATCCATTTATATGTGTGCTCGGTGACGGCAATAGGCTTGCCCCCTATTATGTGGGACCAAAATTACTGGCAAATTGTGGGTGTATAATGCACCTGTACCGAAGGGGTCTTCGGGATATTTGCGTGATATGTGTCTGACAACACTCTAAATAGAAATAATGTAAGTTTTATTTTTTAAAACCGCCGTGCTGAATAAAAGTTTTTATTAAATGTTAGATTTTATTTTTTCTAAAATCCATGTCAGGGGGTTCCTAAGAACAGATCATCATGTCTTTCATCATGAGTTTCAGATATTCCCATACTGACTAATTTAAATATATACTCACTAATTTAAATATACACCACACACACACACATATGTCGATAGATTTGTCAGTCAACAAGTCCAACTTTGAACCAGATTCATTCTCTTAACTTCTTGTAGAGAGAAATAATACGGTTTACCAATTCAGCCCGATGGCGACTTGACTTGGCTCAAGTCCGTTCCGTCTGTTCACACCCACATTTTCACCAGTTTCTTTGGTCCCACGCAATAGGGGACTAACTTATTGCCGTTCTAAGCATTTTCGCCAGAACCTCGTCCGTCTGTCACGACATAACAGACCCTGATTAAATCAATCTTCTGTGAATTTATACTATCCTGGTATCTATGCCTCTGATCTTCTATCCTTAATACTTTGAATTGAATTGGCTCCGCAACTACTCAACCGATTTTGACAATTATTTCACTGATATACCGGGTGTTACGTAAGGGTTATATCAACCCGAAGTCAGCACCATCAGCTAGTCGACCAGAACCCGTTTCGATATGTCGCGACCGCCAGAGAAGAAAAAAAAGTTCATAAAAAAAACATTATTACCGAATAAAATACACACTTGTTTAAACAACACTAGCTAAAATCAGCTGCTTCGGTCATCGACATCAAAATAGGTACAAATAATAGGTAAAAATAATGCGCGCCTGTGAAAAGCCTTCCGTCTCACTCTTGGTAGGAACATTTTGTCTTTGTTTCGCATCAAGCGATGCCGCCCACAAGAACACGAAGCGCTCGGTCGAGTCACGAAGTTTCCTAGAATTTTATTTAAAAATCATTTAGCAAGGTCACAGGTCAGTTCAGTTGCATTCTTTGCTTTGTGCAGTGAGGTAGCTAAATAATTGTTTAGTGTGTTAATTTGTGAGTTGTGTCAAGTTGTGTGTGATAGTGATTGTGTTGTGTAGTAATGACTCTGAGTAACGAAGAGTATTACGAGATGATGCTTTGTGTTCGAGCATCAGAAGACAATTTGCCCGGGAGTTGTACCTTGAGTTTTGATACCTAAAAATACTGTGTACGCAGTCGAGTCGAAGCCGCATTTAGCACTGTTACACAAGAAATTAACCTTTCCTCTAAACAGGTAAGATTTTTCTAAAATTGGGGACAGAGATTTTACTATCACTTGCATGTGGTGCACCTGTCGAACCACGGACGAGGATCTGGGGAAACATAACTTTGTGTTGGTCAAAATTTTATTTACATAAACAAAAATAATCCGTTAAGGACGCCCACACCGCCGCGACGTCCGCGCCACCGCCAAGGGCATTGTACATACGTACCACGCGCTCATTGTCTAGTTGTAGCTACGTCAAGCCGTAGCGTTGGGACACGTTTGTTTTGATTTGAAATATCTTTTTAAATTTTTTGATGAACTTTTTTTTTCTTCTTTGGCGGTCGCCATATATCGAAACGGGTTATGGTCGACCAGCTGATGATGCTGGCTTCGGGTTGATATAACCCTTTCGTAACGTATAGCTACATTATCCCTGAGTACCTGCTACTTTTATACCGGTAATGTGTTCCCACCAGAATCAGGAACTACAGAACTACATCACGCGGGCGGAGCCGCGGTGACCAGCTAGTAAGAGCTAGCTAGAAACACAATTACCCACCTAAATCAATCCGACAAGCAATATTCCAAGTCCCGCTGAACATTTGTTGCGAGTACTTCGAGAATATCGGCTTCTTACGACCGCCCTCGCTCCTAGTTAGGAAGTATATCTTCGCTTTGTAGTGATTGCTCATCTGGCATGTCTTAGCAGCTGTTAGAAGCATGCCTGTCTCTACAGCTTTGATCTTCATGCCTCGTAGTAGGACGCCAACGTTGTCACCTGCTAACGCCTAGAAAAAAAATACAATAGTTTTACAAGGTTCATATTATCATACCCAAAGGTTTCGTGTGTTGTATGGGAGCCTTCTTAAATATGAAAATTTCAACTTTCTAACTAACACGGTTCACAAGATACAGACGGTGTGACAGAGTTTTCGTAATAGGGTTCTCCTTTGGGTACGGAACCCTAAAAAAATGTTACGATGCTTGTTCCCTTAAAACTTTACTTAAGACTTAGTGGTAGGAAACTTGGAAAAGCCTTGTTTCTATCAAAAGATCAGGAAAATAAGGCCGTGTGCATATTTGCTACCCCAATAGTATAAAAAACCGGTCAAGTGCGACTCGTGCACGACCGTAAGTCAGACTCGTGCACGAAGGGTTCGCCTAGTATTTGTTATTACAGCGGCAACAGAAATACATCATCTGTTAAAATTTCAGTTCATGAGATACAGCCTGGAGACAGACAACAAAGTCTCAGTAATAGGGTTACCGTTTTAGCCTTTGGGTACGGAACGACCCCAAAAACTACCATAATTCACAAACAAAATACGCACCTACCTCTGAAACACTCTTCCTAAATATCTGTACATCAGATATTGTGGTCTTCATGTTATATCCAAACCCCAATAGGTCCGTTTCATCATTTCTCTTCATAACACCACGTTTTATAGTCCCGACGACTACAGTGCCTCTTCCAGGTACAGTGAAGGCATTGTCTATCGGCATGAGGAATGGGGACTTGAGATCTCGGACTATTGGTGGAATATATTCATCCATGGTTGATAATAGTTTTCTTATTGAAGGACACCCTGGAAAGTTATGCTGTGTGTTTAAATAAACCGTAACACCACATTTTATAGTGCCAATGACTACAGTGCCTTTTCCAGACACAGTGAAGGCATTGTCTATTGGCATTAGAAAGCTGTGCAATCAGTATTTTTGTTTAGGCAAGGGAATTTGTTTAGTAAAAAAAAAAAAATTAATAATGTTTAGGAACGGGAATTTTTTTTTCAAAAAAATAAATAAATAATTAATAAAAAACATAAAAAATAATTAAATAAAATTGCAGCAATGTAATATGATGTCAAAATGAAACTGCGAATAAAGTCAAGGGTGTCTGCTAGTTATAATATTAAGAACTTACCGTATTCAGAATTGTCACCATTCAATGCTTTCAGCGCAGATCCACAAATCATAGGTGAAGTGTTTCCATCGAATCCAAAGTCTGATAATAATTCTCTCATTTCTATCTCCACAAGTTCTAATAACTAGAAACAATAATATTTTAATAACAAAAAAAATATTACAAAATCATAATAATTTACACATTGTAAATAGCTGGTGAAGGCACACAGTACTGGGGAACTGTAATCCTCACTTGTAAGTAGTATAATCTCGGCATTCTGGCATAAGCTCGGCATTCGTATAGTATAATGCGTGAAAGGTAATACCTATACAAACATAGCAGTGGCAATCTAGGGACCATGGGCGATGACGATGTTGGGGTGTCTTTACACACATACACACACATATGGCAACACAGTAATGGCAAAACAAGTAATATATGTAATTTATGGGTGCAAAGGGGCTCTACCAACATCTATAGGGCCCCAGCGACCTCACCTGCTAGTGGCGCACCTGCTGATAAACGGACGAGGCTCGTTAATTTACGGTACCTATGGAGTGGCTTCGGCCCCTACGTGGGTACCAGGTGGTACAACAGTGTTGGTCCGGGGGGGTACCACCGTGCAGCTGTGCTAAAGCCCCCCAAGTAACCCAGCCCAGGCTGGGTTGCGTTAGGGGTTCAGCAGCTGCACCGCCGGGCCTGGGGCGATGTATGGTGCAGCAGGCATGGGACCAGTGGGGGCGAAACGGAGTCTAGTGTGGGTGGTGTGGGTCGATTCGCCGGCCAGGGAGACCCTTAGCAACGGCGTTGCCGCGGCCGCCCGCAATACAGTCATGGGGCCCGCCTGGGGCCAACCACCCCAGGAGGCTGCCCCACATGTTGCGCATAATCCTGATGTGGGATCGCCGCTCCGGGTGGTAACCGGTGTGGGGTAGCGGCGGCCTTGCATCAGGGGGGTTTGGGAGCCCTTCCGTCCGGCGAGTCGGCTCCGACCTAACCACACGGTTCTAGACAAAGCTAGCCCCTGCGCTTTGTCACTTACTGCTGCACCAAATGTCGCCCTGTCTTCACGCTTCTTCTTCAAAATCTACAATGGCACATGTGCACATGTGTGCCAAAAAGAAATAAACGTTACACAGCGGCCCTAGGAAACCCCACAACTTCACATTTCGAGGTGGAGTTCACTAACGTCCGTGGACTCCATGCGAACCTCGATACCGTCCACCACCACCTTGAGACGGCACGGCCCGCTGTGATGTTCCTCACGGAGACACAAATACGCCGCCCTGACGACACGTCTTACCTGTGTTACCCCGGCTATGTCATCGAGGAACAATTTCGAGACAAAGCCGGGGTGTGCGTGTTCGTTAGGGCGGATGTTTGCTGCCGCCGGTTGCGCTGCCTAGAGAACCCCTCCAATTCCGTCCTTTGGCTGCACGTAGACCATGGCTCTATGAGCCAGATCTACGTGTGCGTCTACCGATCCCACACAGGGGATTCTGAGACAACAAAGCTCTTCCAGTACCTCAGCGAGACGGCTGATGAAGCGCAGGTGCGGTTCCCGAACGCTGACCTAGTATTTCTGGGGGACTTCAATGGCCATCACATTGAATGGCTGGGGTCCCTCAAGACTGATCATGCGGGTAGAGCCGCCCATGCGTTCGCTCTCTCCCACGGTCTGACCCAGATGGTATGCGGGATCACCCGGATACCAGACAGGTCAGATCACGCGCCCGCTCTGCTGGATCTACTGCTGACGAGTCGCCCAGCCCAGTACAGTGTTTCGGTAGGAGTCCCACTGGGTAGTTCCGACCACTGTGTTGTTCACGCTGGCATGAAGGTGTCACCTCCTGCACGTCCTGTACAAACGTCACGACGACTATGGCACTACTTGTCAGCGGATTGGGACGGTCTACGCGATTATTATGCGTCCGTCCCCTGGAGCCAGCGCTGCTTTGTAGTAAAGGCTCCTTCGGATAGTGCTTCTGCTATTGCTGGCGAGATCAGTTTAGTGATGGATTATTACATACCTTTCACTGATGTCGCCAGTATCCGCAGAGCCCGTCCCTGGTTCGGGCGAGATTGTGCCAAAGCTGTTCGACAAAAACAGTCGGCATATCGCGCCCGGGCTGTGCGCGACCCAAACGTGGGCCACCTCAAAGCAGCGTACAACCGGGCCACAAAGTCGAGTAAGAGGGCCTTTAAGAGAGCGGATGCCCAGCGCGTCGCGCGGCTTGGTCAGGAGCTCACTTCCCATCCCACGGGCAGCCGTGGATTCTGGCAACTGGCCAAAGCCGTGCAATCTAACTTTTGTCAGCCCTCGCTGCCACCGCTGCGTTACCCAGATGGAACACTGGCTCACAAAGCCCAAGAGAAAGCGGATATGCTCGCAGACCTCTTTGCGGCTAATTCCCGGGTCGACGACCGTGGCCTGCAGCCCCCCGCCATCGCCAACTGTGGCCACACAATGCCTGATATTGTTATCAGGCAATGTGATGTACGGGCAGTGCTGCGGTCACTCGACACGCGGAAAGCCAGTGGCCCTGACGGCATTCCGGCGGTGGTGCTACGAAAATGTGCAGCTGAGTTGTCTCCAGTATTAACGCGTCTGTACCGCCTGTCATACTCTTCAGGGCTCGTGCCGGAGGTCTGGAAGGAGGCGAACGTACAACCGATCCCCAAGAAAGGGGATCGGTCCGATCCAGGCAACTATCGACCCATAGCGGTCACCTCAGTCATTTGCAAGGTGCTTGAGCTCCTTATAAATAAGCAGCTCATGCAATTCCTAGAGGATCACTCGCTAATCAATGATCGACAATACGGCTTCAGGCCAAAGCGATCAACGGGTGATCTTCTGGCATTCGTAACGTATGTCTGGGGTGGGGCTATGGAAAGGCACGGCGAGTCCTTGGCTATTAGCCTGGACATCGCCAAAGCCTTCGATAGGGTCTGGCATGCTTCGCTCCTTTCCAAGCTTCCGGCATATGGTCTACCTCCTCAACTGTGCAGCTGGATTGCCAGCTTTTTAAACGAGCGCCGAGTGCGGGTCTTCTGCGATGGCCAGGCTTCTCGCTTCTTGCAAGTGAATGCCGGGGTACCGCAGGGGTCCGTACTATCACCAACTCTCTTTCTTCTGCATATCAATGATATGCTATCCCTCGGGAACATTCATTGCTATGCAGATGACAGCACACTGCACGGGAGTTACTCGGTTCGTCCGACGGCGGGGCGATCTGAGATTGAGGAGGAGAGACGACGACTCGTGGCTGATCTCGACCGTAACCTCGACAGTATCTCTCAATGGGGTACCGAGAACCTGGTCGAGTTCAATGCCCGCAAAACACAGGCGTGTGCATTTACTGCGAAGAAATCCCCTTTCCTTCCCCTACCCTCTCTTCAGAATGCATTATTACCAAGGAAGGACAACCTTGATATCCTTGGCATAGACGTTCGTCGAGAGCTCAATAATAAAAACTACATCGAGAGATGTATAGGGCTAGCTTCGCGGAAACTAGGAATACTGAATAAGGTAAAGAGATTCTTTACACCGGACCAGAGGTGTCTGCTGTACAAGACGCAGATTAGACCCTGCGTCGAATACTGCTCTCACCTCTGGGACGGCTCCGCGAAGTATCTGCTGGACGCTCTCGACGCTATGCAGCGACGGGCTATCCGTATTATAGGTTGTCCGGAGGTAACGGGAAGCCTTGAGCCGCTAGCTCAGCGCCGAACAATAGCTTCCTTGGCCGCATTCTACCGTATTTACCACGGCGAGTGTTCTGAAGAGCTCTTCAATCTGATCCCACCCTCTTCCTTCCGATCCCGAACGACTCGTGCCGGGCAGAGATGCCACCCCCACACAGTGGATAGCATGTTCGCGAGAACCGAACGTTTTAAACGTTCGTTTCTCTGCCGAACGATAGTGGCCTGGAACGCCCTGCCTGTGCACGTGTTTCCTCCCACATATAATCCTGGGTTCTTTAAGCGGAGCGTGAAGAGGCACATCAGTAGGTCGTCAAGTTGAGGGCCACTCTCAATAGTAATGTGTGCTGTGAGAGTGGCCCACAATCGCTAGACGTCGTCACGACTTACCACCAGGCGGGCGGCGTCAATTTGGCGAACCAAATATAAATAAAAAAAAAAAAAAAAAAAAAAAAGTAAACATTACATAAGTTTTACTTGCTCGTGAGCACACATTATATGTGCCGCAGCTGCTGTAGCTGTCAACCACACGCACTAACCTACTTCAAGAGGTGCCACTATCCCGTGCACACTCAATGATGTTGCTCATAGGATTTGTTCACTTGTACCTAGAGTGAATTCACAGTTCACACATTGTTTGTTTTGTGTTTAGAACAATAGAAATTGTTTTGTAAGATAGACTACTCTGTTGCATTAGGGGTTCCCCTGTAATAATAGATGTAGATGTGAAATAAATAAATAAATGTATACCCTTCCTTAATGCAAAATCCACATACAGGAAATAACTTAACAATCATAACACTAATAACCAAAACTTACCTCATTATCAACTAAATCTGCTTTGTTTATATAAACTAGTATATATTTGATGCCAACTTGTTTGGCTAGTAGCAGATGTTCCCTGGTCTGTGGCATAGGACCATCGTTTGCAGCCACTACTAATACTGCAGCGTCCATCTGTGACGCACCAGATATCATGTTTCTAATGTAATCTGCATGGCCTGGACAGTCTGTGTGGGCGTAGTGACGCAGTTTTGTGCTGTAGCCTACATGTGCTGCATTTATAGTTATACCTGTAAAAAGAATAGTTTTATTGCATTTTGGCTCCACATGTGTGATTTAGTTTTCTAGTCCCCAAATCCCATGAGAAACCAGTTCGGCACTACTGAGCCTTTTCAAATCAAACAATCAATTAAATACTTAAATAAACACTAGCTGTTGTCTGTTCCTTGTTCCCATTTCAAGGGAACACATTATTAGGATAAAAAAATCCAAAAGCAGTCTGTGATAATGCAGCTAAATTCAGTTCGGCACTACTGAGCCTTTTCAAATCAAACAATCAATTAAATACTTAAATAAACACTAGCTGTTGTCTGTTCCTTGTTCCCATTTCAAGGGAACACATTATTAGGATAAAAAAATCCAAAAGCAGTCTGTGATAATGCAGCTAAATAAAAGTGAAGAATTTGCTGAGTTTCTTAAATAGTTTAATGTAATAATTATTTACAAAATGTATAAAGGTTTCCCACCAAGATCTTGTAAGTGTCTCAAGCACATTATTTGTAAGTGGTAAATGTAAAACTGAAAGTCTCACGGTAATAGACGTAATAGGTTCGCTATCTATTACGCGGGCACCTATCAATAGTCACTGGCGAAATGTGGGACTCACCGGAGATTCTAAGTAGTTATCTATGTAATAATTACATAGAAAATGATAATACAAAGCTTTTACCTCTCGCTTTCTCTTCGGGGGCTCGGTCAATTTCGTCATACGATACAAATTTTGCTAACCCATCATTTGCTAACACCTTCGTAATAGCTGCAGTTAGTGTAGTCTTTCCATGGTCAACATGACCTATTGTACCTACATTACAATGCTTCTTCTCTTCAAATTGAGCTTCTGTTTTCGTACTGAACTTATTGCATGAAATTCCAAATACACTAACACTAAACTTGCTTTTTGATAGAAAGTGATGTTTTACAGGTACCTTTACTCCAAAAGTATAATATAAACACTGCAATATGAGTCTTGTATTCATCTTTATGTTATTATTTTCAATTTATTAAGTAATTATATCATTATAATGCTAGTAATGTCACTTTTAGGTTATGTTGATCTTCTTTGATTATGTCACTGTCCTGTCAGATTAGACATTAATACATTCGCCTCTTACAGGGCAGGCTATAGTCTTGAGGCCATACCGTCGTGTTATTAATTGGGTGGCAGTTTTTGATATGGCTACAAGCAATCGCTTTCTGGACTTTTGGCTAAGTTTAAGGCTTTTAATCCGATGGTCTGTTATCAGGAACAATCAACCTGAAATAGATCATCCGGAACGAAGAAATAAAAGAACCTGAGTTACTGTATACTTATTTTAAAATATCCAATTATTTATCTTGAGAGCTGGCTAACTCAAAACAGACATGTGGCAACCGTGATAAATGGTCAGGAAACCTTATAATGTTTCTCTGGTTTTATCACAAAGCCTTTGGATTATGAAGAAAAACTTCAATGTACAATATTTGCATATATTTTACATAAATACCGATATTACAAATAGCTATAAAAAGTAATTGTATTGGCAATATTATTATTAGATTTTTGCCATGAACACATACAGAAATAAAAGTGCAAACAGGGCATTCAATTACACCTATCAATTACCCTTACACAGAAACAAATTCTGGTTTTCTACGATAGGATTACAGGTTACTTTGTAACTATTAATAACTAGTTATAATAAAAACTATTATAAAATATTGGATAGAAACAGGCGTTACTTGGCGAAAATCCATGACAAAACAATGGTAAGTAAAAATTTTTTTAAGAAAAAACTTTTTAGCATTAATTAATAGCATTAATTTTTCGCAGAATCAAAAGGACAACAAAACGTCGACACAAATGTCGACGTTTTGTTGTCCTTTTGATTCTGCGAAAAATTAATGCTATTAATTAATGCTAAAAAGTTTTTTCTTAAAAAAATTTTTACTTACCATTGTTTTAAAAACTATTATACCTGAGTGCGGGTGAAGTTTAGTTATTTAGTTATTAACAAAATTATATTTTGCACCTTTATTTAGACATGTGTTCAATGATAGTGGTGACAAAGTTCAACTGCTGTCACATGGTCCTTCGAGCCGGATAATTAAGATACATTTGTGCACATAAAGCTGGTTTACATTTTGTTAAGTGTTAAGTGCGAGTGCAACAGATTTCGCTAATCACTTAACAACTGCAAGTACGAAATGTATGAACTCCCACTAATCACTAATCAAAGTGTAAACGGGGTTCAAGTAATACTTTAAAGAAGCCATGGTACATGGTACCGAGGCACTATGAGCCTCTTGTTATGGTCATTTATTATAATTAATTAAAAAAGGTAGGCAAGTATTTTTGTAATTATTTCAGGTTTTTATGACCTTAGAGAAATTAAACTGAGTTGTTGTAAAACATTTAAAATCACAGACATATTTTTCGCATACCCGTCAAATAAAGTAGTTTAATTAAAGAGTTTTACCCCATTATTACATAGGGGCAAAACTCTCAAGTTAATTATTAAATATCACTTCAATTATGTAAATCAAATGAAAACTCATTGGTTTTAATAATTTATTTGATTTCTATAATGGGGCAAAATATGTCATAGTAGGAGATTTTTCCAAGTATACCTACTGTTTTAACAAACCTGTATCACTGGTTTAAGGAAGCAATATAGTACGGCCTTACGTTAATTTGCTCGAAATGCGTATTCGTATTCCCCATGCATTTCACACCAGCGCCCCTAGCGGTAACGTCAGGGAACTGTGCGAAATGTATGGAGGAATACGAAAACGTATTTCGAGCAAATTAACGTAAGGAACTGGTACTACTCAGTTCAGTTTGTATAAAGTAACAACTTAGGCAACATGCAAAACATTTTTGTTAGATTCTAATTCGAACGTATTATTGTACTGAGGACATAAATATACAATGTACTAAATCCAGGAAATATTGCCCGGAAAAACCATTCGAAAAAAAAATGGTTTCGATTAGCTCTTAGATGAGACTTATAAAATTTAAATCAAGAATATGTTTGAAATAATTCGATACATACCGTTTTATTTACTTCACAAAATTCAATTCACTAGGGACAGCGTATATGATCGCTGTCCCTAATAATCAGTCGCAATGGTGAAGATAAGTGGAATGTTAAGACATTTTTCGGTTTAAATCCGCTTTTGTATGTTTGTAACACGGATTTAATTCTTGGTTTATACCATGGGGAATTTGCTTGAATTAACCACTGGCAACGACTGGCAATTAAAGTCTGTTATAGTCTGTCCCTTTTTTTTCAACTTTAAATGTAGTTTGACAGTAAGGGACAAAACTGTTCACCTTTGAGATGTCGGAAACTATCTTCTAAGCTGTTCGTTATATACATACAGATTCGTCGTTGTTTTGGAATATACCCCACAAATTAGGAGTTTATACTATACAAAAATGCAGTTCTAGGTCTAATTGCTTATATTATCATAAGATTTCCAACGAGAAAGACGCCTGCTTTACTGTATACATAAGAATTCAAGGTCAGATGGGGCAAAACTACTAACGTGGGGGCAAAACTCCTAACTAATTTATACCCCAGTTATAACACAAGGAACTATTTAAATTAATATACAATTTTACGTACATAAGTCAGTTAAAAGTATTTTAATTTCGAAGTATCGTCAGCAATGAAAATGACCACATGTTTTACATCACAATGAGTCCTTTACATCACGAATAGTCCATTCACATCTTGGATGTGGGCATGTTTCATTGTTTTAACACCCTGTAATGTAGTGTAAATTCCACATTTGATTTCCAGATGAAATGTCGGACGGTTCGTAAGTCCATATTGGGGTCCAGGACCTGGAACAACAAAATATACGTTTAAGAGGTTTAACAGGCTTCCCAAATTCAGACAACCAAATTTCTGCGGATTATAATTATAGATACATAAGGCGGGCGTGAATGGACAGGCAGGTAAGGGTCGACCTAGGCGAACGTACTTCGACCAAATCGGAGATGTTTTGAACAAAGGCCAGGTCAAGAGCACCCAGAACCGGAGAGCGTGCATGAAGATAGTTATGAAAGTGGAAGAAGCGAAAGAAGTATGCCAGGACCGTAACAAGTGGAATTCCATAGTCTCTGCCTACCCCAATGGGAAAGAGGCGTGACCATATGTATGTATGTATGTATAATTTTATGTTGGTGCCACATGTTACAAAACTTATTGGACCATTTATGAACTACATACATAGTATGCAGCAGTATAAAGTAAATTTGCGTAAGCTCAGAAGTAAAGTCAAGTCACTCTGATTAATTTGGGTCTTCAATGCCTGAAATAAATGATTTATTATTATTATTATTTGATAAAATTTGGTAGCTAACTCTGGAGATTAACACAGGCTAAAAATCCGACAGAACTTCGATATCGCCAATTGGTTGTGGAGGTGAGATGGTAGTCGCTTCACGGAAAATACATAATATATATCGAAATTGATCCGCAACGAAGTTAGACGTGAGTTGAGAAAAGGGCTCAGTGGATGATGATTCCAGTGAGAATTTCTTATAAGCCATTGACCTAATCACAAAAAAGTTATTGAACCTTCTTCTCAGGGGCATAATTCCCAATATTTTAGTTAGCACTGACCCTACCACTACCAGCGCTTGCCCTGTTCACGTCACTAACTATCTTCTACCAAGACATAAGCTATTCTTGTGGACATTTCGTATTAATTAACCACTGACCTGATCACAACACAGTAATTCCACTTTCTCTTCAGGGGCATCGTTCCCACTATCTTCATTCGCACTGCCCCTTCCACTACCAGCGCTTGCCCCGTTCACATCACCACCACCAACTATCTTCTCCACGACGTGTTCAGCCACTTTACGACACTGGATGAAGTCGTTGGCCACGAGACGGTCCTGTTAATGTCATGTAAATAAACAATTGTAACAAAAAATACGTCATCAAACATTGACACAAAAAACCGACTTCAAATTACCGCTCTTAGTCTAAATAAAGTCCATTTGATAGATTAAAAATAATCTTTTTCTTAAAAACTAGCTTACTTTTTTCTGACGATCTTGTTTACTCTGGCAACTCGAGTGTGGTAGTAGATAAAATGGTAGCTTGTTTAATTTAGGAGCAGCCATTTCTACAGCAACATCTACCACCCACGACGGTACCGTTTCCACAAGAAGGTTGCCTTCTGTCTCGCCACCACAGTCTCCAACCTGTAATTGAAGATAATAATTTTTATAAGTATGGTTGTAGTTTGTATAATTGGACGCAGTTAAACAAAAACGTTTTATTCCACATTAACTACATGCAATTTTCTGTTTTAGTGGTAAACTTTTTGTTTTAACGTTTTTAGAACCAATGATTTCGAATTTATTGTAATATTAATTATGTATATTTTTTTCTTATATGTTCAGTATAAATATTGTAATAAAGAAAATTGGTACTGGAACACTTTTGCAAAATTGTTACTTTGTGTTTGTATAAACGTTCCAATCCATTATAAATATATAGATTAATAATAATTAACTCTAAAATTAATAGACATGTAGGCTTTAATATTTTGTATTAAAAAAATTACAAATTTTAAAATAATGGAGCAAAATCATTCGTTCCACATCAATCAATCATCTTCTTACCACCGCCGGAATGCCGTCAGGGCCACTGGCATTCCGCGTGTCGAGTGATCGCAGCCCTGCCCGTACATAGCATTGCCTGAGTACAATGTCAGGCATACTGTGGCCACAGTTGGCGTTGGCAATGGTTGGGCTGCAGGCCACGGTCGTCGACCCGGGAATTAGCCGCAAAGAGGTCTGCGAGCATATCCGCTTTCTCTTGGGCTTTGTGAGCCAGTGTTCCATCTGGGTAACACAGCGGTGGCAGCGAGGGCTGATGAAAGTAAGATTTCACGGCCAGTTGCCAGTATCCACGGCTGCCCGTGGGATGGGAAGTGAGCTCCTGACCAAGCCGCGCGAAGCGCTGGGCATCCGCTCTTTTAAAGGCCCTCTTGCTGGATTTTGTGGCCCGGTTGTACGCTGCTTTGAGGTGGCCCACGTTTGGGTCGCGCACAGCCCGGGCCCTGATCCAGGCGCGATATGTCGACTGTTTTTGTCGAACAGCTTTGGCACCATCTCGCCCGAACCAGGGACGGGCTCTACGGATACTGGCGACATCAGTGAAAGGGAGTAATATTGCATCTCTGAACTGATCTCGCCAGCAATCGCAGAAGCGCTATCCGAAGGAGCCTTTCCTACAAAGCAGCGCTGGCTCCAGGGGACGGACGCATAATAATCGCGTAGACCGTCCCAATCCGCTGACGAGTAGTGCCATAGTCGTCGTGACGTTTGTACAGCACGTGCAGCAGGTGACACCTTCATGCCAGCGTGACCAACACAGTGGTCGGAACTACCCAATGGGGCTCCTACCGAAACACTGTACTGGGCTGGGCGACTCGTCAACAGTAGATCCAGCAGAGCGGGCGCGTGATCTGACCTGTCTGGTATCCGGGTGATCCCGCATACCATCTGGGTCAGACCGTGGGAGAGAGCGAACGCATGGGCCCTACCCGCATGATCAGTCCTGAGGGACCCCAGCCATTCAATGTGATGGCCATTGAAGTCCCCCTGAAATACTAGGTCAACGTTCGGGAACCGCACCTGCGCTTCATCAGCCGTCTCGCTGAGGTACTGGAAGATCTTTGTTGTCTCAGAAACCCCTGTGTGGGAACGGTAGACGCTCACGTAGATCTGGCTCATAGAGCCATAGTCCACGTGCAGCCAAAGGACGGAGTTGGAGGGGTTCTCTAGGCAGCGCAACCGGCGGCAGCAAACATCCGCCCTAACGAACACGCACACCCCGGCTTTGTCTCGAAATTGTCCCTCGATGACATAGTCGGGGTACCACAGGTGTCGTCAGGGCGGCGTATTTGTGTCTCCGTGAGGAACATCACAGCGGGCCGTGCCGTCTCAAGGTGATGGTGGACGGCATTGAGGTTCGCATGGAGTCCAAGGATGTTAGTGAACTCCACCTCGAAAAGTGAAGTTGTGGGGTTTCCGAGGGCCGCTGTGAAACATTTACTTTTTTATTGTTGCACTGCCATTGTAGATTTGAAGAAGAAGCGTGAAGACAGCGCGACATCTGGTGCAGCAGTACGTGACAAAGCGCAGAGGCTAGCTTTGTCTAGAACCATGTGGTTAGGTCGGAGCCGACTTGCCGGACGGAAGGGCTCCCAAACCCCCCTGATGCAAGGCCGCCGCTACCCCACACCGGTTACTACCCGGAGCGGCGATCCAACATCAGGATTATGCGCAACATGTGGGGCAGCCTCCTGGGGTGGTTGGTCCCAGGCGGGCCCCATGACTGTTGCGGGCGGCCGCGGCAACGCCGTTGCTAAGGGTCTCCCTGGCCGGTGAGTCGACTCACACCACCCACACTAGACTCGGTTTCGCCCCCACTGGTCCCATGCCTGCTGCACCATACATCGCCCCGGGCCCGGCGGTGCAGCTGCTGAAGCCCTAACGCAACCCAGCCTGGGCTGGGTTACTTGGAGGGCTTTAGCACAGCTGCACGGTGGTACTCCCCCGGACCAACACTGTTGTACCACCTGTTACCCACGTAGGGGCCGAAGGCACTCCACAGGTACCGTAAATTAACGAGGCTCGTCCGTTGATCAGCAGGTGCGCCACTAGCAGGTGAGGTCGCTGGGGCCCTAAAGATGTTGGTAGAGCCCCTTTGCATATTAGTATTATCCATTAGTATTATCCATATATATGCCCAGGTTCTTCACAATGTCACTAATTTTGATAGGGGTACCATTGAAATTAACTAGGGGCAGCTGTGAACTGTCCAGGCGAGATATGAACCAGGGGCTTTTTAAGAAATTAAAAATGTGTAATAAAATAATATTGTAAAAACTATTTTTTTTTTATAATGTACTAGACAATATTTTTTTGTTAAATATTATTAAAGGGAAAGTGAAAATAACACAGGACCGGTACATTAATATACTTTTATCTTTTAAGGTTCTATTTTTAAATGTAGAAACTCGTAGAAGTTTCTTGAATAATAAAAAACAAAAATTAAACACCTAAATAATTTGTTTTTTAAATATTTCAAATAGATTGGAACTTTCGTACCGAGAAAATAAAGCAAATATATTAATTTGCAAAAACATTCCAAAAACATTGACACATGGATGCCAAAAATACAGCTCTATTTTTATTTTACAAAAACGTTCCAAGAACTTTAGAACGTTATTATCAAGAACAGAGTGCTTTAGATAAATTTGCGATAAGATCCCAAAAACCTTGGAACATTATATCGATGGAAAATAAAAAATATGTTAATTTTTTATAACGTTTCAGAATAACTGAAACATTATGAGAAAATGTGGTTGATGAATAGTAATTAATCATAAATGTTTCAGGTGGATTAATATGTTTTATTTTTAACTTACGTACTTTATCTAAAACAGTTGTGGATTGGAACTTAAGATTTATAGAAAAAAAGGAAAGTGTCAGTATAAGATGTTGTTAATCTGATGGAACATGACATTTCAAATCTATTAGTCAAAAATACTTCATTTCATGTGAGTTGAACGTGATTGTGAATGTGGTTCCGTTGAATGTGGTTGGAACGTTTACGTTTAACTGCGTCCAATTGATCTCATTTATTACCCTTGATGTGACTAAATATTTATTTTCTTTATTATAAGCAAAGCTTATAGATAATACATGGGCAATGGTTTACTAAAGCATGCAAATATGCAAGAAAACAGAGAAAGATATGCACAAATTATGCAAAATCAAAACCATTATAATCAGATTTTATAAAAAGAGAAATATTTTTTTTTTATTGAAGTATCCTCAAACGCCAGCGGCTTGAAATTATTGTAATGGCGACTGATCTGTACTTTCAAATGACTTCTTTTAAGACTTGGAATAATACGGCATAAAATGTAGTATGACGCACCAAACAGATTTCTACTGAAATATGCTATCAACAAAAAAGTCTCAAAATATGCAATAACTCTGTAAAAATAGCTTTATTTTATTGGAATAATACGGCATAATATGTAGTATGACTCGCCAAACACATTTATTTCTACTGAAATATGCACTATCAATAAAAAGGTCTCAAAATATGCAATAACTCAGTAAAAATAGTTTTATTTCTATGCATTTCCATATGCAATCACGCAAATGCATATAATCATCTCTAAACATTACATTAGTCATATTAATAAAAAAAATATAAAACTCAAACATGGCAAGTACTTATCCCAATGGAGAGCCAATGCTATTACCAATATTTATCCGAGTCAAGAAACATTATATTGGGAGTGATTTGCAGATATTGTTACAGTTTGGGACCTTTATGAAACCCCTATGAACTCTTTATGTTAAAATTAAGACAAACCTTACCTGAAGTCTGTAAAGTGTTCTGCCACCCACTTCACTAAAAATCAATGGTGTATGAAGTGGTACTTTGAAATAAGTATTACCAATTACTCTAACACCTGCCTCGTTCACTCTGTTAGGATGATTCCAATGATCCAACAAAGCTTGTAACAGGAGAGCACCAAAGTTAACTTTCTGGTCATTTTCCATTGTCAAACCAGACTCTTTCGCACTGACCCAAGAACTTAAACAATCAGTCTCATCTTGTCCCAAATGTATCGTCAACATTCCCGTTTTTAAATCTACATTAAACCAATTCGGTACATACACCATTTTGAAACGTTTCTTAACTTCTTCTTCGTAATCGACTTCCCCTAAATCTTCAAGTTTAGAAGCTTTTAAAACATCAAATAGTGCTACGTTATTTGCTGTATCTTTAGTTACTACATGTCTTTTATCATTTAGTACTGTATAATGTTTGATAGCAGGTCCACCCGGAATATTATACAATGGTTGTGTTTGATATACATTATTCGTATTATAATTATTTTGATTATACATATTGTCTAAAGTATTCATTGGTGGTAATTTCCAACAACGGACGTCTGATTCTGAGGTTGACACCCAGATACCTGTTTGGTCTGCTGTAAAACACAATTTCAGTATGGGAGCCATTTCTTCACATACTATCATAAAATTATCCGGGTTCCTTAATTCTGTTATAATGACTAGTCTGTCTCTCCCTCCTGATATTATATGACTGAAGTTTTCAGTTGCTAAGAGTGCCCATACAGCTTCTGAATGTACTCTTAGTGTCGATACACAACGTTGCTGTGATAAAGACCATAGTTTAATAGTTCCATCTGAGCTGCCGGAGACACACTGACTTCCATCTCTGCTTACAACTAAAGCTTTAACATTATCTACGTGCCCTTTAAGCTTCATAAGACGAGAACAGTTTCTGGGATCCCAAACTCTGAGCACTTTCTCAGTGGAACCACTTACCAGAATAGTTCCAGGCGGATTCATAGCCAGACTGTATATTGATTCCTTGTTGCCAACAAGACTAGATGTAGTTACAGTGTTATTACTAGCAGTTAAAGCTGTCAAAGTGTTCACATCCCATAAGAAGATAGCGCGGTCTAAGCCTGCGCTAGCGACTTGTTCCTTGTCCTTAGCGTAAGCTAGTGTACGTACATAATCTTTGTGAGTTCGGAGTGTAGACATACAAAATCCTTTCGGAGCGTTCCATACTTTGACAGTAGTATCTGAAGACGCGCTTATTAAGTTCTTGCCGCCACAACATAGGACTATATCGTTCACCCAGTCGGTATGATGTTCCATACTTTGTATATACCGGTCCTGAACACCATTTCCTGTCTGCCAAACACGTATAATACCATCCCGACCGGCCGAATATAGTCGCCCCTGTATCGGATCCAATTGTAAAGAGCTAATACCATTTTTATGCCTTCTTTCCTCTTCGTCTCTGATAACAAACGACACTTGAGTTTTTTTACGCATGGTGCCCATTTTCCGTCATTTTAAAACGTAATATGATTAGTATTTTTCAATTTTTATTAGTAAAATTGAAATAACCCTATTAGTTTCAGATTTGTTTGACGTTTACACTGACAGATGGTGGAAAATGGCTACCCCTTGGTCTTTTACGATTGGTAGACATTCTTATACGTCGCCATTACCGTAACCAATCAAAGTCAATGATACTATGAACGCATTCTTCTTTAAAGTGAATGCGTTCATTATTTTTATTTATTTAATTTTAAATATAAAATGTCAGGAAAAATAATGAGAATATAGAACAAGGGAGACCGTGTTGCTAAATGGTCATAACGTAATAATTATCCAATTCTAGACAGTAAATATACAAATAATAATTACGCCTATAGAGCCCACGGCCGCGGCCGCTCTCACGTTCGTTGCCGGGCGTCTCTGGTACACACGCAGAAGGTATTTCAGTGGCGCCCGGCGAAATTTGACCGCCTGTGTGGCCTCTTCGGGGGTTTGGTCGGGATGAGAATCCCGCGTCGATGGGGTAGGGTTTTACCCCGCGTCGGTGAGTGAATCATAAAAATAATTTCAAACTTGAAAGCTATATTTTAGATAATAAGTTAGATTTTTTAGAGTTCCGTACCCAAATGGTAGTTAAAACGGGAACCCTATTACTGAGACTTCGCTGTCCGTGATAGTTAGAAAGTTGAAATTTTCACAGATGATGTGGGTAGATATTTCTATTGCCGCTCTAACAACAATAAATACTAAAAACTAAAATCAATATTTAAGGGGGCTTCCATCCAACAAACGTATTTTTCTTTATTTGCCATTTTATAGATAACTAGCGGATGCATGCGGCTTCGCCCGCGTGGAATAGTTTTATGGTTCTCAATGCCCGTGGGAACATATTCCCGGGATAATAAGTAACCCATTTTCCACTTTATTACATCAGCTGTCTTTCAGTGAATTTCCCGTTAAACTCGGTTCAGCCGTTCCAGAGATTAGCGGAATCGGAAACAGACATAGGTACTGACAGTCCTGACAGACAGACAAACATTTAAAAAAATACACTTTTTATGTCTGTATCGTATACCTATACTATCGTATGCATTGAGTAAAAAACAGGTAATTTGAAATTACACACAGTCACTTCAATTTTGATTTATCTGTATGGATGGTACGGAACCCTTCATGAGCGAGTTCGAATGGCACTTAGCCAGTTTTGTTATTTTTAAATTTATCAACATTTTAGGGTTCCGTAGACAAAAATTCGGAACCCTTATAGTTCGTCAGTTCCGCCCGTCCGTCGATCCGTCCTCCGGTTTTCTCTAAAACGGTTAGTGCTAGTAACATGAAATTTTGCATGGATATTTATTACATTTACTACACCGACAAAGTGCTAAAATTTAATTTTGAAAAAAATTTTTTTTGAGGTATGTAAGTACCTCTCCTACACGTAAAGGTTGGATGATATTTTTTTCTCGTGTCTACTCCATCGTGTGGGGTATCATTAGATTGATCTTTTAAATTCATTAAACGGTTGCCAAAGTGATTTTTTGATTTAAGTATCCATTTGCGAGATATTCAGCTTTAAAGACCATATTTTTGCGAAAGTCCCTACCCCGCTAAAGTTAAACAGCTGGCGTGAAGAACCTGAAATAATTCACGATGGTAGTCCATGTAATAAACCTAAAGGAAAACTATAACGGATAGGTAGTATGACTTTATAGAGGATTTTATGGGTAACTACGGAACATAGTATTTCCATACAGAGATACAATTTAAAGTTTAAAGTTGAAAGGTTGAAATACTATCTAAGAACCTACCCTTGCCCTTATTGAAGTTATTTGGGGTCGGTGCCATATGTAGGTTTTCTTCCTCCACACATCCCTGTCAGATACTTAATAAAATTCCTCAGGATTTGGTTGACATGCCTCTTAATAAGTTTAAAATAGTAGTGAAATAATGTTTGATGAAGATAGGGCTATTATAATGTAGACGAATATCTTAATGATAAAAATGCATGGTCACCCTAATCTTCTGTTGTTAGCCACTCGTACAATATAAATTGTAACACAATGGAAACAAAACCATATTAAAAAAGAAAATGGATAATCTACCTGAGTTTCTTGCTGGTATCTTCTCAGTAGAACCAACTTACCGAACCAGCGAAAGAATCATTTTCAAATGGTTATTTTTATGTACTTAATTTAGTATTTTTATAATATTGTTCGACATTAAATTGAAAAATTTTGACTATATTTGCTCTTTATGTGCCTAAACTGAATAAACGAAATTGATACTTTGATTGTTCTGACGTCATCTCCTCAGTAGTTAACTCTTGTTTCATCCTCTTTCACGCATTCCACCCGTCATTAATTGGGACCGTTTTTTAAATCCGCCGGGCGAACTCGACAGAATTCCCAGTAGCGCCCGGTGGTAGCTGTCTTTCATTGGGCTTACCTCTTTTATACCGCATACTATTCATAACTATTTTTAAAGGTACCATTGCCCCTCGAAAAAGTGAACTTTATTCATCGATAACAGTGAATAAAACGCTCATTTACTCACAAGTGAATAATGACATTTGAATTTGGAACGAGCTTCAATAGACGAATTAAGTATAATACTACAAAAAAAAGAAAGCTGAACGTAACTACTGGCAGGCTGAATGAAGTTATTCCATTGACAAAAAAAAACCTTTCCCTTATTTTCTCGCAGTCAATGGTATAAAGTAGAGTACTCGTGAAAAAAAAATTATCTCGTTCCATGTATCCCTCGCTCCGCTCAGGATTTTACTTTAGAATCCTTCTCTACTCTCGGGATCCAACTTCGTAAGTCGAATTAAATTTTCTTTTTTTTCACTTGTTGTATAATCTACTATACTTTCTGGCTACGTAACTTTCCACTGGAATAATATTTATGTAGATATTTACCTTTGTATCGAGATAAATCATGACAGGAAGTTTATTACGAAACTGTTTTTTTTTTCCGGATGAACAACTTTAAAGAGCCTACCCGGCAACTGAAATTCCCAGGTAAACGGTACCTGTGAGCCATTTTCCCTATATCAGGGCTTATCTTGTTGCGTAAAGCAATTCGGATTGGCAAGGGATATCAAAGGGCTTTATCTAACGAATAATTTATAGGTTATAGTTGACTTTTTTAACCATTTCGAAAACTAAGGAGGTTCTGCGTCAGTATGTTCGTTTTAATGTAAGTTCATCGAATTCTCTATCAATTTGTAGGTGAATAAAATACACATACAAACCACGTCTTTAGTCCCAACGGGCCATTTTTCCCCAATTCGTTAACCCCACGTAATTGGTGGCAAGCCTATTGCCGTTTTTGGGGAGTAGGTGTATTAATTTGTAGATAATAAATAAATAAATATTTTTGGACATTCTCACACAACGTAATCTAGCCCAAATTAAACTAATATAAGCTTGTGTTATGGGATCTAGACGACTGATAAACATACTCATATATTGTCTAAATACATACATATTATACATAGAAGACACCCAAACTCAGAAACAAATATTTGTGGATCACACAAATATATGATTCGACCCAGAATCGAACCTGGGGCCTCAGGGACGGCAGTCGCATACTCATACCACTACGCCACCGAGGCAGTTAAGTTAAGTTAGATAGAATTGCATACTTAGTTCATTTTAGGGTTCCGTTGTTCAAGTCTCGGAACCCAATAGTTTCGTCATGTCCGTCCGTCCTCGGTTTTCCTTCTAAACTTTTAGTGCTAGAAAGAAGTAATTTTTTATGAATATAGTGTACTAGTGGTCGCCCGCGACTTCGTCCGCGTGGTAATTTGGATTTTTGCCGTTCCCGTCGCGCCGCGTCATATTTTAAACAATTCACACAATATCTTTATAAATTGTAGCCTATGTGTTATTCTGATGTATAAGCTATATTATTGTAAAGTTTCATTAAAATCCATTCAGTAGTTTTTACGTGAAAGAGTAACAAACATCCATCCATCCATACATACATACTTACATACTCACAAACTTTCGCGTTTATAATATTAGTAGGATTTACAACGCCAACAAAGTGCTATTTGAAATTTACAAAAAATATCTATGAGGTATGTACCTCCCCTTCACGTAAAGAGGGGATGATTTTTTTCAAATTATCAGACTCTTTTTTGTTATAAAGGTTCAGATTTGTTAGTATGATAGACGACAATGAACATTAAAATTCAAAGCACACACTTTGTACTTTCATATACTCGTATATCATAAAGTAATTCTAAACACGTTCTTTCAGACAGATAACTAATACCTATTGAAAAATATAGACATATTTTACAGCATAAAATATACATTTATAAATTGTTTTTTTTTTTAAATTGAATATTTTAGACTAGCAGGCGCTCGTGACTTCGTCCGCTGGTATCGTGGGTTTGTAGGTTACATCTTTATTGCTTCTCCGCTCTTATTGATCGTAGCGTGATGTTTTACAGTCTATATTACTCACTGACAATGTAGCATTGCATAAGTAAATTAAGTGCTGGTTAGCAATGTCTCTATACGCGGCGATGAGCGCTCGGACCCCATGACCACAGTGTCTCAACCCCAAACGGCTCAAATATGTAATCACCAGTTAGGTTCGCGTATTTACGCCCGTTTGAGGCCTTCAGCCGATGCGACAGTAGCGCCGGCACTTCCAGATGTGTTTGGTAAGATGTCAATACCGCATGTAGCGTCCCACACCAAAGGCCTTTCCAGGGCTTCCTATCTTCCATGGTAGCAAAGACATACCGTCCGGGCTCTGTCTTTCTGTGATTTGGATGTAACTAAACCAGGAATGTTGCTGTAATTTCTGTAAGTTGAGCTTCGACAATCTATAAAAACCGAATGAAAATCTGTTCAGTAATTTCGGCAATTATCGTGACATACAAGAATGACAAAACTTTATTAGTTTTAATGATCTTTCGAAAATAACCAACACTTACATTTTTAACCGACTTCCAAAAAAAGAGGAGGTTCTCAATTCAACTGTATGTTTGTTTTTTGTTTCATTTATTTTTATGTTTGTGTTTTTTTATCTTTGAACTGGGCGAATCGATTTAAATTTTTTTTAATTGAAAGCTACTACTTCCCAAGTGGACCAAATTGAAATGGGTCCCATTCCGACAAATATTTAGTCCTATTTCGGTAAGTTGAAGTCGGTTGTTGTGTCAATTTTTGACGTGAATTATTTATCTACTTTATTATAATGTCACACACAAAGACACACTATTTCTACTGTTACGAGACAAATTTCAATTTGCCGCCGAATCTTAACAAATTACCAATGAACTAGGTCGCCGCAGTCGCGAAACGTACCGTTACGCTGCAGCATATATTTGAGCGAAGCGAGTTTAAATTCAAAATTCTGGCATCGTAATAACCTGGGTAATTCTGTAAGCTATTGATGAGTGCAAGAAAATCCGAAATCTACCGAGTATTCGCCGAGAAACAATTTAGCACAAATCGTTTGAAAAATAATTTGAGTCACCCGTTGAGAGCTCCGCTCGCCTTCGGCTCGCTTCGCTCAATAAAATACATGCACAATAATATTGGCAAAGAGTTCCATTTTCAAAATTTGAACTTATCTTTTTATTATTTCGTTTACAAGTGGCCAGTTCTAAGAACTTTCAGTGTCACCCTCGTATATCATCAATACATTATAACTAGGTATGCAATGCATTGTGCTGTTGCAATAATTGAGCTGAGTTTGTCGATCCGGGTCGAGCTCCTAAACGACTGGACCGATCTTTATGAATTCAGATATATGCACTCACGGTGATGGTCACTATGACCGTGCCAAATTTCAAAAAGATCGGTTTAGTCGTTTAGGAGGAGTTCGATCATGAACGAAATACACGAGTGTGGTCCTCTGTGGCCGGATCACAGTTTAGTACTCAGATGCTATAGTTCGAAATAATACCTACCTAAAGTCTACTTTCATCGAAATATATACAGAGTGTTACATAAGGGTTACATCAACCTGAAGACACCCCCATCAGTTGATCGCCCATAACGCCTTTTGATATGTTTCGACCGCGAAACAAGAAAAAAAAGTTCATCATAAAAAAAGTTATATGCGTTATTTCAAATCAAAACACAAATATGGTCCAATAAACCCCTTTAGTTAAGGAGTTATTGGTCGTAGGGTGTGGTCCGGCTGGAAGGTATACTCTGCAGCAAGTCAATTTTGCAATATTTAATATTAACTATCCATAAATCTATTTATATAATAGTACCTTTTCTCTACTCTTCGTTGATATATAACCAAAAAGTGCACCATTTTCAAAATCATTGTTAGTAATAAAAATAAAAATTTATAGATAAAGTCCGGGTCTTTTTATAAAGTATTATTATGCAGTTTTCGTTGGCATAAAGAAATAAAGCATATTTCGTTATATTTGTTGAAAGTAAACCTCCTTAGCCGCGCCACATACTTTAAAGATTAATTTAATCAAAGTGAATACCTAGTTTCTTGAGAGAAAACAGTCTCAACGAGGAGTAGAGAAAAGGTACTATTATATATAAATTGATTTATGGATAGTTAATATTAAATATTGCAAAATTGACTTGCTGCAGAGTATACCTTCCAGCCGGACCACACCCTACGACCAATAACTCCTTAACTAAAGGGGTTTATTGGACCATATTTGTCGTATGCAAGGTACTCTTTAGGTAGTTTTATTCGGGATATTGATTTATTAATAGTTCATTATACTCTATTTAATTTGAGGTGGCGCGGCCAGAGAGCTCTGCCTGGCGGCCGGACCACATAAATTGTTAATTAAAAAGATCTCTTGAGGTATGTACAAAAAATATATATATATTCCGATGAAAGTAGACTTTAGGTAGGTATTATTTCGAACTATAGCATCTGAGTACTAAACTGTGGTCCGGCCACAGAGGACCACACAATACACGAGTCGTCTAAGAAAGAGCTTCGTAATCTCCGCTCAATAAAATTGTAAGTGATCGATGTCTGTACATCGAAGATATAATAGAGAAACTATTGTAGGGGGCTTTATGGACGCAATAGAACCCAAAACAATGGTTTTTAGAATTTATGTCTGTTTGACTGATTGTCTCTTTGTTTGTTTGTCTGAATGTTTGAACACGCTAATCTCAGAAACGACTTAACCGATTTGAATGTGGTTTTTAGTAATGCGTTGTGGTTTATTCAACTTAACATTTAAGGTTTGTTTTATTTCAATCGGTTCATAAATAAAAAAGTTATGTCGATCTAAAGTAACACGCAGGTGGAGCTGCGGGCAACAGCTATACATAATAAATCAGTAACTGGTGATCAAGAAAACTATAACACGCAGGCGGAGCTGCAGGCAACAGCTAGTGTATAATATTTTAGGTGCCATATAATTTGTGGACAATCCAAACATTACTTCAAAGAGAATTTTATGTTAGAGATATTTTTGTTGTAAAATAAATACCTACAAATTATTCAAATTGTATCTGACATCAAACGTTACTTTGAGGCTTATTTATTTTAAAATTAAATCTATGCTAATATTATAAAGCTGAACAGTTTGTTTGAACGCGCTAATCTCAGAAGGTACTGGTTCGATTTAAAACAAATATTTTTTGTTGAGAAGTGCATTTATCGAGAAAGGTTATAAGCTATATAACATCTCGCTAAGATATATTTATATACATATACGAATAGGAGCGTAGCAGCAGTGAAATATGTTTCAAAAACGGGGAAAATTAATCTCTTTTGAGACCTACCGTTGCGTGCGCTGGCCAAACGGTTAATGTTATGTTAAATTAATGTACGAGTACTAACGAATTGATCCTCTTTAAAAGTACAAAAAAATGTCCGCGATGGCATATATCTATATTTTAAGGTTAACTCACTATAACATCAAATAGCGAATCAAATTCATTCTAAAACAAATTATTTCAAAGTCATTCAAACTAAGGTCCAAGTCCATGTAGCGTATGTTCCAAATTACCACGCGGACGAAGTTGCGGGCGACCGCTAATTGCATTATAATGGAGTAAGTCTTTGTCCATAATATGGATTTGGTTTGAATCAAGTTTGAATAGTACCTACCTCACAGACATCTATATAAAACCGTAGTATATTAGATTATTTTTTTATTTTTATGTTAGTATTTTAGCGATACCTATAACCTACCTACTTTTGGCAAAACGAATAAAGTAGGTAACAGGATTCCACTAGTCTATACATACAAATAAAGTTGAAGTGTCTGTTTGTGATATCAAATTAACAGCTATTCTGCTAAATGCATGCGAAAGTACTTAAAGTGACGGGAGCAGCAGCCGCGCTTTCGCGACTGATGCCCAACTTAAAGGAACCCAACGCTTCCTGCAGGAGACTATACCTGGGGATCGTGCGAAGTATGGCCGTGTACGGGGCTCCCGTATGAGCGCCGAGACTGACGTCCAACAACACAGCTGTTTTACACGGATCGTTGAGGACCTTGGCCGTCAGGTACCGCACGATCTCCCTAGAGGCTGCTTGTCTCCTAGCCGCGACCCCTCCTTGGGACCTGGAAGCGAGAGCCCTTGCGTCATTGTTCCAATGGCACAAGGAGGCGCTGGAGCGGGACCCAGGCCTGCGTCTCGAGAAATCGAGGCTCAGCGGTCCCAACTCGGCCAGGACCTCATGGAGACATGGAAGGTGCGACTTCAGCAACCAAAGTGGGGAACCACCACCATCGCGGCGGTGAGACCGATCATGGAGGAGTGGCTGCAGAGGCAGCACGGTGGCCTCAAGTATCGTGCGACACAAATCATCACCGGGCACGGAAACATCGGTGAATATCTGTTTCGCATGCATCGTGAGGTCACACCCGCGTGTCAACACTGCGAGGCTTCCGGCGTAGACACGGCATTCCACACGTTGGTGGAATGCTCAGCCTGGGCGAGTCAGCCTCGTTGTGGGCCTGGGCGTAGATACTCTCTCGTTGGAGACCATGCTACGAGCCATGGTCTCTAGCGAGAGCCAGTGGAACGCGGCCGTTTCCTTCTGCGAGCAGGTAATGCTTGTGAAGGAGGCGGCCGGTAGAGTGAGGGAGCGTATCCTCCCCACTGAGTTCCGAAGTCTGCGGCGAGGGCGCCGCAGGCGTGACTACGCCCAGGACCATCGACCTCCATGATCGGGGCCTGAGGACGATGGATTAGCAACCCACCGTACTTACAGAAGCAGGCTAGAAGGGCTGCGTGATGTGGGGCTGCCCCCCACGCACGCCTTCACTCACCGATGCGGGATAAAACCCGACCCCAAAGATGCGGGGTAACACCCGACCACCACGCAGTGGCCACACAGGTGGTCAAGGTCCACCGGGCGCCACTGGGAATTCTCTCAGTCTCTACCAGAGGCGCTCGGCAATGGACGTAGGTGCTGCCGTAACATCGGGCCCCGGATTGAAAAAAAAAAATGCGAAAGTACTTAAAAAAAAATTACAACATTTTCTCTGTTCCGGCGTGTAATCTCTTCAGAGACATTTCAATGTCTCGACCGATTTTAACAGGGTTTTCACTGGCAGATATTTAATGTTATAAGGAGTAACGATTTTTTATCCCGGGTATGTGTTCCAATTGGAACACATGGGAATTGGGAATTTAGAAAACTATCCCAAGTGAGTGAAGCAAGTGGATATCAATTAGGTAAGGTAGTTAAGATAATAAAATGAACTCACTGCCCAAAAAGTGGACACAATTGAATTTAAACAACGGGACATTAATTTTATGAAGTGTTATTGCCACAGAGTAGAACAAATGGAACAGAGTTTCAGGTAAGAACAAATGCCGAAATCAGTCGCACCACTACCACTACGCGGTGCATGTCCACTGGCCGCTTGTCGCATATGCACTGATTGATACCGAAAATGTTTCATTCTTAAGCAGCGAATACATGATTTAAAACGTGGTTTATCATCATTTCAGCCCATTAGACACCCCTGCTGGGCATCGGCCTCCCCATAGAGATGGGAATTTAGGCCTATTTATACCACCCTGGCCGTGGTATAAATAAATTTTGTGTAGAATTTGACTTTTTAAAATGTGGTTGTAAGGGATGAATTATATTACAACGGGCCGTACGCGGGTGTGCCGTTAACGTGGCTCCATACATTCATTTTGTAAGTAACACTTGTGACGTCGGCGTGTGACGTCACGCTGTTTGGTGCGAGCAAGACGGACGATCAAGCTGTTCGGCGTCTCAACGACCTACTATATAAACGAAGGTCGCACGTCATTCGTTCTTCTTGTGCAGCCTACAACTTCTACAGGTGACGTACTCTGTTCTCCTACTGAGCACACGTCCCGTTATTCTGAGACCTGTACCCTGTATATAGTACTATATATAGTACTAAATATTGTATTGTTTCTAATTATCCACGACCCCTAAAGCCGTGGCAGTAAATATATTTGTAACGAGCTATCTCGGAAATTACATGTATAAAAACATCCTAGTGTTTTTATTCCAACTCAATCAGTGAATCCCTCCAGGTATTCAAGCTAGGAGCATATCAACGTTACAGTGGCGCCCGAACAAAGGTTTTACAGGCTACAGGTCATACAGTCAAGGACGTGTGCAATCTATATTTTTTTTCTGTGAAATTGTGTGAACTCGTTTAAAAGGGTATGTACTACTTTATAAAATTTAAGTGCTAATTCTATGTATCTAAATAATAACTGTGTCATTAATCTCTAAATGATTACTTTATCTTTGTAAGTACGACGCGCAGATGGCAACCAAATGCCATGGCGCGCAGCCATTAGTCATTATCTACGCAACCAACCTACATGTTGCAAAGTGACCTAGTACTATCACCCTTTTAGACGAGAAATTAATTATATTTTTTCTTTCTCCTATATATATAAATATATTTAGTGTACTTCGTATCTGCTCAACCGATAACCATGGCCTACGCAATCTCATTTGAGCATCTCATCAAACCAGAACTAACGTATGAGGTCCTAATCAGAGATGGCACGCCTGGCGAAACTGTTGAGGAATTACGCAATCAATTAGCTAAACTTTCTAAAATATCCCCGGAAGACATTTTATCTTCTAAATATCTTCTAAATCAAAATTTGATATAAATCTTTATAATAAAACTGAATTGATATATCTCTGCCTACTACCGCAAAATCAATTAAGCCCGTCTGGAAGGCTTATCATTTGGCCCACGCGGACTTGAACGCATTAAAGTCTCCATGCGCTCGCGGACCGGTTTGTGTTGACTCGTTAGTACTTCTATACGAACGTAAGTTGTTTGCAGAACTGAGTAGATTCAAATATAATGAACTTGCGTACGCGCATTTTTACAAAAATTAAACGAGTTTATGGCCTGTAGAGGTATTTCTAGGGACAAAGTACTATTCTTTGCTTACGAGATTTTTTCAGAGGATGCCTTACACTGGTATCGAGCTGTCAGGAATAATATACAATCATGGAAAGACCTTTGCCAATATCTAAAGCGTGATTTTAGTCCACATAACTATAACTATAAACTAATGTCGGAAATTAGATTGCGAACTCAGGGGATAAATGAGAACATAACTATATATTTTTCTAAAATGCAGGGTTTATTTTCTCGGTTAGATACTCCTATCACCGAATCCGAAAAGCTAGAAATATTATTAAACAATATTAGGCCATGTTCCTTACATGCACTTTTAACTACCAATATAAACGACATTCCTACATTACTTAAAGTGTGTAGAAGGTTCGAAAATTACCATAGCCGTAGTAAACAATTTGTGGAACCATCTGGGCCCACAGCTGATACATTGGCTCCTGATCTAGCATATAACGACTATTCTATCCCCAATGCAAATAAAAACTCCCCAAATAATAATTTCTATAAAAATTATAAACCATGTTTTACTAAATCTGATGCTAGTCATATGGTAAACGCAATCAACTTCTCTAATAATTTTAAACAGTACTGTCCTAGATGCAGAACCGACACTCACTCTTTATATGGTTGCAATCAACCACGCTTTCTAATTTGTTCATTCTACCGACTGTCCTACTTGTAAACCTAATAAAAAAACTAAAAAAATCCGATTGGGACAAAATAAAATTTAGGTCAAAGACTAATAAAGCCGAGTGGCATAATTGGCTTAAGTATGCGTCTATTTTTTTTAATTCTAATAAACGTGTCCCAATCGAAAATTCTATATACATGTATAAAAACATCCTAGTGTTTTTATTCCAACTCAATCAGTGAAACCCGCCAGGTATTCAAGCTAGGAGCATATCAACGTTACACACTGTCAGTCCTCGTTGTAGTATAATTCATCCCTTAACCAAAAAATACAGATGAGAGCTTTGAGAAAAAGTTGTTCAGTGGGATAAATGGTTTCTAAGCCGACGATTTCGACAAGAATGAGTGTTGCACCTGTGCTGGGTGGTGGCCTCCGATGTGTTCAGTCTACCCACAAGAAGCCTGCGCAGACAGGAACAGTGTGGTGAAACTTGTGCGTGTAGTAAAGTTACAGTGTTCAACAGAACGTCGTAGTACGATTTACAATCGCGTTTTAAATAGTGTATTCGGTGCTTAGTGCGACGTACGTTGTTTGTGTGCAATTTTGCACGTTGTTGGGAAGCTGCAGTTCTGTTACGCTTGTTCTACTCTGTGGTGTTGCTACATAAACGAACTTTATGATCTGTAATAATTTATGGTTTGCCACTACTATTATCGGTTGCACAGTTTAATTGCGTGCGCTGCAGTGAATTTGACTATTACAATCGATTAAAGGTGTGGACTGTAATCAATTATTACAACAATCAATTAAAGGTGTGGAATTTTATACTATTAATTATTAATTGAAAGAAAAATTGACTACACATTAGTTACATTTGAAACCTGCTGTAAGTGAATTCGGTCAGGACACCCTAAAGACGTGGAGAGTGGCTTTTATTACTTAAATATTTCACCAGTTAATTTGTACGGGCGAGCCTATTGCTGATTTATGCGCACTTTGGGTGGTGTCCTGCAAGTGGTGCACTTGCCGATCAAACAAAAGCGGCAATATATACGCTTCTTCTTCTTTCAAGTGCACGGTAAGATATGAAATGTTGTTCTGTATTGCAAGTGAGCGTCTGGAACTAGGTTTTTGCTGAGCGCCAGAAGTGACCTAAACCACCAGCCATGCGCATCTAACGTGAAAAATACTATCGAAAAGTGACTGTATAATATTCCTCTGCGTCAATAGTTACAAGGAATATATATACAATAAAACATAAAACAATATACAATACAATTATCCAACAAAGCTGTTGTCTACTTATCGAAAAGCATGATAATAATGTAAGAAAGAAGAAACCATAATGATAATGTTGGTAGCCGTACATTATGACTCCTCCTATCGGTCTAAATGTGGGTAAACACATTACTGAAGCACATCACGTAAGGCCATCACTCATCGAGGCTTGTTTCCGTGCTCAGCGCCGCATCTGTGAAACATAACGCCCGACAACTTGCCTTATTTGATTTTTATCAACATTGTACAAATGTCGCTATACTCAAGTATTTTCTTGTGGGAGCGACATAGATGAACACAATGTAAAAATATAAAGTTTTATTGTATGGACTTCACGTAAAATTTACTGCAATTTAGTGCGGATAAATACGTTCTAGGAAGATTGATATCGTTTAACCCGATATTAGATTTTCATTTAATACATTTACTCTATGTGCAGAGATTCTATTTAGTGATCAGTAACATTTGTCCTGGCTATAGGAATTTAGGCATTTTGGTTTGAATAACAGAGTGGTTATGGATTTTCTAAAGTGCCTGATAACTGTAAGGGACGTGGGACCAACAGAATTACTGGCAAAGCGTGGGTGTGTAAAGTACCTCTACCCCTTCCTACCTACTTGCCTACCCCTTCGGGATATAGGCGTGATTTATCTAGTCTGTTGATTTAGACAAGCATTCCTAGAATATTCTATAGAATGGATGGGAGCAGAAGTAGAACAGCGAAAGAATGTTCGGTCTCTTATACGAGTACATAAGTAAATCGACCTTAAGACACAAGCGAGCCGTTAAGTACTACGGCGGCTCCACGCTTCTTCATATGGTGCTTCCAAGTTGATTTTTGCCGCCACCGAGTTGTCTCTTGACTTGAGTTACACATTAGGTAGGTACCTACTGACATGATCATCCACCGAGCCTTTTCCCAAATCAGTTCGGCTTTCCAGTCTAACTGCTCGCGGCTGAACTTCGATATTTTCCGTGATGCGACTGCCATTTGACCTCCACAACTATATCGAAGTTCTTTTTTGATTTAGAGCTCCAACTATCCCTAAACGACTGCCATACTTAGATGTTTGTATGACAACCTGGACCGATGGCTTAACGTGTTCGGCACGGAGGAGTCTAAATGTTTTAAGAAATGGTCACTCATCTCTAAGACCGGCCTGACTCGATGTTGCTTAACCTTTGCAATGTGTTAACATTGTCGGTTACCACTAGACCACGAGCTCCACACAGGTAGGTGCTAACTACTAATCTATGTAGTTATATTTATCACTACATATTTGACAGTAACGTACATGACTCTGTGTGCCTAGTACCAGTTTCCTTACATTAATTTGCTCGAAATACGTTTTCGTATTCCCCATACATTTCACACCAGCGCCCCTAGCGGTAACGTCAGGGAACTGGTACTAGACACTCTGTAAATTACTTTCTAACTAACGCCTAATAACGTTCCCCACTCAATTACTGCCCATATTATTCTGCTTTTGTGTGATTAATGAGTGTGTTATTTTAGCGAGTGTTACTTAACTTACTTATTAACACATTTGCTGTTGACCCGTATACATTATGTTACTTGTAACGGCCTAATTATGTAATATAATTACAGCTTATAAACGGTTCATGATTCCCGCGGGAACACATATCAGGGATAAAAAGTAACCTATGTTGTATCTTATTACATCAGATATTCGCCTGTGGAATTCCCAATAAAATCGGTCCAATTATTGATTAGCAGGAATAAACAGACAGACAGACCTTATTTATTTCATAAGCATTAAGTGAAAAGCTGTTTATTTGAAATTACAAACAGACACTTCAATTTAACTGAGTTGATACTTTGAGAGGGTAGGTAGAGGTGAATTACACACAGACACACTTTTAAGGGTTCCCAAAGGGCGTACCCAAAGGGTTAAACGGGAACCCAATTACTAAGACTTCGCTGTCCGTCCGTCCGTCTGTCTTGGGCTGTATCTCATTAACCGTGATAGTTAGAAAGTTGAAATAATCACAGATGATGTATTTCTGTTGTCTCCACATATAACAATAAATATTTAAAAAAAATTAAAGGGTTTCCTATTTTGGTACGGAACCCCTATGTACGCGGGTCCGACTCGCACTTTAAGGAGTTTTGTCTTATATTTTGAAAGGCAAGGCTACTGCCGATACCTACCAAATACTTAAGGTACCATAATATTCGGTAATCTAAACATAAATTCCAAAAAACTGAGACCAATGCTACCATGGTTCGAATAGACTATTTCAAAATTGGTCCTCATGTGATTCACACCGTAATGTAAACAGCCTGTGGTGTGAATCGACAAAAGAATCGTTCACACACTTGCACTGCATACATAATATCTTTGCGCTCACATAAATACATTTACAAATTACAACGTAAGATTTTCCGCTATTAAGTAACGTTCACGTGTTCTTAAGCATATTTTTTTTGTAAACACCAATATTGGATAAAATATATAAAGTAATAAAGTAACGAAGCTAAGGTAAAGCCATTCATGCGTACATCAAAAGAATTTTAGAATTTAATGAGCAAGTTGGGGAAGTGCGTTATTGATGGCGCGGGCTTTATTATCTGTGACGGGGAATATTAGAATATGGCAATCTTTAAATATCTCATATTTGACATTAAATAAAATGAGATAAACCAGAGTTATAACTAGGTATGCAATGCATGCTACTAATTGCAAATGTTGGCGGAGCAAATTTTCTTAATTTTTTTTATGCTCTATTTTTATGATTATGCACTCCCGGGTATGATGTCGACCAGCATGCCAAATTTGGTCAAAATCGGTCGAGCCGTTTTGGAGGACTTGGGTTTTTGCGGCGCGCGTGGCAGGTTGCCTTTTAGGTTACCTCTGGCGCTGGGCAAAAATCCAGGCCCAAACACTCAATTGCAATACCGAACAACGTTTCCTTGTCCCGTACCGCGAACTAGTTCAGAGTAACTAGTTCTTCTGTGCGAGAAAAATTAAGCATTACCTTGACATTGGCGAAATCATCGATGAACAACGATGGAGACACGTTTTTAAAAGAAAAAGAAGAAGAAAAGTTACCGTAACTGACGCGAGGAATTTTGTATCTAAACGTAGAAAGGAATTATTTGACTGTTGTTTGTTTCCGTTTTTTTCTTTTTTTAAATTCCGCGGCCCAAGACCGTGGCCGCTCTAACATCCGTTGCCGGGCGTCTCTGGTTACAAGCAGAACGTATTTCCAGTGGCGCCCGGCGGACTTTGACCACCTCTGTGGTCTCTGCGGGGGTTTGGTCAGGATGAGAATCCCGCGTCGTTGGGGTAGGGTTTTATCCCGCGTCAGTGAGTGAATCTGGTTGCGTGCTATGGGGCAAAGGCCCCGCAGCACGCAACCCTTCTAGCCTGCTTCTGTAAGGACGACGGGTGGCGATCCCACCGTCCTCAGGCCCCGATCATGGAGGTCGATGGTCTTGGGCGTAGATGAGTCTGCGGCGCCCCCGCCGCAGACTAAGGAACTCAGCGGGGAGGGTACGCTCCCTCTCCCTGTTTGTTTGCGTTGAATAGGCTCCATAACTATTGAATTGATTTTGAAAATTCTTTCACTAATTTATTAGCTGTTCATGCTAAGTTTCATGATTCTAGCACTCACCATTTAGGATAAAAGTCGAGGTCAGACGGACGGACAGACATGACAAAACTATAAGGGTTCCGAAACATGAACTAAAGCACCCTAAAAAATTACTTGAAGGAATTTAACACGCATTTCTCTAAATATTGTATTCAAATAACATACAATAAATATTTTATTTTCATACTGAATCATAACTTTTACATTTTTTTATGCAAAGATGGTGAATCTGAAATTTATGAAATTTTATTTAGAAGTCTCCCATCTAATATCGGTTAGACACAGCATAACGATATTTTACATGTCTCGAACGTGACTTTCGAACGTATTGAATATTGATAATAAAAAAAATGTAATATTCAATTGGTCTGTGCTTTTTATCCGACTGTCAGGGTAATATTTTACGCACCTATAGGTAATAAATAATAATAAATAATAAATATGTTAGAACAATGCACACAACGGGTTCGATTCCCGGTGGGAACAAACTTTGTATGATGAGATGACACATACGTTTGTACCGAAGTCTGGAATAAGTATTTATATCAGTTTATCTAGTACTTATATCACAAGCTCTGCTTGACTAGACTAAATGGCGTTGTGTGAATTGTCCTAACATATTTATTTATTTATTTATATGGCACAGCTAATTAAAGTCCTGGGCGCCTCGAACTAGTGGGAGTCGGGGATATAGATAAAATCACACCTGATTTCAAGAAGAAGTAACCACATTATAAGACCAAATTCCTATTTCCTATTACTCTCTGACTATGGAATAAGATGCAGTAAAAGTTAAAGCTGAATAAATATTATAATTACGACGTATTCTATTATATATATATATATTGCCCTAATTTATATTTATTTGGTATGAATATTCGAAATTTTGTAGCCTCGATTCTAGCTTTTGGGATTATTTCACTGGATTAAGGAGACTTTATGCCTGTAATGTGTACCCATGGGATTTGGAGTGAGAAAACGGTATCACGCCAGCGTTGCTCTATAGGCCACAAAAGTCTGCGAGCTCCGTTGGGTTGGTCTATCAATGGCTTCTCGGAACGAATCAAGAATTATTCATTTAGGTCCCACATATACATTTATGAAAGTCATTAAGACTGAAATCACATTTACTGCCAGATTCCCAAAGCAACTGGTAGGTAGAAAATCTTGGTAACAATCTGGCAAGTAATCTCAAGGTCACTCTTCGGCAATAACTCACTCACCGTCACCGACGCGGGAAAAAATCCGACCCTAAAGATTAGACAAACCTTGGTTTTTGCCGGGTCAACTTTGGCCACCTATGCGGCCAAAGTCCGCTGCCGGCGTCATGGGGGAATTATTTCGAGTGAGCACCCAGGGCGCCCGGCAATGGACGATGGGCGGACGATTCGGCCGCGAAATAAAAATAAAACCAGCCAAGTGCGAGTGGGACTCGCGCACAAAGGGTTCCGTACAAACGTCAAAACGGTAAAAAAATCACGTTTGTTGTATGGGAGCCCCCTTAAATATTTATTATATTCTGGTTTTTAATATTTGTTGTTATAGAGGCAAAAGAAATACATTATCTGTGAAAATTTCAATTCTCTAACTATCACGGTTCTTGAGAAACAGCCCAAGACAGACGGGCGGACGGACAGTGAAGTCTGAATAGGTTCCCGTTTTACCCTTGAGGTACGGAACCCTACGCAGGAGGAGCCGCCAGTATCAGGTTCAACAAAGTCGTTGCATCTACAATGAATGAGATGTTTCCAAAAAACGTCCTTGTTTCGTATTCTCCTCAGCAAAACCCTTTTATTCGATACCCATATTATGAGAGGCATAAAAACAAATTGCTTCTCCATATTTAGAGTCAGCCATATTAGATTTAGAATGGTAATGTCACTTATCTCTCCTTGAAATATTCATAGAATTATTAAATCAATCCGTTTTTCCTAAAGGACTAGGCAGTAAGTAGGTATTTAAATAATTATAATACCTAGGTTTTTTTAAGCAGCTCCGAGTACACACACCTCAGCACAACTCTAAAGGCACCAGTGGACTTTGGATCAATCCAGATCACTATTTAGAAAACCTTTGTTAAAAATTACAATAAGAATTACAATATACATAATTATATACTAAAAATATGGTCATTACAAAATATCGTTTAAAAAATTCTTACGCGTCATTGCTGACTGGGAAGGTTCCCAGAATGCTGGCTGTGTTGCCACGTTGCATGGCGATACTTATTCTTTGGGCCAGAAAATAGCCAGCCTAAGACACAGAGACATAAACGCTTAATCGATGCTTCTCAGGACCAGAAGGCTGTGATTCATTTAACAAAGGAAATACCTTATAAACTTAAGACTAACGGGTCTTTTACGCGATTATTGAGATATATACATACCTCTTTATTACCCGACGTTCAGTCCACCCGTGACCACGGCTCTTGTAACAGGGCCGAAACATCGGGTAATAAAGAGGTATGTATATATCTCAATAATCGCGTAAAAGACCCGTTAGACTTAAGTTTATAATGTGTACAAAACGCGAAAGTTTAAAAAAGGAAATACCTTTGTTAAATGAACAAAGGAAATACCTTTGTTAAATGAATCATACCTACCTAGAATTTTTAATTCTTCGAACACGTTTAGATAGAAATTTTTAAGATGCGAACGATTGACTAATAGCTAGCTATGAAGCCCATACCATGGGGGGTCGGATGTCATCCCGCATCTATGGGGTCGGGTTCTATCCCGCGTCGGTGTGTGAGTGCAACGCGTGGGTGAAAACCTCACAGCACGCCGCCTCCCTAGCATGCATCCCTTAAAGAAGCTGGGCTACCAAACCTACACACAAGGCTTTTTTGTTTTTTTACGCACGTCCGCGTACGCCATCAGTAGGGTAAGTAGTTATAAAATTAGCTTATAGCACATAACAGGGAATAGTATGGAAGTACTTACATACCTCTAGGTAAACCGCGATAAGCACGACCCTTCTGATGGAATGCGGTACTGGGGCTGGGGCACATTCAACCAATTAGCTTAGTTTTAATCAGTACGTCACTGTCTATTGGCAGTGATTGACGTTGAAGTGTGTTCGCGTGTCATATTTTACAAAAAAAAAAAAATACCATCAGGAGGGATTCGGCTGAGCTTCGATATTTTCCGTGAAGCGACTGCCATCTTACCTCCACAACCCATGGGCGATATCGAAGTTCTGTAGTTAGACCGGTTGGATTTTTGATTTAGGGCTCCAATTACCCCTAACGACTGCCATACATCTTTGTATGACAACTGAGACCGACGGCTTAACATGCTCTCCGAGGTGCGGAGGGGTCTCAGTGTCTTAAAAATAATCAACACCTATCAGGACTAAGGCGTGATTTTGGGTTTTGTAAAGAACAAAAATAGACAAGTAGAATAACCTTCTAAGAATACAATACGCTCCCAGCTCCCTAGTGGTACTTCAAGTTCTACCGATAATCAGGTTTCTTTAGAGTTTACAAAGAGCTCGTAAATAATGATGTAGGTACCCTTTTATTATATCGATTACCTATTGTGTTCTAAAACTGTGAGATCGTATCGATAAGTTTATCGATAGATAGCGAGGACACAGAATAGGGAATAGTACTTACATACATGGCGAGATAACAAGATTTAGGTCACATTTTTTATTTAACAGAATTTGAAATAAGAATACCCGTTCTGCTTTTTAAGTATCGTGATAGTTTGACTGCTTCGGTGGCGTGGTCGGTAGTGCGTCGGTTTTCGACTCACGGAGTCTCGGGTTCGATCCCCGTGTCGAATCAAGTATTTGTATGATCCACAAATGTTTGTTTCGGAGTTTGGGTGTTTTCTATGTATAATATGTATGTATTTAGAAATATATATGTACGTTTATCAGTCGTCTAGATCCCATAGCACAAGCTTATTTTAGCTTAATTTGGGCTAGATGACGTTGTGTGAGAATGTCCAAAAAATAATACATTATTGAGCCTTCTGCGTGCGTTATTATAATAAGAATGCCGAACATACAGCGCTGCAACACTATTTTTACATTTAAAAGGAAAGTGAAGGAACACTATCTCTCCTCTCTGTCTTAAATATCTGTATGTATGTATATATATTATTAATATATATTTGTATATATCTATTTATGGTTCCTATTTTTTTCATGTATGTAAGTATATTATTATATGTATATTATTATAACCTAATCTGTATATATCTATATATATGTATTTGTGTAATATAGATCCACCTACGCACACATAAGACTTATTCTATCAAGCATTTCCTTCCCCTGGCCCACTGGAAGAGATTTCTTATGAAATAAGTGGTGCCTTTGTACTCAATCTATCCTTATTGTTCATCTTCTTCTTATTTTATTTTTCATGTGTGTACATAAATAAATAAATAAGAATAAGATATAATAATACCCGACGTTTCGATCCTGTTACAAGAGCCGTGGTGGACTGTCCACCCGTGACCACGGCACGGTAAGTTTATAATGTATACAAAACGCGAAAGTTTAAGAAAAGTCTATAGTGTTATACTCGATAATTGGGGACTAAAATGAATGAATCTATGTATATATATATAGAAATGGTGAATGTAATTTGCAAATGAGTCAGAGACGCCCGGTAACGGACGTGAGAGCGGAATAAAAAAATAAAAAATTAACTTTTCGTGATCACTCACACAAATGCAAAACTCAGCTTAGGCCTCACGAACTGTAACTAGAGCTACCCTTACCCGTGTTAGTCCACCCGTGACCACGACTGTTGTAAAAGCGTCGAAACGCCGGGTAATAAAGAGGTATGTATATGTTACGGCTAATACCCGAAGTGCGGCTGCACCTAGTTTTAGCCAGTTAGAACTAGGTGTAGCCACTTACTCTTGGTTAAACCTAGTACGAGCCGATTGTTTTCGGGTAAAACTAGGTCTAGCCTTCATCATGCCGGCTACAACTAGGTCCAGTTGTCACTTTCACCTGGGAGAATTCACTTTTTTTTATTAATGCAAGTCGCTGGCACTCACCGGCCGCTGCCGCGGCACCGCTCGCTTCGCTCGCTCGGCTCGTGCGTAGGTGGTCACAGTTTTAATCTAATCTAACCTAACCTACCCATACTAGGTTTAACCAAGAGTAAGTGGCTACACCTAGTTCTAACCGGCTAAAACTAGGTGGGTATTAGCCGTAACATATTTATCTCAACAATCGCGTAAACGACCCGTTTGTCTTAAGTTTATAATATAGCTACCCTAGTTAGTAGTTAGACAAACAAAACTATTTCCAAGCTAACATTAACTACCTTACTACTCCCGTTACCCGGTGACGACAGTAGGGTTGCAAGGGTAATGCTCCTTAGCCTACCCTCGAGGGCATATTATAGGCGTGATTCACTTATAATGTTAAACATTATTGTATCGTGCAAAACGATGTTTCAAGAGATGATCGTTCGATCGTGCATTTGATTAGGATCTTAAACGTGTACTCCAGATTACTCTAAATTGTATTATACATTTTAAAATTCTCGTTTCACGGTGTTTGTAGTTAAACTTCTCCGAAACGGCTTGACCGATTCTCATGAAATTTTGAGTGCATATTGTTTAGGTCTGAGAATCGGAAAACATCTATTTTTCATCCCCCTAAATGTTAAGGGTAGTCCGCCCCTAAAGCAAAACAACATTTGCCGGGTAAGCTAGTAGTATATAATAAAAATCGCTTTCGCTGTCTGTCTATGCTGAGATCAAGAGGAACAGTGATTTTCAAGGAAGATTTTAGGCTAAAATACTATTTCACGCGGGCAATAGGCTGTTTTCTAGTTACACACACACACACACACACACACACACACACACACACACACATATTATACAAACTAGCAGACGCGCGCTTCACAAATTTGTTGCTAAGTTTTAAAGATGGTTGGATTGTTGCAAATTTGGTTTTCACCACAGTTCACTTCGTGGTATCCCTTATCTATCACTCTTAAGTTTATATTTTATGTTTATTGCCAAAATAGCTTAAATATTAAAAGAAAGAAAGATAAAGAAAAGAAAGAAAGAAAAAAGCATTTATTACTCCACTTACCTATATAAAATAACAAAAACAACGAAAACAAAAACAGCTTGGTATATCCTATCCATGTGAGTATGTATGTATGGATGGATGTTTGTTAATCTTTCACGTAAAAACTACAGAATGGATTTTAATGAAACTTTACAATAATATAGCTTATACATCAGAATAACACATAGGCTACAATTTATAAAGATATTGTGTGAATTGTTCAAAATACGCCGCGTCGGCGCGACGGGATCGGGAAAAAATCCAAATTACCACGCGGACGAAGTCGCGGGCGACCACAAGTAATAACAATAAATGAAATAATAATAATACATAAAATATGTGAAGTAAACGGCCGTCTCTCAGCGTTATGCTGTCTGCGTGGTGCAAGGCAGACAGCGCTGGTTCTCAGAGACGGCCTATCTCTGTACCAAGTGTTATAATATTCATAACACTTAGTACAGAGATAGTTTGAGATCTTGGACGGGTATAAGTTACTTTATTAACCAACTTCAGAAAAAAGAGGTTTTCAATTCTACTGTATGTTTTATTTTTATGTTTGTCACTTCATAGCTTGTGACTGGGTAAACGGATTTTGGAATTAGTTTTTATATGAAAGTTTATACTCTCCATATAGTCCCATTTCAATTTGGTCCCATTCCAGTACTTGAAGATGTTTTTTTTGTTTATAAATCGGGTTTTTACCTGATAAGTTCTCGTGGAAATTGAAAACGAACAAAAATATTACAAGCAAGTGGACCCCCACAGTATTAAATAAAATTTTACGAACAGATAATTCGTACGGTTGGAAGGAAAAAAAATACATAACATCCCCAGCAAAACTATCCCAAACAATATAAAAAGAAAGTTTAATGTTACACTTGACATACGGTGTTCGCAATATCCCCCGCCTTCCTCGTTCGCTTGACGTCCAAACTGGCCGAAACTAAAGTGCTATTTGGTTTCCCTTAACCCTACCCTACCCGTTGTATAAATCAATAAAGAAAAAAAAAAGATTTTCGCAGAGAAAATCCGAATTTATCGGATAAATCGCTAAGGCAACCGCTGGTGATAATATAGAAATAGCCGATAGGGGGCGTAGAAGGGCCTACGATAGTCTACGCACAGTCGTAGACACGCTCTCGTAGCGGGACGACGTAGCGCGCGGCGTAGACTCTACGACGAAACGTTGTAATTCACTATTGTGTCGGAGTTGTGAAAGTGTGAAGTGAGATTTTTTTGAAGTGAGTTTTGTGAAGTGAAGTTTTTTAGAACTTTTTTGGAATTTTGTGTTTTTTTTGTGAAAGTGAAAGTTTAATTACATTTTTTTTTTATTCTGATTTTAATTATTTCTGTGACAACTAAGTGTTAAGTGATAATTTTAAACATTGGTTTTGATCGAAGGTTTTCAGCAAACAACTTGATTGTAAGTTATAATACTCGTATTAAGTAGTAATTAGTACTAGCTCAACTTTTCCGCACAGAACAAACCTTTTTATTGGAAATTCTCTGTGTTTTATTTAAGCTAAGATAATTTAATTTTAGCTAAGTAACGGTAATAGGCTTGACCAAAAAATTACTGGCAAAGTCTGGGTGTGTTAACTGCCTCGGTGGGGCAGTGGTATGAGTATGCGTCTGCCGTCCCTGAGGTCTCAGGTTCGATTCTGGGTCGAATCAAATATTTGTGTGATCCGCAAACATTTGTTTCTGAGTTTGGGTGTCTTCTATGTTTAATACATGGGGCACACTTAAAGTTTTGCACTTCTAGCTAATCGGAACTATTTGAATTTCGAATGTTATATTTTTTTAAACGTTGCAACGTTCTTAGTAATAAAAAAAAACAATTGGCGAGAAATCATTTGTCAATTGTTTTTTATCACACATCAAAGTTCTACGTATGCAACGAAAATGGAATTAAGTCGAAAAGATTTTAGAGCGATGATTTTTTATAATTTTAAAAGTTCTCTCTCTTCGCAAGACTGTGCCGCTCGTCTTCAAAATGCTTTTAGGAGAGAAGCACCTTGTTTGAGCACCGTGAGGCGATGGTTTTCGTGAAGGGCGGCCTTCAACTGCCGTCAACGAAAATAATGTGGCTACTGTTAAGCGGTTAATTGAAGAAAACCCGCAGATTACCTATGAGACAATTCGAGGACTATTGGGGATTGGTATGAGTCAAATCCAGAAAATTTTACACGAAGAATTGAAAATTCGGAAACTTTGTTGTCTTTGGATCCCTCATGAACTGACAGCGGAGCAGAAGCGGGCTCGCGTGGAATGGTGCTCACAGATGGTACTGAAGTACGACCACGGACATTCTAATGCTGTTTATGACATTGCCACAGGAGACGAAACGTGATTTTATTGTTTTGAAATCGGAAAAAAACAGCCATCTTGTGAATGGGTGTTTGAAAATGAGAACAAGCCAACAAAAGTGAGGCAGGCTAGAAACGTTGGTAAAAAACTGATCGCGTTTTTTTTCTCAGCTACGGGTCCCATCTGTACAATTCCACTTGAAGATCAAAAGAGTGTTAATGCCGAGTGGTATTCTACTATTTGTTTACCAATGGTGTTAGAAAAAGTTCGCGAAAGACGACCCAAAAGCCGCGTTCTCCTACATCATGACAACGCTTCTTCACACACGGCCAACAAAATAAAGTAATTTTTAGCTTCCGAAAAAATACAACTCGTCACCCATCCTGCGCATAGCCCCGACCTAGCACCCTGTGATTTCTGTATTTTCCCCAAAATCAAAGATTTGATGAGAGGTTTCACTTTTACCAACTCCGGAGAGGCAGTGATAGCGTTCAATCAGCACGTAGAAAACAAGCCCTCAGATCTGTGGTCCTCCTGTTTTAAAAAATGGTTCGATCGCATGAAAAAATGTTTAAAATGTAAAGGAGAGTATTTTGAAAAGCAATAAACATAATATTTTAGCTTTAACATGTTGTTTTTTTAAGTTACGCAAAACTTATAGTGTGACCTACGTATTTAGAAAATATATGAGTATATTTATCAGTCGTCTAGATCCCATAGCACAAGCTTAAGCTTAATTTGGGCTAGATGACGTTGTGTGAGAATGAGATGACGTAGTCCAAGACGCCCAGGACTTTAATTGGCTGTGCCAGAGCGGCTAGTACGTAGAATTTTGTTGCCTTTCATCAACATTTCATCTCAAGGCAACGGGTTACAAATTTTTCTTCAAAATTACAATATAGCTGCTACTTTTTATTAACTTTATTCGCCCATTTTGGACATAACCCATTATATGTGTACCCGGTGACTGCAATAGGCTTGTCCCCTATTACATGGGACTAAAAATACTGGCAAGTTGTGGGTGTGTAGTGCACCTCTGCCTACCCCTTCGGGGATATATGCGTGATATATATGTGTGTGTGTGTGTGTGTGTGTGAGAGAATGTCTAAAAATATTTATTTATTTAATAGAGGTGTGAATATTACCTAGTATGTTAAACTAATAAAGTCTAAGTAATATTTTACGATAATAACGAGTAAGTACTCAAACCCGTGTCGTAAAGCCCTCCCATTGGCTTTGTAATAACTGGATGTTTATTTTATTACTTTATTTTATGTTGAAAGTCCCTTTTGTAGGTCTATTTAATTTGTTTTATCTTAATCGGTCGTCTTGCCGGTTAGTGCTAGAGATATGAAACTTTGCATGGGTATGTGTACTTTCCACGTCGACAAAGTGTCTAAGTAAAGTTAAGAAAAATATAAATTGGGGCACCTCCCCTACAAGAAAATTACAACTACCAAATAGTGTGGGGTATTTTTTTATATTTGTTAAGTACCTTATATATTCAGATTTTGAATTTGTGATTGGAAGTAACTACTACCCAAATGGTCCCATTTCAATTTGATCCTATTCCGACAGCAATTTGGTCCCATTACGGTAGTTTGAAGTCGGTTGCTGTGTCAATTTTTTAAGTGTATTTTTTTAAAACATTGAGAGTGTGCTGTGCCATTATTTTTTAATTTTTGTCTAGGATTACTACCTACCTAATTTCGCGATAGAGGCCACACAGGTGGCCAAAGTCCTTCGACCCAAGGAATTCTCTCAAGTGCGTACCTTGGGTGCCCGGCAAAGGAAAAAAATAATTCGCTTCGTTCTTCTTCTTCTTTTAAACACGTGGCTCCATCGATATTGATCGATGATTTCGCCAATGTCAAGGTAATGCTTGATTAGTTGATAGTCCCGCACAGAAGAACTAGTTATTCCTAACTAGCTCCAGGTGCAGGACTAGAAACGTTGTTCGGTATGTGAGTATCTGGGAGCCCGATTTTTGCGGAGCGCCAGAGGTAACCTAAAAAGGACCAGCCACGCGCTCAGCAAAAATCGAACCCCATTCGCTTCGTTTAGTTGAGAATGACTTAGTTGGGTAGGATGTCAACTCCTTGACAGATGTATACTTTAACAACATCACTATCACTAGATATTATAAAACAAAGTCGCCCGTTCCGTATGTATGCTTAGATCTTTGAAACTCGCAACGGATTTTGATGCGGTTTACTAATGGATAAGTGGCTCTTGAGAAAGGTTTTTGTGTATATAATAATACTAATACTAGTGGTCGCCTAATGTTCGAACAGAAGACCTCGCGAACTTTTTTTTTTTTTTGATTTTCTTTACTATTCCCCATCCATAGAAAAAAACACTAAAAATATTGTTTCAAGTAAAGGAATACTTGAGCCAAGTTCCTTGGAGATCGGATTATTAATGGAGCCGCTAGACAGAAAACCTTATTTACCCCATTTTCCCTCCAAATCCAAAAAAGCTCACGGTGAAAAAATTGCATTAACGCAAGTAACACTTGTGCCAAGTTTCGTGAAGATCGGATACAAACTGTGGCTGCTATCTCGGAACACACAGACAGACAGACGGAAGCAAAATTGTCCAATCTCGAAATGTAGACGCTTCGCTCGCTCGGTCAATTATATAAGAGTCAGATAAAAACTAAATATTGTATTGTAACAAACAAATTTTGTTTCCTTATTTGTTACCGTCAGTAAACTTGATACAGATACAGGAATTGCCTCCAAAGAGTTTTGTTATCTTTGCCCATACATCACACGAAATGCCCAAATACCTATGTTCTTCGAATGGTTATCAGGAATATCTTAAACTTTCTGATGATGGTGATTTATTGAGAAGAAGTTTGAATAAAATAGTATGTAATACAATGGAAATTTGATGTTGAAATTTAGATAATTGCAATGATTTCGCTAACTAGAAGACATGTTAAACGTCGACATGTCTTCTAGTTAGCGAAATCATTGCAATTATCTAAATTTTAACATGAAATTTCCATTGTTTTATCATGGACTTTCGCCAGGTAACGCCTGACTCGATTCAGTAAAATAGTATGTATTTTAAAGGCATACATTTTATTTAGTTTGAATATAAAAAGGTAGTTATTTTAAAGGTATCTATTTTATTTAGTTTGAATAAATTAGTATGTATTTTAAAGGCTTCTATTCTGTGAATGTCATAGGTTTTAATAATATCAGATGACTGTAACTGCAGCAGTGTTGTATAGAAATAATCTGATGAATATATAAAATCACACCTGTTTCTCCAGAGGGAATAGACAGAGATATGATAAACGCCCACTTTTCTCTGGTAGGAAGAATGTCCAGTTGCGCCCGGTGGGCACGTCAGATGGCCTGCAAATAGCCGACATTTTTCCGACTTCCTCGACTGCACATATGTGATATGAAGTATGTGGGGCAGACGGGCAGGTCCTTTGAGATCAGATATAAGGAGCATACGGCGGCGTTCCGCAACGGTTGTCCTGAGAAGTCCCTCTTCGCGAAGCACCTCCTTGACACTGGTCACCCCTTGAACAATAGTAACACCTTTAAAGTTTTACGTTTATGTGAGAAAGGGTTCAAGCTGAGTGTTTGGGAAAGGCTAGAAATAGTGAGAAGAGATGCGGACACCTTACTCAATGAACAAATAGATTTTCACACGTCTCCCTTACTTAATATGGTTGTAAACAGACAGACACATTAGTTGGTTGTTGGTTTGGCATTTGGCATTTCTACACAATTTGTTGAAAATTAATAAGATGAAGTCTTGTATTGGTGAATACCTATTTTTGGGTACTTAGTTAGCAAGATCTGAGGTTCCTACCCACGTTAGTTATTGTGAAAAATCCTACATCGCGATAATGAAATTTGCACACGTTTACTTATAAGCAAATATGTTCTAACCACAAAATTTGCTGTTCTCTCTGAGACACTCTTGATAATGCTTCGTTTAGAGGCGAAACAATTGTCGACGTTTTGTTGTCTTTTTTAATCCTCCGAAAAATAGTGCTATTAAGAAATTTAAAATAAGTTTAGTGTTTTTTTTAAATATTTTACTTACCATTGCTTTTTAGTAAGTATGTATTTAGAAATATATAAGTATGTTTATCAGTCGTCTAGATCCCATAGCACATGCTTATATTAGCTTAATTTGGGCTAGATGACGTTGTGTGAGAATGTCCAAAACTATTAATTTATGTATTATTATATTATTTACTTAACGTGACATTTATTATTATACTAGCGGACACCCGCTGCTTCGCTCGTTTGACAAATTATACACACAAAAACTTTCCTCCGCATCAAATGACGTATCGTAGTTTTAATGATCTAAACATACATACCTTGTAATAATTTACCTGTGTTCAGTAATAAATAAATGATTGATTGATTGATTGATACATAGGAAACAAAAGTGATTTTGTATTGTACAATGTTATGATTTGGCAAGTGTAACAAACGTGTCACAATACTTCAAAAATGTTTACTTAAAAAAATACACGACAAAAATTGACACAGTAACCTACTTCAAATTACTGAAATGGGACCAAATAATTGTCAGAATGGGACCAAATTGAAATTGGCACCATTTAAGAAGTAGCAGCTTTAAAAAAAAAATTCAAAATCGGTTCACTCAGTCCAAAGACATGATGTAACAAACATAAAAAATAAAAAAAGCATACAGTCGAACTGAGAACCTCCTCATTTTTGGAAGTCGGTTGAAAACCTCCGTAAAAGGATTATAAAACGTCCCTTAATTCTCCAGGTCGCTAAAGCTTCATTAAAAACAAAACCTCATTTCTTATGCTCAAGTATGACGTCATGAAGTATACTTGAAGTATCACGAACGTGTGGAAGGTTGCAGGTGGAATTTAAAAAAGAAAAACTGTTCCTATTAAAGAAAAATGTTAATGCATTGAGGGCGGCCGGCACACCCACATAGTCATTTTGTTGGTTTGTAAACCTATTGCTCGTTACCGGGCACTAAAAAAATAAATATGTTAGGACAATTCACACAACGCCATCTAGTCTCAACTTAAGCAGAGCTTGTGATATGAGTACTAGATAAATTGATATAAATACTTACTTATTTTTTTTTTGTAAAACTTACATATACACAGGAAACATCCAGATTTCGGTTCAAACGTATATGTCATCACACAAAGTTTGTCCCGACCGGGAATCAAACCCGAGCCTCCGGCGTCGAAAGCGGGTGCACTACCGGGTACGCCACCGAAGCGGTCAAATTAACGTACATGCACACACAACACCCACACAGTCACTCACACACACACAAGCACACACACACACATTGGCAAAAAGTCCTGCTTCTTTTTCTAATGTTGAATAAATGTTATGTGATAGGAAAGGAAATGAGAAAAATATGTGAAGTTTTGTCAATATATCACAAGTCTACTGACCTAAGCTGACTATGATTAATAGTTTTGGCTGTCATATCCTCTAGTCGTCAACACAACCTTTTTTGCTTAAGTATTGGAAATCTATAAAATAAATATACTCTGGTGGCTTTTTACAGAAACTAACGAGCAAGCCGATTCTAAAATATTGAAATGAAATGATTTATTTATTTGTATAGGTCACTAAATGGCTCTTACAAACGTCAGTAAGTACTTAAAATAAAAAATGTCATTGCTTCTATATTTACATGTACTGTCAGATTCGCAAAGCAATAAGTAGAACCGAGAGAAAGAACCTGGCAATAAAACTCTCAGTCAGTAAACAACATACCTAAGTAATTATAATATTACTAGACGACTAGGCCTAGAGTATAGATTAAGATGATTTTTGATCCAATAGCAAAGATAATTTTATTAGTAAAAATGGTAGGATACAACAAAGTTGGCCTAGAACGCCCTGCCTGCGCACGTGTTTCCTCGCACATATCAACGAGTAATCAAAGAACAATATTCTGAATAAACTCACTAATACATTCCACAATTTTCATTATTATTTAAAATCCTGACTGGTTTCGCCCAATATATAGGACACATGTCCCAAAAATAAAATTACGTCCTCTGAAAAATGCAATATTTGGTCCTTAAATTGTAACATTTCAATGGACTAATAGGAAACATCCAGATTTCGGTACAAACGTATAAGACATCACACACACACACACATTGGCAAAAAGTACTGCTTCTTTTTCTAATGTTGAATAAATGTTATATGATAGGAAAGGAAATGAAAAAAATATGTGAAGTTTTGTCAATATATCACAAGTCTACTGACCTAAGCTGACTATGATTAATAGTTTTGGCTTTCATATCCTCTAGTCGTCAACACAACCTTTTTTGCTTAAGTATTGGAAATCTATAAAATAAATATACTCTGGTGGCTTTTTACAGAAACTAACGAGCAAGCCGATTCTAAAATATTAAACAACATACCTAAGTAATTATAATATTACTAGACGACTAGGCCTAGAGTATAGATTAAGATGATTTTTAATACAATAGCAAAGATATTTATTTGTAACAATGGTAGGATACAACAAAGTTGGCCTAGAACGCCCTGCCTGCGCACGTGTTTCCTCGCACATATCAAATCAATCAATCAAATCAAAATATTTTTATTAAAAACAGGAGCAGTTAATACACACTTTTTGAATGTCAAGAAATCCGCCCATTCGATTACCACTCACCGAGAAGAAAGTCCTAGTTATTTTACATCGTTTTGTTTAATCTGACTTATATTTTATAATTATTGTTTGAAGAAGGAAATATTTTCATTCATGTGTGTCCCTTAACAATGAAACATAATGAGTAAATATGGGTCGAATTCGGTCGAGTTGATTAATAAAGTACACCAATAATATTGGCTTACCGCAAATAACAACGTAACAGTAATCAATCAAATTCAGTAAAGTTGCACAAAAGCACGAAAGGTTTACTTTGAGCAATTAGTTAAACAGATGGCATAGAATAAGTATATCGCCACAGCGCAACGCAGCCTGCATTCAGGGAATCTTCCGAGTCGTAGAGACACGGATAAATGACGCTTATGAATGTAACTCAAAAACAAAAATATTACCTCTACTAGCACAGGCTAGGATGGGCTCGTGGTCTAGTGGTAACCGACAATATTAATTTAAAACAATGGGGTAAGATGTTGAATTCAAAGAGAACAGCTGTTCTGACAGTCTTGAGAATGCCTCGTGAGTAGGTGAAACATATGTCGACGTTTATAATGTCTACTATTTAGCGAAATTAGTGCAATTATATAAAAAAATTCAACATCTTACCCCATTGTTTTATCATGGACTTTCACCAGGTAACGCCTGATTCCATTCAATATTAATTTATTTTATTTTTATTTTATAATTTTATTTCAGGCTACACAAGAAAAGTTACAGATTGTAATTAACTTATTCTATGGCCCATAGATACATACCTTAAAACTAAGAATACATAATAATATAATTATCTTATAATATAAACACTAACACTGTATTTACATTAGACGGGTGTCGTGTGACACTTCGCGTTAGGTAACGTGCCGCGAAAACGTCTATACACGACACCTTTCGGCCAAAACTCTTCTTTATTATATACTTCTTTTGTATGGTTGTAATACATTGCAAAGGGTAAGCAACATCTAGTCAGGCCGGTCTTAGGATGGTTGACCATTTCTTAAGACACTGAGACTCCTCCGTGCCTCGAAGAGCACGTTAAGCCGTCGGTCCCGGTTGTCATACGAACATCTATGGCAGTCGTTAGGCGTAGTTGGATCCCTTAAAAATCCGACCGGTCTAACTACAGGACTCGATATTGCCCATGGGTTGTGAAGGTGATACGGCCCCTGCTTGGAAGTTACAATTAAACAACGTAACACAATTAACGTACTTTTATTCGCAGGAACCTAGGGTTTATATAATGCAATTAGCTATGAGTGTGTCGGTAGTATAGGATCACAATACTGTTTTACGGAAGTGCCCGGTGCACTTAACTGGGGGTCCACAGGCGACGGGCGGTCGGCCGGCAGGATCCGCTGGTGTCCTCCAATCAATAGTGGTAGCTGACGAGTTGCTCCGGGTCGAAGGTCACAGGAGCGACGGCGCAGCGTCTGGTTGCTCAGCGATTGTACTTGTCTCAAATATGGCTTATACTAAGCCCCAAGGTAGTACTGGAAAGGACACAAGCAACGGATTAGATTCCGGCTCGGCACCGCTTGCCGTAGGCCCCACATGTAAATCGCCGTACAGGTTCCCTAATTGTCGGATGCACTGCACAATTATTCACATGACAAGGTTACACATAAAACAGGATTATACAAACATGGGAACAGGGAAAACACAGACAGGTAGTTGGCTCATCCCTATATATCCGTCTCCGACCGGCGGCAGAAAATCTCAAAGAAAGAATTAACTAATAATAAAATTTAGTTATAGGCCCAACACAAACGTGGGTACATTTCAAAAGACTACTTTTCTACCTATTACGTATCGGAGACGAAGTTCCTAAAGAGTCTGTGTTATGCGTAATTCCCATCTAACAATTAAAACTTTATAATGGTTCACTAAATTAGGGAACCCTAAAATGACGGTCCCTAAATGGCAGTCTAGGTAATACAATGTTAAGTAATAGTGAATATTCCAGATAGGTGGAATGTGATCTAGGTTTTTGAATTTACGTTAAACACAATATAAATTTAAAAAAATAACGGTTTCCCGCTTAAGGCCGCGACCCAAATGGTACGGCTTCACAATAAAATATGTCGGTTAGATGAATTATCTTAACCTGGATTCTCCTTCTTGATATTCGCAATTTAAAATTATAAAACTATGGTTTACTGCTTAAGGCCGTAGGTGGTTAGCCCTTAAGAGAATTTTAGGTAGAAATATTTTTAATAATTTGTCATTATATTCGATAGGGCAATGTTACTAGGTCCTAGCATTCCCTACGAGTTTATAAAATAGGTAATTGCATAGACAACATATATAGATATTAATACATATATAATTATAGCATTTAGGGGTGGAGTAATTTAACCTAGAAAAAGTTTTAAGAATTTATCATTATATTCGATAGGGCAATGTTACTAGGTCCTAGCATTCCCTACGAGTTTATAAAGTAGGTAATTACATAGGCAACATATATAGATAGGTAATACATATACAATTATAGCGTTTAGGGGTGGAGTTATTTAACCTCACCGTCTTAACTGTTTTCTTGTATATTTTGTGGCAAGAAATTCAGCACCGCCTGATCTTGATATTTAATTCGATAAACACATTAATTACTTTATACACGATTGAAACTACAATAACCGTGGCTCGATTCACCTCGGAGTCTAAACAACTATAGGTTTAAAGTAAACCTATAGTTATTTCACTAATAATCTATGAAATAGCTATTTGGTAATATTCTGATTATAGATCGCGTGGTGGACGTTATACGTAAGCTATTCTGTTCACAGCACTTACCCCGGTTACTCGGGAACACAATCATCGATCTTACTAATTAATGGCAATGGCAGCTTTTTTTAATTAAATTATTTAATTATAATTATTTATTGGGTCACACAGGTACCAATTACGACGTAAGCTATGCCATGACGAGAATTTCAATTATGCGAATGTGCTTGCTCGCTGTCTGCACGGGTTTATCTAACCTCTGCCGCGGTAATGGAGTGGTATCCCTCCTCGGTCGTCTAGTGACGAGACAAACTACACATCGATGTCCGTGCTCGGCCTACCATTGGCCGGCGGCTAATCCTTATCTGTTAGATCTCGACTACTTCACAGAACAGTGAGCGAAGGAATTTATTTGTTGTTTAAAGTTCCTTGGCCTTCCAGTATGTTCCATTTAGTGATGTGAACACACGTAATATTTTTGATGTCGATGTTCACACATCGTAACAAAGGTCAGATGGCAGTCGCTTCACGGAAAATGGAATGGAAAGTCGACCCCAACTAAGTTAACTAGCACAGGCTAGGTAATTTACAACATATTTTCAACTCTTTTTCTTTCACTAGTAGCTGTCAACTAGTGACAGCAAAAGAGTTGCCGTGAGTTTTATTGCCAGGTTCTTTCTCACCTATTGCTTTTTCGAATCTGGCAATAAATATATATTTTCTTAAGACTAAATATGCACGAATGTATATTGGGTGTATAGCAAAATAATAAAAAGAAAAACTACACAGTAATTACCTAGTTACAAAACCTTACCCACCATAATTGGATTACTAAATACATTTCTAGATAACAGGCTCGCAAAAAACCTTAATTTACTACTTACTTGTACTTCGTAATTGGTAACACACAGTAAAATTAACATATAAATAGTTTCTGTCGTCACGAAGTTACATAGTCTTCCAAAATAACATTTCTTTGACAATTTAGACAAAAGAACTTTCTCTTTATCTCATTTGTAATAATAACAACTCATTTGGACGGCAATAGGCTTGCCCCCAATGACGTGGGACTAAAAATACTGGCAAATTGTGGGTGTGTAATGCACCTCTGCCTACTCTTTCGGGGATATAGGCGTAATACATACACATTGTAATAATGTGTATACTCATTTATACTGTTATATTCTGCACGTAAATATACTAAGTAGGTACTAAGAATATACTGAACAATTTTGGAACTTCATATTGTATTTAGAAGTATAGTGTTTCCTTTTAGTCAAGGGCAGACAGAGGTGTATTACACACCCTATCGCGGCTTGTCTTCAAATCCGTGAGGGATATATATCGGATATTCTATTTGATACATTATAGGAACATAGTATGTCTTCTTCATAATGCAATGTGGGTGTATAATGCACCTCTGCCTACACCTTCGGGATATAGGTGATATGTGTGTGTTCATAATACAATATAAGTATCGCAACTTGCTTACAAAATAGGGTTTTTATTTTGAAAGTAAAAAGAGCGTTATTATTGGAACATTCTTTATTTCGATGGTCGAACAGAAGTTTAACCATTTGGGAGATTAAAAAATATATTAAAATTTGTTTTTTTTCCTCTATTTTCCCCCCAATCAGAAAAAATCTTCGACTCAGTTCAATGTCATTATATTAGCGAAATGTGTTCTAAAAGTAAAATTAAATAATCTTAGTAGAAAATGTGTCACATAAGTGAATTATGTGTGTAGATTAAGTATGAGTGAACACCTCTGATGATGCCTTAATTAGTATTGGGTGCAAAGGGGCCCTTCTTACATCTATCGGGCCCCAGCGACCTCACCTGCTAGTGGCGCACCTGCTGATTAACGGACGAGGTGCGTATATTACGGTACCCATGTGGTGGCTTTGGCCCCTACGTGGATACCAGGTGGTACAACAGTGTTGGTCCGGGGGGGTACCACCGTGCAGCTGTGCTAAAGCCCCCCAAGTAACCCAGCCCAGGCTGGGTTGCGTTAGGGGTTCAGCAGCTGCACTGCCGGGCCCGGGGCGGTGTATGGTGCGGCAGGCAGGGGTCCAGTGGGGGCGAAGCGGAGTCTAGTGTGGGTGGTGTGGGTCGATTCGCCGGCCAGGGAGACCCTTAGCAACGGCGTTGCCGCGGCCGCCCGCAACATAGTCATGGGGCCCGCCTGGGACCAACCACCCCAGTAGGCTGCCCCACATGTTGCGCATAATCCTGTTGTGGGGTCGCCGCTCCGGGTGGTAACCGGTGTGGGGTAGCGGCGGCCTTGCATCAGGGGGGTTTGGGAGCCCTTCCGTCCGGCGGGTCGGCTCCGACCTAACCACACGGTTCTAGACGAAGCTAGCCTCTGCACTTTGTCACTTACTGCCGCACCAAATATCGCCCTGTCTTCACGCTTCCCCATATTTCAAAATGACAGTGCAACAAGAGAATAGACGGTACACAGCGGCCCCTAGAAACCCCACAAAGTTGACTTCGTTTGAGGTGGAGTTCGCGAATATCCGCGGACTCCATGCAAACCTCGATACCGTCCACCATCACCTGGAGTCGGCACGGCCTTCTGTGATGTTCCTAACGGAGACACAGATACGCCGCCCTGACGACACGTCGTACCTCTGTTACCCGGGCTATATCATTGAAGAACAATTCCGCGATAAAGCCGGGGTGTGCGTGTTCGTTAGGGCGGATGTTTGCTGCCGCCGGTTGCGCTGTCTGGAGAACCCCTCCTACTCCGTCCTTTGGCTGCACGTGGATCATGGCTCCATGAGCCAGATCTACGTGTGCGTCTACCGCTCCCACACAGGGGACACTGGGACAACAAGGCTTTTCGAATACCTCAGCGAGATGGCTGACGATGCGCAGGTGCGGTTCCCGAACGCTGACCTGGTTTTCCTGGGGGACTTTAACGGTCATCACGTTGAGTGGCTGGGGTCCCTTAGGACCGATCATGCGGGACGAACCGCCCATGCATTCGCTCTCTCCCACGGGCTGACCCAGATGGTACGGGGGATCACCCGGATACCTGACAGGTCAGACCACACGCCCGCCTTGCTGGATCTACTGCTGACGAGTCGCCCAGCCGAGTACAGTGTGTCGGTACGCGCCCCACTGGGCACATCCGACCACTGTGTGGTGCACGCCAGCTTCCAAGTGCCACCGCCTGCTCGTGCTGAACAAATGACTCGACGACTATGGCACTACTCGTCGGCAGACTGGGACGGTCTCCGCGATTACTTTGCGTCCATCCCGTGGAGCCAGCGCTGCTTTGTAGGGAAGGCGCCTTCGGATAGCGCTGCTGCCATTGCTGGCGAGATCAGTCTAGGGATAGAATATTATATCCCTTTCACTGATGTCGCCAGCATCCGCAAAGCTCGCCCCTGGTTCGGGCGTGAATGTGCCGAGGCTGTCCAGAAAAAACAAGTTCTAGACGAAGCTAGCCTCTGCACTTTGTCACTTACTGCCGCACCAAATATCGCCCTGTCTTCACGCTTCCCCATATTTCAAAATGACAGTGCAACAAGAGAATAGACGGTACACAGCGGCCCCTAGAAACCCCACAAAGTTGACTTCGTTTGAGGTGGAGTTCGCGAATATCCGCGGACTCCATGCAAACCTCGATACCGTCCACCATCACCTGGAGTCGGCACGGCCTTCTGTGATGTTCCTAACGGAGACACAGATACGCCGCCCTGACGACACGTCGTACCTCTGTTACCCGGGCTATATCATTGAAGAACAATTCCGCGATAAAGCCGGGGTGTGCGTGTTCGTTAGGGCGGATGTTTGCTGCCGCCGGTTGCGCTGTCTGGAGAACCCCTCCTACTCCGTCCTTTGGCTGCACGTGGATCATGGCTCCATGAGCCAGATCTACGTGTGCGTCTACCGCTCCCACACAGGGGACACTGGGACAACAAGGCTTTTCGAATACCTCAGCGAGATGGCTGACGATGCGCAGGTGCGGTTCCCGAACGCTGACCTGGTTTTCCTGGGGGACTTTAACGGTCATCACGTTGAGTGGCTGGGGTCCCTTAGGACCGATCATGCGGGACGAACCGCCCATGCATTCGCTCTCTCCCACGGGCTGACCCAGATGGTACGGGGGATCACCCGGATACCTGACAGGTCAGACCACACGCCCGCCTTGCTGGATCTACTGCTGACGAGTCGCCCAGCCGAGTACAGTGTGTCGGTACGCGCCCCACTGGGCACATCCGACCACTGTGTGGTGCACGCCAGCTTCCAAGTGCCACCGCCTGCTCGTGCTGAACAAATGACTCGACGACTATGGCACTACTCGTCGGCAGACTGGGACGGTCTCCGCGATTACTTTGCGTCCATCCCGTGGAGCCAGCGCTGCTTTGTAGGGAAGGCGCCTTCGGATAGCGCTGCTGCCATTGCTGGCGAGATCAGTCTAGGGATAGAATATTATATCCCTTTCACTGATGTCGCCAGCATCCGCAAAGCTCGCCCCTGGTTCGGGCGTGAATGTGCCGAGGCTGTCCAGAAAAAACAAGTTCTAGACGAAGCTAGCCTCTGCACTTTGTCACTTACTGCCGCACCAAATATCGCCCTGTCTTCACGCTTCCCCATATTTCAAAATGACAGTGCAACAAGAGAATAGACGGTACACAGCGGCCCCTAGAAACCCCACAAAGTTGACTTCGTTTGAGGTGGAGTTCGCGAATATCCGCGGACTCCATGCAAACCTCGATACCGTCCACCATCACCTGGAGTCGGCACGGCCTTCTGTGATGTTCCTAACGGAGACACAGATACGCCGCCCTGACGACACGTCGTACCTCTGTTACCCGGGCTATATCATTGAAGAACAATTCCGCGATAAAGCCGGGGTGTGCGTGTTCGTTAGGGCGGATGTTTGCTGCCGCCGGTTGCGCTGTCTGGAGAACCCCTCCTACTCCGTCCTTTGGCTGCACGTGGATCATGGCTCCATGAGCCAGATCTACGTGTGCGTCTACCGCTCCCACACAGGGGACACTGGGACAACAAGGCTTTTCGAATACCTCAGCGAGATGGCTGACGATGCGCAGGTGCGGTTCCCGAACGCTGACCTGGTTTTCCTGGGGGACTTTAACGGTCATCACGTTGAGTGGCTGGGGTCCCTTAGGACCGATCATGCGGGACGAACCGCCCATGCATTCGCTCTCTCCCACGGGCTGACCCAGATGGTACGGGGGATCACCCGGATACCTGACAGGTCAGACCACACGCCCGCCTTGCTGGATCTATTGCTGACGAGTCGCCCAGCCGAGTACAGTGTGTCGGTACGCGCCCCACTGGGCACATCCGACCACTGTGTGGTGCACGCCAGCTTCCAAGTGCCACCGCCTGCTCGTGCTGAACAAATGACTCGACGACTATGGCACTACTCGTCGGCAGACTGGGACGGTCTCCGCGATTACTTTGCGTCCATCCCGTGGAGCCAGCGCTGCTTTGTAGGGAAGGCGCCTTCGGATAGCGCTGCTGCCATTGCTGGCGAGATCAGTCTAGGGATAGAATATTATATCCCTTTCACTAATGTCGCCAGCATCCGCAAAGCTCGCCCCTGGCTGTCCAGAAAAAACAGTCGGCATATCGCGCCTGGGTCAGGGCTCGGGCGGCACGTGACCCGAACGTGAACCGCCTCAAAGCAGCGTACAATCGGGCCACTAGGTTCAGCAAGAGGGCCTTCAAGAGAGCGGATGCCCAGCGCGTCGCGCGGCTTGGTCAGGAGCTCACATCCCATCCCACGGGCAGCCGTGGATACTGGCAACTGGCCAAAGCCGTACAGTCAAATTTTTGTCAACCCTCGCTGCCACCACTGCGTTTTCCTGATGGATCACTGGCTCACAAAGCCCAAGAGAAGGCGGACATGCTCGCAGACCTCTTTGCGGCTAATTCCCGGGTCGATGACCGTGGCCTGCAGCCCCCCGCCATCGCCAACTGTGGCCACACTATGCCTGATATTGTTATCAGGCAATGTGATGTACGGGCAGTGCTGCGGTCACTCGACACGCGGAAAGCCAGTGGCCCTGACGGCATTCCGGCGGTGGTGCTACGAAAATGTGCTGCTGAGTTGTCTCCAGTATTAACGCGTCTGTACCGCCTGTCATACTCTACAGGCCTCGTGCCGGAGGCCTGGAAGGAGGCGAACGTACAACCGATCCCCAAGAAAGGGGATCGATCCGATCCAGGCAACTATCGACCCATAGCTGTCACCTCAGTCATTTGCAAGGTGCTCGAGCTTCTTATTAATAAGCAGCTCATGCGATACCTGGAGGATCAATCGCTAATCAATGATCGGCAATATGGCATCAGGCCAAAACGATCAACGGGTGACCTCCTGGCATTCGTCACGCATGTATGGGGTGAGGCTATGGAAAGGTTTGGCGAGTCCTTGGCTATTAGCCTGGACATCGCCAAAGCTTTCGATAGGGTCTGGCATGCTTCGCTCCTTTCCAAGCTTCCGGCATATGGTCTACCTCCTCAACTGTGCAGCTGGATTGCCAGTTTTTTAAACGAGCGCCGAGTGCGGGTCCTCTGCGATGGCCAGGCTTCTCGCTTTTTGCAAGTGAATGCCGGGGTACCGCAGGGGTCCGTACTGTCACCAACTCTCTTTCTTCTGCATATCAATGATATGCTTTCCCTCGGGAACATTCATTGCTATGCAGATGACAGTACATTGCACGGGAGTTACTCGGTTCGTCCGACGGCGGGGCGATCTGTGATAGAGGAGGAGAGACGACATCTCGTGGGTGATCTCGACCGAAGCCTCGACAGTATCTCCCAATGGGGTGCCGAGAACTTGGTCGAGTTCAATGCCCACAAAACACAGGCGTGTGCATTTACAGCGAAAAAATCCCCTTTCCTTCCCCTACCCACTCTTCAGAATGCAATATTACCAATGAAGGACAATCTAGACATCCTTGGCATAGACGTTCGTCGAGAGCTCAATAACCCAAAATACATTGAGAGATGTATTGGGCTAGCTTCGCGGAAACTAGGAATACTGAACAAGGTAAAGCGATTCTTTACACCGCACCAGAGGTGTCTGCTGTACAAAACGCAGATTAGACCCTGCGTTGAATACTGCTCTCACCTCTGGGACGGCTCCGCGAAGTATTTGCTGGACGCACTCGACGCTATGCAGCGACGCGCTGTTCGCATTATAGACTGTCCGGAGGTAACGGGAAGCCTTGAGCCGCTAGCCCAGCGCCGAACAATTGCTTCCTTGGCCGCGTTCTACCGTATTTACCACGGTGAGTGTTCTGAAGAGCTCTTCAACCTGATCCCACCCTCTCCCTTCCGATCCCGAACAACGCGTGCCGGCCAGAGATGTCACCCTCATACCGTGGAAACCGTCTTCGCGAGAACCGAGCGTTTTAAACGATCGTTTCTCTGCCGAACGATGGTGGCTTGGAACGCCCTGCCTGCGCACGTGTTTCCTCCTACATATAACCCTGGGCTCTTTAAGCGAAGCGTGAAGAGGCACATTACAGGGTCGTCAAGTTGAGGGCCACTCTCTATAGTATTCCTGTGTACTGTGAGAGTCGCCCTCAATTGCCAGACGTCGCCTCAGCTTACCATCAGGCGAGTGGCGTCAATTTGTCGACCTAAATATAAAAAAAAAAAAAAAAAAACAAAAAAAAAAAAAATAAGGCGAAACCGGTCAGGGTTTATAGAAAATAAAAATATTTATGGAATGGTACAAGTGAGTTTTTTTCAAAAATTTATTAGATAAAATCTTTCTTATCATGAAAAAAATTGTATTATATCAAGACAAAATTGTGCAAAGTTTCGTTGGGATCCGATAAAAAATGTGGCTACTAGCCCGGACACATATAGATAAACGAAAGAAAAGAAAACCGGCCAAGAGCGAGTCGGACTCGCGCACAAAGGGTTACCAAAGCGAAAAAACACCACGTTAGTTGTATGGAAGCCCGCTTAAATATTTATTACTAGTACGGTGTCTTGCGCGGTGCTTCGCGCCGCACCACGCCATAAGTTTTGGCCTATAACTTTTGACCCCTTAGGGCTAGGTCAAATTTTAGATTTTTAGGCTTGCCTCCAGATCGAGGGCTATCCATAGAGGGGTCAACCATCATTGGTGCTTAAGCAGTTCTCGAGAGCTAAGGGGGACATTACCCATTTCTATATATATATGTATTAAGTTTTTTAGCATTTCTTGTTATATAGACAACAGAAAGACATCATCTGACAAAATTTCAACTTTTTAACTATCATAAGATACAGCCCAAGTCTCAATAATAGGATTCTCATTTTACCCTTTGAGTACGGAACCCTAAAAATGGTCATGTGTCACGTGTAGTCGCTTCGATCGCTCGTTGGCTTGGTCAATCATAATCACAAAATTAACAATGGCCGGCTTAGTAACTGACAGTCAACTCAATTTCCCAATGGACATTTATGTCGTACATATAAAATACTATTGTACATTGCCTGACCTTCGATATGACGCTATAAAAATATCGGATATAATACCAGTTGGTTGATATACTTACTAGCGAATGCCTGCGGTTTCTCTTCGTTTATTTGTTTGTGCTGTAACGATTAAAGCTCGGACAAGTTAGATACAAAAATAGCGGCCAAGTTAGTTAGCAGTAAGAGTAATGTAATCAACATATCAATAAACAAGTTTTCAAATTTAGATTAGTAGTTACGAAGCCTATTCAATCAATGCAAACAAATATACAAACAAACACTCAAATATTTTCTCTTTATAATATCAGCATAGAGACCTATACATACCAACTGAAAAACATTTTTATATTAGATAGCTACGTTGACACCTGTCATGTCATATTAATTTGTCACCTGTTGTCAACGTTGGCGGGAACAAAGGACTGTTTTTATAGCATTTGATGGGTTGACACACACACACACTCAGGCTCTGGAGAGCTTTACTGTGTATGTTTTGCACTTTACATACCTTCATATAATACTAGATTTTATGACAAGGGAGTAAAACTAGGTCGCCACTCTGCTTCGCGGCAGCATATTAGAGCGCAGCAAGCATCACATATCTGTGTAAATTTTTTTTTGTTTTTTCAAAAATATTTTTGTGCGTTAAAATTGAAAATTCGGGCTCCGTTAGAATGATGTCAGTTAAATCTAGTTTAATTTGACATATAAATTGTTGAAATCGGTAAAGTATTGACAGAGATCTCGCATAAGAAAGGATTGAACTTTCTTGCGCCATGAGAGCTTCGCTCGCTACGCTCTAATTACGAGTATATTTTGTTGTCGAAGGCGCTGTGTGCAATCCAGAGCGAAGCTAAGAACTCTAGAGTAGAATCCCAAGCGTACCGAGGGTTTCTAAAGTAGAAATTTTGACATTCATATGCGCTCTTTATGTGCCTAAACTGAATAAATGAAATTGATTCTTTGATTGATTGATTGAGAATCCTAAGCGTTCCGAGGGATTCAAAGTACATCGCCTAAGAAAAAATAATTTTACTCCCGAGGCATCATTCGCCGATGCAGATATTACTTTTCATCGCCTTCTATGAAAAAATAAGAAATGTACTAGAGATTAAAAAAGTTCTCGCGTTTTTTTTTTCGGTTGGATTACTATGAAAGATTCATGTTCGAAATTCAAACCTCATTATTGCCCGCTAAAAATCTCTGAACAAAAAAGAGCTACTTTAGGCGCACTTAAAGTATGTATAAAATATATATAGTAGGAATAAAATAATACTGGCGATTAGTATTTTTTTTTAGAAGTCCGCCCCTACGTCCATTGCCGGATGCCCCAGATACATACTTGCGAAGAACTGCCTGTGGCGATGGTGGACTCTGGCCACCTATATGGCCTCTGTGGTGAAATCGAGTCGGGTGTTATCCCGCATATTTGCATTCGGGTTCCTGCGTCGGTGAGTGAAGGCGTGTGTGTGATGAAGAGTGCTATGAGGCTTCTTCTGAACTGCTTCTGTAAGGACGGTGGGTTGCAAGCCGCCGCGGCTGGTTATCAGTCCCTCATGGAGGTCAAGTTAAAAGTATCCGTAACCGGCGAGCATGTATGAAGACATTAATGAAAGTTGAGGAAGCGAAAGAAATATGCCAGGATCGTAGCAAGTGGAAATCCGAGGTCTCTGCCTATCCCAGTGGGAAAGAGGCGTGATTTTCGTTATGTATAATGTAAATTTAATATTACCGAGATGAAAGTAGTACGAATATTTGTCATTGGGACCGAGAAAAATTGTTCCAAGCGGGTATCATAATGGAACCATAATTTCCTTATTGCAGAAGTCATAATACGACGGGGAACATAGTAATTGTATATTTCTTTTACAACCTTCCTGTTTACTGTTCGTTAAGCAAACTCATATAATTCTTATAGTAGAAGGTCAGAACGAGATCTATAGGGCGTACTATTTCGAGCATTTTTGACAAAGTAGCACGCATAACAGTCATTTATTTTTTGAAATAAAATTATTAAGATTCTAATGTTTAAGAAGCAGAGATAGGCTCAAGAAAAGATGGATGGAATGGACCTTCCTGTTTTCAGTTCGTTAAGTAAACTCATATAATTCTTATAGTACAAGGTCAGAACGAGATCTATTGAGCGTACTATTTCGAGCATTTTTGACAAAGTAGCACGCATAACAGTCATTTATTTTTTTAAATAAAATAATTAAAATTCTAATGTTTAAGACACAGAGATAGGCTCAAGAAAAGGTGAATGGAATGGACCTTCCTGTTTACTGCTCGTTAAGCAAACTCATATAATTCTTATAGTAGAAGGTCAGAACGAGATCTATAAAGCGTACTATTTCGAGCACTTTAGACAAATTAGCACGCATAACAGTCATTTATTTTCAAGTCAATAATTTGTAGATCACACAAATATTTGATTCAACCCGGGAATCGAACTCGAGACTCTGAAGTCGAAAGCCGATGCACTACCAACTATATTCATACCGTAAAAATAAACGAATAAATGACAAAACGGTTCTACGTGGACGGATCTCCAGACAACAGTTAGTTTTCATTATAATAAACAATAATACACTAGAAAATGAAGATTATTTTTGACGGTTTAAGAATATCTCAATATAACTCATCATACTATGTAATAACAAAGTTCTAAGTTGGCAATCAGTTTCAAAGCCCAATCAAACGCAGACTTTGCTTAATGAAATGAGTTTTTAGTTGCACAAAGCAAGCAAAGTTTTGACTATGAATTTCGAAGTCACTACTCATCGTAACACAAACTAAAAGTTGGGGTAGTCGTATTTGTAGGTATTCACATTCAAATCGAGTTTTCCGAGTGGATTCTCAATTTGTTCGCTTGTGAATTGGATATTTTGAGAGAAGTTTTATAAAAGTTACTGCCTACTAGTAGTTATACTTACCTTACATTACTTACATAATTATAGCAAAAAAGACCGACTTCAAATAGTCGGAATGGAGTCAAATAATTGTTAGAATGGGACCAAATTAAAATGCGACGAGGCGGAGGAATTCTTTGACGCATATTAGAATTTAAATATAATTAGAAGGTACAATTTTAGAATAGGTAATGTACATATTTAGCTAGTTTCAATTGTATTTTTTCATATATTACTTGTGGTCGCCCGCGACTTTGTCCGCGTGGTAATTTGGATCTTTCCCGTTCCCGTCTCGCCGCGTCATATTTTGAACAATTCACACAATATCTTTATAAATTGTAGCCTATGTGTTATTCTGATATATAAGCTATATTATTGTAAAGTTTCATTAAAATCCAATCAGTAGTTTTTACGTGAAAGAGTAACAAACATCCATCAATCCATACATACATACATACTCACAAACTTTCGCGTTTATAATATTAGTAGGATAATATATATATATTGTAATTATTACAGACACTATTTATTTTTATCATCAATAACGGTTTATGTACGGTACGAATTAAAATGTGACAAACACTAGCTTTCAATAAAAAAAAATCAAAATAAAGAAACTCCTCCTTTTCAAGCGACTTCCAAAAAAGGGCGAGGTTCTCATTTCGACTGTTTTTAAATGTTTGTTACCATCTTTGGACTGGGTGAACCAATTTTGAAATTGTTTTTTTTAATTAAAAGCTACTACTTTCCAAATGGTTCCATTTCAATTTGGTCCCATTCCAACAACTATTGGGTCCCATTTCGGTAATTTGAAGTCAGTTATTGTGTCAATTTTTGAACTTTTATTTTTCGGAAAAAAAAATACTATTTGTTCAGGCTAATCTCTGAAACGGCTTAATGGTTTTTAACCGTGCTTTCACTGTCTTACTAACTAAATATACCACTGTTGAGGTTTTTTTTTGCATGGTGGCTCAAATTCCACCACGGGCGGTGGTTCACATAAACACGCTTTTTCATTTCACGAACCAAATAAAAGCACTTTTATTTTTTTACGGTCGTACAAATAACACTCGACAAACGTAAATTTAAACGCCCGTTGAAATGAAAATGTCACTTGTAATATTGCAGTACTCTATACACTGTTAATTTAAGGCATTGACCGATATGACCCCTTTTGGGAATGCGCAGTAACACAAATAAATAACACGGAACCGTTCTAAGCTTTGTATTTTACGCATAGCTTGCTGACACTGCGTACCCTTTTCATTATTAGAAACAATTTTACAAATAGGTAGGTATGTATATGTCACCTAGGCATTGTGAAAACCGTTGGATTGTGATCACACTCGTATGATAGATGGAATAATAAAATTGTAATTTACTGGCGATTGGGAAGGAGTTTTTAGCCAGGTTTTTCTCTAACAGGCTTTACCTCTAAAAACTCACAATGTCACCGTAAAATTGTAAATACCGTCAGATTACAAGCAATCTCGCAAGAATTCTACAATAAGTTTAATAACTGGCGATTGGACAATACTAATTGTGAGTTTTTGTAGTTTCCAACCGACTTCCAAAAAAGGAAGAGGTTCTCAATTCTTCTCTCATCATTCTCATCATCTCATTCTCTAAACAGTTAACAAAATTTTTATTTTTATTGTATCTCCATCACACCTACAGGCACACAGACAGAACATCTTTTATTGAGAGTACTTATCAACTTAAAAATATAGCTTAATGCCTCAGGCCACGGATGCTTGTTAAGAAAATATTAAAAGAAACATTTCATGATTTTGATTTTACATAGCCTCTTTATTTCAGTGACAACGACCAATTTAACTTAGAGACTCTGAAAAATACAATTAACTAAAGTAAAATTTTATCAGAAACAGAAAGAGTAGCGATTTTCTCGCAACTTTTTATACTATCATCAATCATCATCATTCATTCACCGAGCCTTTTCCCAACTTAGTTGGGGTCGGCTTTCCAGTCTGTGATTCGGCTGAACTTCGATATTTTCCGTGAAGCGACTGCCATCTGACCTTCACAACCCATGGGCGATATAGAGTTCTGTAGTTAGACCGGTCGGATTTTTAAGGGCTCCAACTACCCCTAACGATTGCCATAGATGTTCGTATGACAACCGGGACCGACGGCTTAACGTGTTCTCCGAGGCACCTACATCAATCAATACATGTAATAAAATTAAAAGTGGTCGATGTCTGTACATCAAAGATATAAAAGAGAAACTGTTGTGCTTTACAACAAGTGTTCTTTGTACGTTGTAAGAACACTTGTGCCAAATTTCATGAAAATCTGCTGAAAAATGCGGCCTGTAGACCGGAACTGACACACATACCAACAACGCCAAATCGGCCAGTCCTCGAGTTAAAACTGAGACGATTCGCTCGCTCGACAATTATGTATAGCTGTTGCTCGCTGCTCCGCCTACGTGTAACTTAAGATCGACTTTACTTGAAATAAAACAAACCTTAAATGTTAAGTTGAATAAACCACAACGCATTACAGAAAACTGCATTCAAATCGGTTTAGCCGTTTCTGAGATTAGCGTCAGACAAACAGACAAAAATTCTAAAAACCATTGTTTTGGGTTCTATTGCGTTAAAGCCCCCCTACAACAGTTTATCTTTTATATCTTTGATGTACAGACATCGACTACTTATAATTTTATTATATGTATTAATTGATGTAGGTGCCTCGGAGAACACGTTAAGCCGTCGGTCCCGGTTGTCATACGAACATCTATGGCAATCGTTAGGGGTAGTTGGAGCCCTTAAAAATCCGACCGGTCTAACTACAGAACTCTATATCGCCCATAAGTTGTGAAGGTCAGATGGCAGTCGCTTCACGGAAAATATCGAAGTTCAGTCGAATCGCAGTTAGGCTGGAAAACTGACCCCAACTGAGTTGGGAAAAGGCTCGGTGAATGATGAGTCAGATACTTATCTAAATTGTGCTGTAGGGTTTCAATCCACGCATTCCTTCTCATTCTCAGTACATCTATATGTGAGCGGAACAGCGGGCAAGCAGTTATTGTATTAGACTATAAATCTTTTGATACCATGTTACATTTAATGCATAAGTTTCCCGACTGTATTAACCCCCAAGTTTATACAAAATCCTTACAAGGAGCTCTCAAGTCTTCTCTCTGCTGATGCCACTTAATTTGTACTACTTTACATAATTTTTGGGGATACATAATTTAGCCTTTTGAGACAGAATTTTAGTTAGAAACTTCTGGGTATAGCATAAACAACGACATATACAGTATAAATATATAGTATCCCTGTAACCTACTTACAGTGACTTTACTTTTTAGGGTTCCTATTACTAAGACTCCACTGTCTGTCTGTTTGTCATCAGGCTGTATCTCATGAACCGTGATAGTAATAAAGTTGAAGTTTTTCACAGACTATGTATTTCTGTTGCCTCTATAAAAAATGCAAAAAAAAGATTACAATAAATATTTAAGGGGACTCCCATACAACAAACCTGATTTTTTAGCCGTTTTGGTACGGAACCCTTTAAGCCCAAGTCCGACTCGCACTTGACCGGTTTTTTTATAGTTTGCTCCATGTTTATTCTCTTATCTTAGTACGGGAGACGTAGAAGAACGACCTTCACCCATCTGTTAACCGGATGGGGCACGTTTCTCATCAAATGTTATGTATGCATGATAACTTGCCTATCACTTTGCTGATAGTTCGATGAAAGCTAAACTTAAAAAAAACGGGTGTTTTACACGATTATTGAGATATATACATACCTCTTTATTACCCGACGTTTCGACCCTGTTACAAGAGCCGTTGTCACGGGTGGACTGGCTTCAGCTCATCGTCATCTTCGTGAATTGTGGGTTTGTTCAACTATCCTCACTTCGTCGTCATTAATATTGTGTTCGGAGAGGCACCACGGCAAATAGATACCTAGCTCATTCCTTTACCTTTCAAACATTGTCACTCTAAGATGGACTTGAACTGCACGTCCTAAGTTTTACTGTATAAATTATGTAAAATTATACCAAACAAATAGACGACAAAGCTCATGACGATAATTATTCAGAAGAGCTACGTGACCGAATTACTTATAAGCTTTATGGCTACTGGAAATGAGTCGTGTCTCTAACACAAGCGCTTTGAGTAAACCATCTTAGCTGAATAAATCAGTCATTTTATTTTTTTAAGTACATCACTTTACTGGACGACCGTTTATTATGCGAAGACGTTCTTGTTGTTGAGCCTAGACTGATGATAGATCTGGTATGTTATGCACTGGCTGTTGGAAGTTAGTTTCGGGGAGCTCGTGGTTGGTAACCACTTCTTAAGACTTGAATAACGTGCTCTCCGCTCTCAGCACGTTATTTTTCTTTTGTTTAACTCCTGTCTCCGATATTATAATTCAGAGCCTATTCTCTACTCTTACTGTTCTTCATTCAGAATCAGAATTTACATTTATTCCTAACTTATTTTCTCATATATAATTAATAATTATATCTATTTTAGCCTATGCAGTTTATTGACAGTATGTTAAATTTCTATTCTAGGTATATATTTGGGGTAGACATTTTTCTATTCTATTTCTTCTTTAATCTGTTCGCTTATTTTCTTACTCTTATCTATTTACACTTTTTAGCTTATAATAGGTTTTACCTTTTGTTTTCTCTATCTTAATTTCCTTTCTTATACATATTTGTATCCTATTTTTGATTGCATGTACTTAATTTTTATTACAATTTCACTATAATGATTTAATAACTATTATATAACATTGTATTATATTTTCGTCATTTCTGTGGTACGCTTATTTACTATTTTACTTATTAGTTACTATGGAGAGCACGTCGTAACGAGTAAGTATTTCGGCGTGGTCGGTAGTACATCGGCTTTCGACTCCGGAGTCACGGGTTTGATTCCCGGGTCGCATCAAATATTTGAGTTATCCACAAATGTTTGTTTCGGAGTTTGGGTGTTTTTTATGTTTATTACGTATATATTTAGAAATATATAGGTATAAAACAATGGTAAATATGATGTTTAATTTTTTAAATAATAGCATAATTTCGCTCAAAAGAAGACATTACAAACGTCGACATATGTTTCACCTTTTCACGAGGCATTCTCAAGACTGTCTCAAAGAGAACAGCGAAATTATGCTATTATCTAAAAAAATAAACATCATATTTATCATTGACTTTCGCCAGGTAACGCCTGACTCCATTCAGTATATATAGGTATGTTTATCAGTTGTCTAGATCCCATAGCACAAGCTTATAGCTTAGTTTGGGCTAGATGACGTAGTGTGAGAATTTATAAAACTAGCAACCCTTAGCGCAAACTGCGCAAGTATTTTTTTTTATATTTTTACTTTTTGTCAAATTTCTAATCTTATCGCACCACTTGAGACCACGACCTTTCCAACGGTGTCCCACACTTGACTGTGCGACTCTTAGTTTAGGAGGAGAAGCGGCTTCACTGGTGTATTATATATATATATAGATATTTATTTACGAGTATTTACTTATAAGTAATATTTATTTACGCATCTATATTTCCTTAATAAAGTATTTATTGTGTGTGTGTTATTCTGTATTTAACTTATTTACCCGTTTATATAAGAAAACGTCATCAAATAAATTACGACAATAAAAACATTCCCAGTACAAGAACATTAATCACTATATTATTTATTACTCCGACCAAGAAACAAATAAGAAAGTACAAATATAAAGGAATCATAAAGGAAACTATTACTAGATATGTACAAGTAAAGATTGGGGATTCTATTGTTGAGATGATAGCAAAAATACTGTGATTCATTTGGCCAATAATCAAACTGCTGTACTACCTAACTAATATTATAAAGAATAAATTTAATGTATATTTGTTTATTTATCGACACTAATGATTTTTATTTTTTATTTTTTTTTACGAAGCTCTTTCTTAGACGACTCGTGTATTTCGTTCGTTATCGAACTTCTCCTAAAAGACTGGACCGATCTTTTTGAAATTTGGCACGGTCATAGTGACCATCACCGTGAGTGCATATATCTGAATTCATAAAGATCGGTCCAGTCGTTTAGGAGTTCGACCCGGATCGACAAACTCAGCTCAATTATTGCAACAGCAGAATGTATTGCATACCTAGTTTATTTATTTGGACAACCAGTAGTTATTACATTATCACTTGTCTTTTGAACTATAGAAACAACCATAATATTATGTTTAATGCACAACATTTTAAGGTGTCACAGCATGCATCATAGGCAGTAGTACATGTTATACTCGTATAGCAAAAGCTGTGAGAAATTGGAGACTGAATTAGGTTAATTATTTGAAGCACCAACATACCTATTTACCAACTGCTATAATACAGTCCACTTTGTTTATAACACCAAACCTCAAGAACACCTACCCCCTTTCTTAATTTCTGTTCTTTCTACTTACATTCATAATATCACGCCTCTCTCCCAGTGGGGTAGGCAGAGACTATGTATTTCCACCTGCTACGATCCTGGCATACTTCTTTCGCTTCCTCAACTTTCATTAATGTCTTCATGCATGCTCGCCGGTTACTGGTTCTTTTAACCTGGCCTTTATTTAGGACATCTGCGATTTGGTCGCAGTATGTTCGCCTTGGTCGACCCTTACTAGCTTGTCCATTCACTCACTTTTTTTTACTTATCCATCCAAAAGTTACACATACGAACCTGGTTACTGTTATGTATTTTGTATCGGTGTACAATAAAGTTTATTGAATTGAAAGTGACATTATTTAAGTACCACTAGGCACCTGTTAATCCGTTTACAAAAGCACCGTAATACCCCTAAAGCCTTTTTTCTTACCAAACAGTAACATTTTGTATGATAATATTTTTTGCTAGTAAGTACCGCCCAATTGTGTGTTGTGTCACATGAAATATTTATGTGACGTCTAAATACGCGATAAAGTTGAATACACACTGTGTGACTGCTGCGTGGAAATATCTATTGTGATTTGTGGTAGAAAGGAAACCAATAGCAGTACTACGTTATTTATCATCCACTGAGCCTTTTGTCAACTCAGTTGGGGTCGGCTTTCCAGTATAACTGTAAATCCGGCTGAACTTCTGAAGCGACTGCCATCTGGCCTCCACAACCCATTGGCGATATCGAAGTTTTGTAGTTAGACTACGAAGATTTTGTTTTAGAGCTCTATACACATGACTGACCGACGATCTCAACACCTTAAAACATAGCCGTTTTAAGACCGGTCTGGCCTTTACGCGAGTTAATAGGGGCTTTCGTAATTTAGCCATTTCAAACACCTCTTTATACTCTTTGGGGTCATTTGGGGATATTATTTGTGTGTGTGGTGTGTGTGTATTCTCCTTATATCGTTGACATCCCCTTTTAAAATATTTGGACAGAAATTATAAATCGCTAAAACGAATTTCATCGGCAGGACTCAATCCGGGACTCAATTCCCTAAAAAGAGAACTTCTCTGCCACTAAGCTACGATGACCATACTGATATCACAAAATTTTTGCTTCATATATAGTTTTAAGATCGCTATTAGGGTTACTGATTTCCGATTTTGCGTTACGGATTTGCGAATTATAATAATTTCTATCTAAATATTTAAGAAGAAGCAATGTTATTTAATATGTTTTATAAGCAGTGAAGTATGCTAACTTTTTCTTACATAATTTTACAATATGAATCACAAAATCTATAGTCATGGGCTGGACGTTCTACCAACTGATCAAGATACCACGTAGGACGTTCCTCCTGGAAAGGGATCAGTCGCTGGTTCGAGAATATTCCATATAAATAGTTCCCCTTTTTACTGTTCGTTGGGCAAAAATAATAATCTTTATGTAATTCGTATAAAAGGTCCAATTCGCTGGTCGCCACCGCCTCGCTTCGTACCAAAAACTGAAAGTTTGGAACCCACTGGTGTATTTGTGGGTATTCTCATTCAAATTGGGGTTTCCGAATGGATTTGCAATTTGTTCATTTGTGGACTGAATATCCAATGTCTATTTACATGGGTTAAATTAAATTGTATTTAAGTACCTACTACACAGAGGGTGTAGGCAGTTTATTAATAGTTCTACATTTTAGTGAGTAGTAAGTTTATTAGACGAGGCGTATCTACGGCAAATCTATGACTGTGGCAATAAGTTTTTTTTACCTACTTAGTCATTTTTAGGGTTCAGTACTAAAAGGGTAAAATGGAAACCCTATTACTAAGACTTCGCTGTCCGTCTTTCCGTCTGTCACCAGGCTGTATCTCATGAACCGTGCTAGTTGGAAAGTTGAAATATTCCCAGATGATGTATTTCTGTAGCCGCTATAACAACAAATACTTTATGATACAGATGTTGAGAAAATCTCTTGGCAAATCTGTATCATAAAGCAACTTACCGGTGTCATTCGCACAATTTGTGTTACGACAACTGTGTTTGCTGAGTGCACATGATAAATTAGCGGCAAATTACGGAAGACAAAGCATTCTTACAAAAATAATTAGAATTACCTAGTTCTTTATGAAGATATTGTTGATTGGAGGCATACTTAAATTAAGCTTATTTTAGGAACTTTTTAAGACGTAGATAATACAGTAAATTACGCTTAGGAAAATTTTCCTGAGAATGGACAAAAAAAAACATACAGTTGAAATGAGAGGTCCACCTTTTCTGGAATTTGATTGAAAATATGATGTCTCTATGGATATTAATCACTATTATCTGATATATCTATGTAATATATCAGATAATAGTGATTAATATCCATACATGTAACAGTTAACATGTAAAACGAATTAAGGTTCTGAACAAAATATACAAAACAACTATAATTTAAGCGAAACTCCGGGACAGAGTTGGACAGTTTTATATGGACGTGCTAAAATATGCAAAGTTCATTGTGTTCATGAGTTTTACTGTAATAGTGTTATACGAGAGGAAAGTTTCTAGTTACGACTAGTCGACGCCGCGCGCCGGTCCTCCACCTATTGTTTTCTGATTTTACTGTAAACAGGGCATTTATTTACGGGTGCGTCTCATAACGTATAAAATCATTTGGTCGAATTTAATTTTATTATAGTTCATAAGATTATATAATCATCATGCCATATACCAACTTTTGATATAATTTCTTTACATATACTTACTCGTAACATTTATTTATTCTAAAACTTAATTAGTATAACGTTGTTTGATATAACGTTTATGTAATCGAAAATTATTTGGTCCAACGTTTAATATGTACGAGTATATTTTTTATTTAATAGAAAAACACCCCGAGTACTCTGAGACTTTTTTTTAAACCACCCAGTAATAAGGAGCCCCGAGAAGCGGGGCTCCGTCGACCTGTCTTTTGAGTGGTATGTCAAACGATTTTATATTTAATGTATGTTATATTAATTTAAAGTATGTTATGCTTATAAAAAAATTGTTATTTTAAAATTATATCAATCGTCATTATATTAACTAATCGTTTTATTAAATAAAATTATAGGTTCCGTTGTTATGTTTTTAATATTAGAGATTTTGTTGTTATATCATCTATTACTTACCCTTTATTTACAATAAGAATTACAATTTACATAATAGGGTAGATACCCACAACTAAAATAAATAATATAAATGTATTTACTACATAAAGAATCCCAAAGTATGTACGTATATTGTATTCAATCTTATTATCCTTATTTTATTTATTTATAATCATCAATTGAATCACTAATAGTTACGGATTGGACGCTGCATAATAGTGACGTCATTGTTGCGTTTTTCATACATATTTGTATGAGGCGTATCGTTTTGACATTTATAAAAAAGAAAGTGATTTGATTTGACAGTCACCTACCCTATTAGATACTAAAATGTCGTTGAAAAAACCCTATCCGCCGAATCGTAAGGTTCCTAGAATGCTAGCTGTGTTGCCATGTTGAACGACGATACTTTTTCTTTGTGTCAAAAAATAGTTAGCCTTCTGGTCATGAGAAGCATTGATTAAGCTTTGAGCAATGTCTCAATAAAGGCAGCGAGCGCTCGGACTCCATGACCTCAGTGTATAAACCCCAAACGGCTCAAACATGTAATCACCTGCTAGGTTAGCATATTTACGCAGTTAGTCCTTCAGCCGATGTAGCAGCAGAAGGTGTAAAGGTGCTAAGTTGTCAACGCTGAAATATGAAACTGAATTTATAATGTAGATAAGAACTAACCTTATATTATGGCTTTCTAAAGTCTCAATCTGCCATCATCCACTGCGCCTTTTCTCAATTTAGTTGGGGTATTTCCAGTCTAACTGCAATGCGACTGAAACCTCGATATTTTTCGTGGGACTCCCATAGGTTGTGAAGGTCAAATAGGTATCCATTTGACCTCCACAACCCATGGGCGATATTGAAGGTTTTAGTTACACCAGTTTCAATCTATTTCCGTACGAAATTACATCAAGGTTGATCCAGTTTTAGGTTATTTCTAAAATGTATGACTTTGGATGAACAACAATATTTTTTAGAAAAAGTAACTAGAGAGAAAATGATTCTTGCCTAATACATGATAAACAAACACACTTTATTTGATTTATTTTCACCGACGAGCCATTGCTGATTTGCAAGAAATGGCTTGAAGATTAGCATTTCTTGCAAATCAGCAATGGCTTGAAGATGTGTTAGACAGTGAAGTAAAACACCTTTGATAATGCTGAAAAGCGAAACCGGTTGGTGAAAATAAATCAAAAGTTGTGGAATAGTGTACAAGGGTGTTTGTTCATCATGTATTACTATAGGTTCCACCAAGTGCCAACAATCGAAAGTATAAACTACATTCTGGCAAAAATTCAGTAGATATCATCTCTTTAAGGGGAAAAGACTCCACACACAACTTTGTGGCTCAAATCATCTTCATCTACACGTGGTGCACCTGTTGAAATATTGAAGAAGATTGGCCGTGAAATTTCTTGCCCAATTCTTACTTAATAACTCTATCTACCTGTTGCTTTACAAATCTGGCAGAAACATGAAGGATAATCCTTATTGACTTGCATAAGCATCATTTGTGACCTATACGCATAAATATTTTGATTATTGATTCTTCTTTTTGATAAACGTAGATGGAAATAGTAATAATGTCCTCCATATTTTATGGAACTTATAAAATGAGGGCGTGTTCACTTATCTAATTCTATCAGGGAGTAACCAGCGTTATATTCTGGAGAGGGATCAAGTCACAAGCGTTCTGCACTTTTCTCAACCTCTTACCTCAAATCACTCAAATACGTAATCTCTTGCTCGATTGGCGTACTCGGATTTTAAATCCGTGGCTGGCGGACATAAGTTGATAAGTCACAAATAGCAACTATTCAAAGCGGCGTTTTAAAGGTTTTGAGCTTGTTGCAAATCAGTTTTGTTTAGTGTTTATTTACAGTTGTTTTATAAGGTATTTGATACCATATTTAAGACGGTATCAAATAAATTTTATTCTCCATAGTTTTTACCAATCGTCATTCACAGAGCCTTTTTCCAACTCAGTTGGGGTCGGCTTTCCAGTCTTACTTGTCTAACAGTCTACTGAATCAATCAAAATATTTTTATTCGATATAAGAGCAGCTAATAGACAAACTTTTTAAAGGTCAAGAAATCCGCCGATTCGATGACCACATATCCGAGAAGGGCAAGAAACTCGGCTTGGTTAACATTTTTTTGAATGGTTTAATTAAATAGTACATATTGATTACATACATATATGTTTATGGGCAGCATGTAAAGAATATTATTTCCATGTATCTCTGTCATCAATATATTATATCTTTAATTTGACTGCTTCGGTGGCGTGGTTGGTAGTGCACCAGCTTTCGACTTCTTAGTCTCGGGTTCGATTATATCGAAAATAATAAATAATAAAATAATCGAAATATTTGTGTGATCCACAAATGTTTGTTTCGGAGGTTGGGTGTTTTCCATCTATAGGTATATTATGTATGTATTGAGAAATACGAGTATATAAGCATTGTCTAGATCCCATAGCACAAGCTTATAGCTTAGTTTGCTCTAGGTGACGTTGTGTGAGAATGTCCATAACATTTAATTTTTATTTTTTCATTGATTAGTTATCAACTTATACACAAGTTCACGAATAAGTAGTCATCAACTGTGCATAAATTGATAACTGTTTTGAATCGTGAAGAATACTTGTACATACACACATATATATATATATAGGTAATATTTATTATGTGTATGACCAAATGTGTATGTCAGTGACACACAAAAAACACTCAAAAATCAAGTATTTATTAAAAAAAAATTATACTACCACTTTAAAGTAATATAAGTTTGCCAAGAGCAAACATTTGCCAGTGGTCACACAGAGCGCTCTGATACGTAATTATGTCGCATATGAAACCATTTGTATACCCATAAAAGGGGTATTAAAAGATCGCTTGGGGTTTATATAGTGTAAGAACATAATATATTAGTGATTGCGCTGGCAAAAATGTAGTTTGCAAGTTTTAATGCAGATTCTGCAAGAGCTATCTCTATACTATATCTCTGTTCACGAGGATTGTTTCAATAACCCCCGCCGGAAAACCCATGAACGTTTTAGGGGAAAAACTATCAATAGCACGCCGTTAATATTAAAACATTATTTATGAGTTTTACCCAGGTTGTATATAGTTATCATAGTGTTACCTCCTGTTTCATAATAAAAAAAACTCACACTAAAAATTTAAAGATCATTTATTTGTGCCCAGTTTTGTGAAGATATAAAATTAAATAACCGGCCAAGTGCGAGTCAGACTCGCGCACAAGGAACCCTTTGTGCGCGAGTCTGTCAGTCAGTACCAAAACGGCCCTTAAATATTTATTGAGCGTAGCGACGCGAAGCTCTATCTTAGACGACAAATGTAAATCGTTTGTGTGCCAACTCCTCCGAAACGGCTCGACCGATTTTGACCAAATTTGGCATGCTAGTCGACATCATACCCGGGAGTGCATATCTCTGAAATCAGGAAAATAGAGCATAAAAAAAATTAAGAAAATTTGTTCCACCCAACATTTGCAATTAGTAGCATGCATTGCATACCTAGTTATATTCTATTCATTAATATTTATTGTTATAGCGACAACAAAAATACCTATATTATGTATGAGAATTTTAACTTTCTAACTATCACGATTCACGAGATACAGCCTAGTGATAGATGGACGGACCGACACCGACAGCGGAGTCTTAGTAATATAGGGTTTCCCTATGGGTACGGAACCCTAGAAATTGGTGACAGACAGACGAAAGCAAAATTGTCCAGTATGGCCCTGAAATTTTGACGCATTATAATCTATGGCTATGCTTAGATATCTGTTAATAATTGATTTTAAAACGTCTCTGTTACAAAAGGATTCCTTAGTTTACTGGCTGGCAACTTAATACTCTAATGGGCTGCTTCAATACGGTATCTATTTCAACTGACTTCAACAACATTACGAAGCTTGGGTTAAAATTCAAACTCGTGCGATCTATTAAATATTTTTTACTGGTAAATTTACAATGATCGGAAATGGTAACAGAGGTGAGGGCACGTCTCAATTCGAAGGGCCAAACGACAAACGAAAAGAGGGCGTGTACTCTATATTTCTGCCTACTTTGAATGTATTATCATTAACTATAATAACTAGCGGACGGCCGCGGGATTGCCCGCGTGAAATAGTATTATAGCCTAAATCCTTCCGCGAGAACCAGGGATGCAGTGGCTATTGAGTTTATCGCGAAGACAGACGCGGCAGAGGACTTTGTTTTATAATAATAAACTAGTGGTTCTGTGAGCAGTACACCTCGCGTTATTTTCGCCCCATTTCTCCCCCATTTTCCCCCCAATCGAAAAATCCCTTCGACAAAAGTTGCGCCTTGCAACAAAGAACACTTGTGCCAAATTTCATGAAAATCGGTTGAAAAATGCGGCCTGTAGACCGGAACTGACACACATACCAATAACGCCAAATCGGCCAGTCCTCGAGTTAAAATTGAGACGCTTCGCTCGCTTCGCTCGCTCGGTCAATTAATTGTAGTGATACAGAATACTTCTATTTTAATATTCTGATATTTCTATTTTAAATAAATCAATGAAATCGAAGTGTCTATAAGCACTAGCGGACGCCCACGGCATCGCCCGCTTGACAAATGATATTATAAACTTACCTATTTATGTTGCCTGCGCGTCAGCGTCGCTCGTTAATGGTGGATGATGCTTGGTAGATATAGTTTACACAAACGATTTTCACACGACACTGCCATCACTACACAACATGCGAGACACTTCGCATATTGTTTATTTTTATTTTATTTTTATGATTTTTGTCGTTACTTTTATTTGTGGGTGTAAATCAATATTTATATGCTTATGTGGTATATAATTATCGATCAATACCTATAATAGGCTGTTCATGATTTATTATTTTATATTTTTGTTGCTTTTTCGTTTGTATAACGTTCTCGTGTATAACGTATTGTACCTATGTTCACTTAACATTCAACTCCTAAACCTTCTCTCCCAAATAATTTTCGACCTATCTCTATCCTGCCTTTCCTGTCCAAAGTGCTAGAGTCTTGTGTATACCATCAACTTGCAAGTTTCATCCTACGCAACGACATTCTGGTCATCGGGTTTTCGACCCGGTCATAGCACCACCACCGCCTTACTTAAAGTGACCGACGATATCAGAAATGGCGTGGAGGACGGAAATGTCACGATCCTTGTTCTAGTTGACTTTTCAAATGCTGTTAATGTCATCAGTCACAAGATTCTTTTGTCAAGATTCTGTCAAGATCCTTTCCCACCTTCAAATGTCATCTGATGCGCTGCGTTGGTTCTCTTCTTATCTTCAGGGTCGCCAGCAATCGGTCCGTTTTGACAAGAAGTCCTCGGCATGGTGCGCTCTTGGTGCTGGCGTTCCTCAAGGTGGAATACTATCTCCTATACTATTCTCATTGTTTATTAATTTCTTAACCCAGGAACTTCGATGTGCGTACCATCTATATGCTGACGACCTTCAATTGTATACACAGGTTAGGGTGGATGATTTGCCTGCGGCGATTGGCGAGGTGAATAGGGACATGTAGAACATCAGTGACTGGTCTGAAAGGTTCGGATTGTCTGTTAATCCGGGAAAGTGTCAGGCCATCATTCTTGGTTCCTCGCGTAGACTCAACCAGGACCATATTATCACGCTCCCACCCATTTATTACAATAAAATCGTTATTCCTATTAGTAATGATGTGAAGGATTTGGGCTTGCGCATCGATTCAAACCTAAGTTGGAGTCCTCAGGTAGCTTATGTAAGCCAGAGGATTACAGGGATGTTAAGATCTCTGTACCCCCTGAGAACACTGTTACCGACCACAACCAAGATAACGCTGGTGCAGACTTTACTATTTCCTGTCATTGATTATGGTGATGTGTGTTACTTCGACCTGAATGCAGACCTCCTCAATAAGCTGGACCGTCTTCTAAACAATTGCATTCGATTCGTTCATAATCTTCGTAAGTACGATCATGTCACTAGTTTTCGCTCAGAACTACCGTGGTTACCCATACGACAGCGGCGTAGTTGTCGTGCTCTGACAATGTTCTACAACATCATACATTCTCCGACTACCCCCTCGTACTTGTCTACCCAGATCCAGTATTTGTGCGCCAATCACATTCGCAATTTGCGGTCTGCTGATAATCAGCTTCTTTTGTGCCCTAGTCATACATCTAGTCTTGTCCACTCTTCGTTCTTTGTCCTGTCTGTCCTTCTTGGGAATGCCCTTCCTCTGGATATCAGGATGTCCACTACCCGTTATAGTTTTAAGAAAAAAGTTCGCCACCACTATCTCAATCTACTGACAGAGCTGTCGCAGTAGTATTGGAAGTATCTTTATTGTTTAGTATAATGGCTTTATGTATGTATGTATATGTATATAATTATCTATATACTTTTTTTTTAAACTTTCGCGTTTTGTACACATTATAAACTTAAGACTAACGGGACTAAGTAGGTCTAACGTGACCACGGCTCTTGTAACAGGGCCGAAACGTCGGGTAATAAAGAGGTATGTATATATCTCAATAATCGCGTAAAATACCCGTTAGTCTTAAGTTTATAATAATTATCTATGTTACGTTATATTATGTAGTTTATTGATGGTATGTATTTTTTTTCAAGTATTTCAGATAGTTATGATTAAGTATACCGTGTACGCACCTACCCAGTACATTCTCTGCATCACCCTAAGGTTGACTGGTAGAAAATGCCTCCGGCATTGAGTCCGCCTTTGTACATTTGTTTGTGCATAAAGCTTTATAAATAAATAAATAAATTCTTTTTTATAATAACACCACCCGGCCGTCTCTGAAAATCAGCGCTGTCTGCCTTGCACTACGCAGACAGCATTACGCTGAGAGACGGCCTTTTATTCCACTTCACTGTTGTTTATTTTAGTATCTACAATTTCTTTTTTTTAGTGTTTATTTGCCATATGTTGTCTATTTTTTTTACCATGTTTATTGTGGAGTAATAAATTATTTATTTCTTTCTTTTCTTTTTTCTATACACTAAAACACTTCATCTTAAATCACTGTATCTATTTAAAAAACCTTACCTATTTAGGTAAGGTCAGATATATATGTCAGATGTATATGTCAGATCTTTAAAACTACGCAAGGTATTTACCTTGCGTAGTTTTAAAGATCTGACATACATACGAGTACACTACCCGCATTAATCTATGCCACTATTATAAAGAGGAAAGATTTGTATGTTTGTAATAAATAAATTCAAAAACTACTGTGCCGATTTCAAAAATTCTTTCACCATTGGAAAGTTACATTCACCATGAGTAACATAGGCTACTATTTATCCCGATAATGTGTTCCCACGGGAACCGGGACTGAGTAAAGTAAATCACGCGGGCGGAGCTGCGGCGATCGGCTAGTATCTTATATTTCTCTTTCCATCCAAAGGTTGCCTAGAAGAGATCGCTTCTTAGCGATAGGGCATTGTACATTTATTTTAAGGCACGTTATCTTTAATTAATTTTGTACAATGTACAATAAAGAGTATGTCTTTATTTGCAATAAAGAGTATTTATCTTAAACACTTGTCGGTGGTGCGAGATCTTATGGTGGCGCCCCAGTTTCGGGTTGATATTTGGTTGTATTAAATTTCACTTTTGTGGTACACCTAGGCACTAAAACAGTAAAAGTGCTGTAATTCCAAATTTTTGTACTAAACCAAATATTTTTAATACGTCACAATCTTTAAACGTATGATTTATTTTTCTAGGTCTTATAGTTTTTGAGAAAAACGCAAGAAACTGCGTTTTGCTATTATATTGCCATACCATAGATACCTATACCGAGTTTACCTTAGAAGCATATTTCTATCTTCGGGGGGTCCGCCGCAGACAGCTCGCGCCTTGCGATCATTGCAAGGGGCCGCGGGTGTGTTGCGGCGGACTATGATGGGTTGGCAGTCGTGGCCACCTACATCTCGCCGACACTGGACGAGACTCAGTTTGAGCTATGGCTCACTGAGCTCGACGCCGTCTTCGCTGCGTGCCGTCCTCGCCCTGTCCTGCTCCTGGGAGACTTCAACGCCTGGAGTGTGGCGTGGGGCTCCCGGGAAACCAGGGACAAGGGGAGGCTTCTTGAGGACTGGACCAGAACACGTGGTCTGGAGGTCCTCAACCGGGGGAATGTCGCCACCTTCTGGCGGCGAGGGACCAGCTCGGTCGTGGACGTATCGTTCGCGACTTCTGCCCTCGCCGCCCGTATTACTGGCTGGCACGTGGAGGAGGGTGAGGAGACGCACTCGGACCATCGGTACATCCGGTTCGATGTCGTCCCCCCACCTGACCTCCCACAGCCGGTAGAAAATCCCCCGGATCCGCGTTGGGCACTTCACCATCTGGATCGGGAGGCTCTCCTGGAGGCGTCCATCGTGCAGGCCTGGATTCCGGCACCGGACCGGCCTGCCGATGTGGATGCCGAGGCGGAGTGGTTCAGGGGAGCCATGTCGCAAATCTGTGATGCGGCGATGCCTAGGGTTACACCCAGACCGGCAAGGAAGCAGGTGTACTGGTGGTCGCCGGAGATTGCACAGCTGCGCGCAGCATGCATCTCCGCCCGCCGCCAGTACACCAGGTTTCGCCGGAGGCATCGCCGCCCAGACGACGCGGCAACCCGAGAGGCGGAGCTTTATCAGGCTTACAGGGAGGCTAAAGGTAATCTCCAGGAGACAATAAAGCGGGCCAAGACGGCGGCCCGCGAGGAGCTCCTGGAGACCCTGCAGCAGAACCCATGGGGGCGCCCGTACCTACAGGTCAGGGAGAAACTCCGACCTAGGGCGCCCCCACTGACCCAGAGTCTCCAGCCGCAGCAGCTGGAGCGGGTCATGGGCTCCCTGTTTCCGACGAGCGCGGAGGAGCACGTCCCTCCGCGCATGGCCCCGTCTCTGCCCGACGCGGATAGCACCGGCGAAGACGACGTACCCGAAGTCAGGGTGGGGGAGCTAGGGGCGGCAGTACTCCGGCTTAAACGCCGGAAAATCACTGCCCCCGGACCCGACGGCATTCCTGGCCGTGCATGGGTCCTGGCCCTCGAAGAACTCGGGCCTCGACTGATGGGGCTCTTTAGCGCATGCCTCGAAAGGGGCCAGTTTCCCAAGGTGTGGAGGACGGGGAAGCTGGTCCTGATCCGTAAGGCGGGGCGGCCGGTGGACTCACCGTCCGGATACCGGCCGATCGTGTTGCTCGACGAGGTGTGTAAGCTCTTTGAGCGAATTATCGCGGAACGCCTCGTCGAGCATCTCTCGACGGTGGGGCCAGACCTGGCGGACAACCAGTACGGTTTCCGTCGGGGACGCTCCACCGTGAGCGCGATCATGCGCGTCAGGAGCCTGACGGAGGAAGCAGTCTCGCAGGGCAAGGTGGTGGTGGCGGTGTCTCTTGACATCGCCAACGCGTTCAACACCTTGCCATGGAGCTGCGTTAGGGAGGCGTTCGTGTATCACGGAACGCCTCTCTACCTCCATCGTATTGTCGGGGCCTATCTCTCGGAGAGGGCCATAGCCTTCCCCAGCTGGCTCGGGCCAGCTCGGCGGGATGTGTCGTGCGGTGTTCCACAGGGGTCGGTCCTGGGGCCGCTTCTGTGGAACATCGGCTACGACTGGGTGCTGCGGGGTGCGTTGCCTGAGGGCGTCGGCGTAACGTGCTACGCCGACGATACCCTCGTCACGGCGCGGGGTGCAACGTACCAGGAGGCTGCACTCAAGGTCACGACGGGTGTTGCTCAAGTCGTGGGTCGGATACGGCGGCTGGGACTGGAGGTGGCCCTGCACAAGTCCGAGGTTCTGTGTTTTCACAGACCTCGGAACGGTCCACCTGAAGGTTCCAGCATAAATGTGGGAGGCGTTAGCATCGGCATCAAGCCCTCGATGAAGTATCTAGGGATCGTACTTGATAGCCGATGGAACTTCGGACCACATTTCCGAAGTTTGGTCCCCAAGGTGACACACGCATCGGTCGCGCTTTCGCGACTGATGCCCAACCTAAAGGGACCCAACGCTTCCTGCAGGAGACTGTACCTGGGGATCGTGCGGAGTATGGCCCTATACGGGGCTCCCGTATGGGCGGCGCGGTTGACGGCCAACAACTCAACGCTCCTTAACAGACCGTTGAGGACCTTGGCCGTCAAAACAATAAGGGGCTACCGCACGATCTCCGGAGAGGCTGCATGTCTCCTAGCCGGGACCCCTCCATGGGACCTGGAAGCGAGAGCCCTTGCGTCATTGTTCCAATGGCGCAAGGAGGCGCTGGAGCGGGACCACAGGCCTGCGTCTCGAGAAATCGATGACCGGCGGTCCCAACTCCGACAGGATCTCATGGAGTCATGGAGGGTGCGACTTGAGCAACCCAAGTGGGGTGCCACCATCATCGCGGCGGTGAGACCGATCATGGACGATTGGCTGCAGAGGCAGCATGGTGACCTCACGTATCGTGCGACGCAGATCGTTACCGGGCATGGATGCTTCGGTAGCTATCTGTTTCGCATCCATCGTGAGGTCACACCCCGGTGTCAACACTGCGAGGTTTCCGACGACGACACCGCACTCCACACGTTGGTGGAGTGCTCAGCGTGGGCGAGTCAGCGCCGGGACCTCGTAGTGGGTCTGGGCGTGGATACCCTCTCGCTGGAGACCATGCTTCAAGCCATGGTCTCCAACGGGAGTAGGTGGAACGCGGCCGTGTCCTTCTGCGAGCAAGTCGTACTCGCGAAGGAGGCGGCCGAGAGGGAGAGGGAGCGTACCCTCCCCGCCGAGTTCCGTAGTCAGCGGCGAGGCCGCCGCAGACTCATCTACGCCCAAGACCATCGACCTCCATGATCGGGGCCTGAGGACGGCGGGATCGCCACCCGTCGTCTTTACAGAAGCAGGCTAGAAGGGTTGCGTGCTGCGGGGCCTTTGCCCCATAGCACGCAACCAGATTCACTCACTGACGCGGGATAAAACCCTACCCCCAACGACGCGGGATTCTCATCCCGACCCAACCCCCGCAGAGACCACAGAGGTGGTCAAAGTCCGCCGGGCGCCACTGGAAATACGTTCTGCTTGTAACCAGAGACGCCCGGCAACGGACGTTAGAGCGGCCGCGGCCTTGGTCGCGGAACTAAAAAAAAAAAAAAAAAAAAAAAAGAAGCATATTTCTAACGAGATTTCAACGAATTCGTAACCTATTTGTCAGCATAATTCACTCAGTTTTTGACCTACATCGATAATTTTAACATTTTGGCATGTTCTTGTCGCATTCCTTACATACATATAAAGGTCGCCCGGTTTTAAATTTTACATATTAAACTTCAGTTTTTTTTAAACAAACCATCTATACCGTTGGATACCTCTCCGGAGGCGCTTTCAGGCGGTACAGATTTCAATAGTAAAAACCTATATTTAGTTGCAGAAATCTTCAGTTCGTGGTGCATCTGAGGATCACAGGATCACATAGTAGTTTCCGAATCGTTTATTCAAAATTTTGTTCTAGACCTAGACTTTTTATTCCACCATATTAAAGTTCATCTCGTCATCATCAATACCTTTATCTGGACACCCCTTTTCTTGATAAGGGTTATTTGGTTGTATTAAATTTCACTTTTTTTAGTAAAAGTGCTATAATTCCAAAATTTTGTACTAAACCTGATATTTTTATTACGTCACAATATAGCCCTTCTAAATACTTATCTTTAAACGTATCATTTGTTTTTCTAGGTCTTATAGTTTTTGAGAAAAACGCAAAAAACTGCGTTTTGCTATTATAAAGCCATACCATAGATGCGGCCTTGAGCGAGTGACGGAGGCCTGGTATAGGTACCAGGCCTCCGTCACTCGCTCAAGGCCGCGCGCTATATACCTACCGCTCGGCGTACCTTCGAGAGTACAAACTGACAGAGGGCTGCCGTACAAAAAAAAAAAAAAAAATATAAAATAAGAGCGCTTACGCTTCGAAATGCAGAAACCACGTAATTATTGTGCGGATTATAAAAGTTAGAGGTTGGGGGACACATTTTACCACTTTGCAAGGGTCTCTCGCGCAAACTATTCAGTTTAGAAAAAAAATGATATTAGAAACCTCAATATCATTTTATGACCTATCCATAGATATTATTTATTTTCTATTTAGGGCTCCGTACCCAAAGGGGAAATACAGAACCCTATTACTAAGACTTCACTGTCCGTCTGTCTGTCTGTCTGTCTGTCCGTCCGTCTGTCCGTCCGTCTGTCACCAGGCTGTATTTCATGAACCGTGATAATTAGTATACCTTGAACCGTGACATAGTAAATTTGTGGTGAGGGTTCCTACAGACCGCATCGACACTGTCATGACTCCCGAGTTCTGGCCGAATGGGGTGAAGTTCCGGCGCTTCAGGGGACCCGACCCGCGACACGTCGATGTCATTACGTGCTCATTAGGTTAAGATATATTTATATATATTTTTATAATAAGGTATTTTTTTGTAATATTCATATGTATTTTTAAGTTTAAGGTACACCCACTCTATGACAGTTTTTTTTGGTCCTCTAATTCCCAAATAATAATTCCCATAGCCAGTACAGATGTTACATACCACTAATCTATGGGCCGTAGAATAAGTTAATATAACATCTTGTAACTGTTCTCATGTAGCCTGAAATAAACGATAAAAAAATAAAATAAATAAATAAAATAAAAAAATTATTGATTCGTAACATCTATATATTTAATACGACAATTTGTCTGCCTGTCTGTCCGTCCGTCGCGTTTTTCAATTTTTTTTTTTGAGGCGATACGATGTTCGTCAGGATAACTAGTTCGTTTTATTACAATAATCATAATAGGTACACCCAGGCCGCGGCCGCTCGAACGTCCGTCGCCGGGCGTCTCTGGTTACAAGCTGAACGTATTTCCAGTGGCGCCCGGCGGAGGTACAACCCTAGCGCATTCTTACGATGGTGTCAATCGCACGGCAGGCAACACAGTCTCGACTCTTCAATTACTACAATTCTTCTCGTTCTGTGCAGCAGATATTTTTATTAAAATTTTGTAGGTTAATATAGAGTAGGTATTTTCGCTTTTGTATGGGAGTGATGTATCTGTTACTATTTATTAATCTGTGCCTATACCGAGTTTACCTTAGGAGCATATTTCTCCCCTCCATGGGACCTGGAAGCGAGAACCCTCGCGACAAGGAGAAAGGAGCATATTTTTAGCTAGATTTCAACGAATTCGTAACCTATTTGACAGCATAATTCGCTCAGTTTTTGACCTAAGTACATCGATAATTTTAACATTTTTGGCATCCTTTTTTCGCGCCCGTTACATACATATAACAATACGATTTGCTTGCGCGTAAGTCGATCGGTACCTAGTCGGGCGTTCGGCCGTTTTCGGCGCCCCCCATATGACGGCGCCCGGTACGGTCGCACCGCTCGCACCGCCCTAGGGCCGCCCCTGCTACACAGGCAAACTTAAAGCTTTATCTACCAGTCAACCACACAGGCTACGTGGAGAATAATCCATTTCACTGAAATATCAACAAAAAATATATCAAAATGCGACGTGACCGGCTCGTGTTGGTCGTAAATTAAACCATTTTATAGAGTGGAACGTTGAAACTGATCTTCGTCTATTTGCGTTGTGGTTCAGGAATGAAAGGAAAATACCGATGGAGTTTCTATCACAGGCAAGCTATAAAGTCAACTAAAAGATTTATCTGTTGAAAACTTTTTAAAAATTCTGTTTTTCAGCATTATCAAAGGTTCTTCACTTCACTGTCTAACATATCTTCAATAGCTTGGATATACTTTCTGATTTCGTAATCTATACCTATCTAGGAGGAGTTTAACGAGATACGACTGATTATACTAATTTTGATCTTAGTTTTAAAGGTTTTTTATTTTCATTTGAGTCGCCTGCGCAGTATATCTATCTATTGAGACAAAATTAATGAATTGCTTTTCGTTTGTCCAACAACGGCTGGACCAAAGGCAACAAAATCTTACGTGCCAGCCGCTTTGGCACAGCCAATTAAAGTCCTGGGCGTCTCGGACTCCTACCTAATATTTATAATCTTTATAAATATAAATATTAATATAGTTTATAAGCAATGAAGTATGCTAACTTATTCTCAAACAATTTTACAATATGAATCACAAAAAAATAGTCATAAATATTGATAATTAAATATATTATAATTGACCGAGCGAGCGAAGCGTCTCAGTTTCAACTCGAGGACTGGCCGATTTGGCGTTGTTTGTCTTTATGTATGTATGTGTGTCAGTTCCGGTCTACAGGCGGCATTTTTCAGCCGATTTTCATGAAATTTGGCACAAGTGTTCTTTGTTGCAAGGCGCAACTTTTGTCGAAGGGATTTTTCGATTGGGGGGGAAATGGGGGAGAAATGGAAAATAACGCGAGGTCTACTGTTCGCAGAACTACTAGTTTAATAGTAAAATTATTTATAAATGTTTGTTTTTTTTAATGAAATAAATAATACGACGTATAAAATAAATTAACAGTCAGTAATCTGTGTACATTTGAAGATACTCAGAACACAATCTTCAACAAACTTGTGTCATTCCAAACTGAAACTGCTCTACTCGTTACAGCTAATCACAAGTTATATTTAGGTATGTTAACATTAATGTTTGTTCATTGAGGAAATGGTTACAACATGTTAGATATAAGAAACTTAGCTTGAACTGTTAAGAGACCCCTAAGGAGAAGACTTTAGAATGGAGGATAGAAAATGAGAGTGCTAAGTCAAAGTGCCGTCGAGACCTGAAATATTCCTTTTTTCGGCGACAAAATAAAATGACTGAACTGAAAGACTGTAGAGGGGAACAAAGAAACATACATACAAATATACATACACTAGTGGTCGCCCGCGACTTCGTCCGCGTGGTAATTTGGACTTTTTCTCGTTCCCGTCGCGCCGCGTCATATTTTGAACAATTCACACAATATCTTTATAATTTATAGCCTATGTGTTATTCTGATGTATAAGCTATATTATTGTAAAGTTTCATTAAAATCCATTCAGTAGTTTTTACGTGAAAGAGTAACAAACATCCATCCATCCATACATAACTAATCCATACAAAACTTTCGCGTTTATAATATTAGTAGGATATGCGTGAAATACATAACTCTCGCTGACGCAGTCGGGTAAAAATAAGATTGGCAGGTAAACAGGTGGTAAATTACACATCCACACTTTGCCAGTATTAAGTTGACCTCACGGTATAGGTGTAGGTACTTAACCACTCTGTAATTCAAACCAAAATTCTAATAGCCAGAATGTTACATAGAATCTCAGCACTCCGCATCAAATAATCCAAAGTGCCCCAAAAATCAACAAACACGCCTCCTATTACGTGAATTTATAACACAATATAATTAACACAATTTTACAAGTACTTAAGTACTATTAATTTAATCAACCAACCCGTTTATTACGGTTTATTGAAATTCCACTTTTGAAAACTAAGCAGCTGGGCTTAAGGCGAGAGGAATTTAATTTAAAACTGCGGTTTCTATCAGAATTTTATTTAAATGAGATTCACGGAGTCAGAAACCTTTCTGTTAATGATTTGTGTGAGTAATATAACGTAGATGACGTTATATTAGCCCAAATAAAGCTTAGGCTATAGGATCTTAACGACTAATTAACATACTTATATATTTCAAAATACATACATAATACCTATACATAAAAAACACCCAAACTACTAATTAAACATTTAATTTTGTGAATCACACAAATATTTAATTTGACCCGGGAATCGAACCCGAGACTCCGAAGTAGAAAACCGATGCACTACCTACCGACCATGCCACCGAAACTGTCACATATTATATAGCTATCGAATGATGTCAAAATTTACGAGCCACAAACCAGCTAAGCAATAGATGACGTCACCACCGGATCACCGTCAGCCACCGTAGATCCACGTCACCACCGTCGACCACAGTCATTGGTGGCTTAACTGGCGCTGGTTTTCTCTAACCGACTTCAAAAAAAGAAATTTGTTATTTCATATCTTTCGACTGGGTGAACAGTTTTTTTTAATTACTGCTTCCCGACTGGTCTCATTTTACCTTGGTCCCATTCCGACCATTATTTAGTCTCGTTTCGGTAATTTGAAGTCGGTTTTTTGTAGCCAAATGGTAAATAGGGAACTCTATTACTGAGATATAATTTATGCTTTCGATTGTCGGCACTTGGTGGAACATATGTACTTAGACGTACATATATACTTAGTACCCGCATTAGTTTTATATTGTAATCAAGTATGCAGGCCAGTGTTAGCCTCATGATTAATTTAATAACAGAAAGTATATGAAGTGTTTTTAAAATATGTGAAGTGAATTAGTGTAAAACACTTTTGAAGATGCCATAGAGCGAAACCGGTCAGGTCCTATTACTAATTAAAAAATTGTGGAATATCTGTACAAGTGAGTCATTTCATAATGTAGTATACTGAGACTTAGCTGTCCGTCCGTCCGTCTGTCTCCAGGCTGTTTCTCATGAACCGAAATAGTTAGAATGTTGAAATTTTCACAGATGTTGTATTTCAATGTGCCGCTATAACAACAAATATATACTAAAAAACAGAATGATATAAATATTTAAGGGGGTTTCCATACACCAAAAGTGATTTTTTTGCAGTTTTGGAACAGAACCCTTTGTGTGCAAGTGTAACTCGCACTTAGCCGGTATTTTTGCTATTATGTTCGTATGAATATCGGTGTGTTGTTTATCTCCGAACAGTTCCGTTAAGGTAGTCAGAGACAAAAGCTGCTGTGACCTGATTAATGCCAGGATGATATAGATAAGGATCTCTTTGTTGCATTACATTGTATTGACGTTATTATCTATGTTAGATAGTTAAGTAATTATTACGATATGTTCGGCTGTAGACTTCGCGAACAATATAACATTAGGTATATGAGCATCAATGAAAAAAAATGTGTTTATAGTATACAGTTTTTTTAATGCTTCTCAGGACCAGTAGGGTGAATATTTTCTGGCCCAAAGAATAAGTATCGCCATCCAACGTGGCAACACAGCCAGTATTTTGGGAACCTTCCCAGTCGGCAATGACGCGGAGGATTTCTTTAACAATATTTTAAATATAATATAAAAAAAAAGAATTTTTGAAATCGGCACATTATTTTTTGAGTTTATTCATTACAAATATACACACAAAAATACAAATCTTTCCCCTTTATAATAGTAGTATAGATTTATTTATTACAAAATAACAATCTTTGTGAGAAACTGGTCTAGGATCTGAACTAGAAAATCCCCTCAGACAGATTACCAGTCTTTCCACATACAACAGGTCTCAGACATGTAATTCACCTCTGCCTACTCCTTCGGGAATATAGGCGTGACATAAAATAATTAATTACTGTAGCTTATTTTAGAGGGGCTCGTGGTCTAGTGGCTTCTAGTGGTAACCGACAATGTTAACACATTGCAAAGGTTAAGCAACATCGAGTCTGGCCTGTCTTAGGATGAGTGACCATTTCTTAAGACATTGAGCAGAGGCACGTTAAGCCGTGTCGGTCCCAGTTGTCATACAAACATCTATGGCAGTCAAAATTAAAAATCCGACCGGTCTAACTACAGAACTTCGATATCGCCCATGGCTTGAGTCGCTTGACGGAAAATATCGAATTTCAGCGGCGAGGAAATCGGCCCCAACCGCGTTGAGTTTTTTATTTAATTACCGTAGCTGCCTCTCTAATCAAACGTATTACGTTTCATGGGCTTTGACACTAACTTTTTTGATTCCATCGTTCTGATCTGAATAAAGTTCAGACATAAACCGCTGGTTGAAATTAAATTCTCGTCGTTTCCTAACCAGTGGCTTAGTTTCCGATACGGAATTTCAATAAAGGGTTTAATAATACATTTGAATTCATTACAAGAAGCAAACGCTTACGGGACAATCGCAAGACTGACTGAACGACAGTCAGTCTTGTGATTGTATATACAGCCATCCTACTAATTATAGGGTAAAATAGGAAATTGCCTTGGTAGTATTTTGAATAAAATAAAAACCTTCATGGTGTTTTTTTTTTTTTTTTTAATCTTAATTCCGCGGCCCAATGCCGCGGCCGCTCTAACGTCCGTTGCCGGGCGTCTCTGGTTACTAGCAGAGGGTATGTCCAGTGGCGCCCGGCGGACTTTGACCACCTCTGTGGTCTCTTCGGGTGTTGGGTCGGGACGAGAATCCCGCGTCGTTGGGGAAGGGTTTTATCCCGCGTCAGTGAGTGAATCTGGTTGCGTGCTATGGGGCAAAGGCCCCGCAGCACGCAACCCTTCTAGCCTGCTTCTGTAAGGACGGCAGATGGCGATCCCTCCGTCCTCAGGCCTCGATCATGGAGGTCTATAGTCTTGGGCGTAGTCGCGGAGTCTGGGGCGCCCTGGCCGCCGACTACGGAACTCGGCGGGGAGGGTACGCTCCCTCTCCCTCCCAGCCGCCTCCTTCGCGAGCCGATGACTTGCTCGCAGAAGGACACGGCCGCGTTCCACCTACTCCGGCTGGAGACCATGGCTTGAAGCATGGTCTCCGGCGAGGGGTATCCACACCCAGATCCTTTACGAGGTCCCGGCGCTGGCTCGCCCACGCTGAGCACTCCACCAACGTGTGGAGTGCGGTGTCGTCGTCGGAAACCTCGCAGTGTTGACACCGGGGTGTGACCTCACGATGCATGCGAAACAGATAGCTACCGAAGCATCCATGCCCGGCAACGATCTGCGTCGCACGGTACGTGAGGTCACCATGCTGCCTCTGCAGCCAATCGTCCATGATCGGTCTCACCGCCGCGATGATGGTGGTACCCCACTTGGGTTGCTCAAGTCGCACCCTCCATGACTCCATGAGATCCTGGCGGAGTTGGGACCGCTGGTCCTCGATTTCTCGAGACGCAGGCCTGTGGTCCCGCTCCAGCGCCTCCTTGCGCCATTGGAACAATGACGCAAGGGCTCTCGCTTCCAGGTCCAATGGAGGGGTCCCGGCTAGGAGACATGCAGCCTCTCCGGAGATCGTGCGGTACCCCCGTATGGTTCTGACGGCCAAGGTTCGAAGTGGTCTGTTTAACAGAGTCACGTTCCCCTTGACCGCCAACCTATCCGCCCACACGGGAGCCCCGTATAGGGCCATCCTCCGCACGATCCCCAGGTACAGTCTCCTGCAGGAAGCGTTGGGTCCCTTTAGGTTGGGCATCAGTCGCGAAAGCGCGGCCGATGCCTGCGTCACCTTGGGGACCAAACTTCGGAAATGTGGTCCCAAGTTCCATCGGCTATCAAGTACGATCCCTAGGTACTTCATCGAGGCCTTGATGCCGATGCTAACGCCTCCCACATTTATGCTGGAACCTTCAGGTGGACCGTTCCAAGGTCTGTGAAAACACAGAACCTCGGACTTGTGCAAGGCCACCTCCAGTCCCAGCCGCCGTATCCGACCCACGACTCGAGCAACACCCATCGTGACCTTGAGTGCTGCCTCCTGGTACGTTGCACCCCGCGCAGTATCGTAGGCGTAGCACGTTACGCCGACGCCCCTAGGCAACGTACCCCGCAGCACCCAGTCGTAGCCAATGTTCCACAGAAACGGCCCCAGGACCGACCCCTGTGGAACACCGCACGACACATCTCGCCGAGCTGGCCCGAGCCAGCTGGGGAAAGCTATGGCCCTCTCCGAGAGATAGGCCCCGACAATACGACGGAGGTAGAGAGGCGTTTCGTGATACACGAACGCCTCCCTAACGCAGCTCCATGGCAAGGTGTTGAAAGCGTTGGCGAGGTCAAGAGACACCGCCACCACCACCTTGCCCTGCGAGACTGCTTCCTCCGTCAGGCTCTTCACTTCCTTCCTTCTGGGTGTAACCCTAGGCATCGCCGCATCGCAGATTTGCGACATGGCTCTCCTGAACCACTCCGCCTCGGCATCCACATCGGCAGGCCGGTCCGGCGCCAGAATCCAGGCCTGCACGATGGATGCCTCCAGGAGAGCCTCCCGATCCAGATGGTGAAGTGCCCAACGCGGATCCGGGGGATTTGCCACCGGCTGTGGGAGGTCAGGTGGGGGGACGACATCGAACCGGATGTACCGATGATCTGAGTGCGTCTCATCACCCTCCTCCACGCGCCAGCCTGTAATACGGCGGGCGAGGTCAGGGGAAGCGAACGTTACGTCTACGATCGATTCCCCCCCCCGCCGCCAACAGGTGGCGACATTCCCCCGGTTGAGGATCTCCAGACCACGTGTTCTGGTGAACTCCTCCAAAAGCCTCCCCTTGCCCCTGGTTTCCCGGGAGCCCCACGCAGTACTCCAGGCGTTGAAGTCTCCCAGGAGCAGGCCAGGGCGAGGACGCAACGCAGCGAAGACGACGTCGAGCTCAGTGAGCCATAGCTCAAACTGAGACTCGTCAATGTTCGGCGAGATGTAGGCGGACACGACCGCAAACCCTTCGTATTCCGCCGCAACACACCCCTGGCTGCTTGCAATGAATGCAAGGCGCGAGGTGTCCGCGGCGGAACCCCCAAAAATAAAACAGGCCGAGGCCTCCTGGTCCACCGGTCACCCGTGTAAGGATGGGATGTACGGAGAGAAATTAAAGATGTTATTGGTTTCACGATCTAATTTAATATGCCTGTTAAATGAGGATTACCTGCTATTATAAGTAGTAGGTAGTAGGTAAGTAGTAGGTACTAATTATAAGTAGCGTCATTCAATGTATGACGACTACACTACATCTCCCTTCTTTTTAAAAAAAATAAAATAATATACATGTTTATTTTATTTTGAAAAGTATACAATTTTCTTAAAAACTAAACATACATTGAAATAGAAATAATAAGTGAGTAAGATAAGCTTTAATTTTTAAATAATTTTGTTCTATTTTTGTGAACTGTTTCAATATTATTGTCTTTAATTATCCGAACATTAGGCGAAGTATCTTCTAAAACTTTAAAAGGACCATTAAACACACTCTGAAATTTATTGCAATTTTCATTTTGTACTAATATTAGATCATCAGGCTGGTATACAATTGGGTTAACTTTCTTATCATAATCATATTTCCTGATATTCTTTGATAATAACAAATTTTGCCTGGCTTGTTCTTGAGATTTCTGAAGTCTATATTTTAAAGATAACGGATAATCATCAGTGTTATAAAGTGGTTCAACTTTCTGAGTCAAGTTCGAAGGTAATTTACAGAGCTTTCCAAAAACTAACTCATATGGTGTAAATTTAGTAGAAGAATGAACAGCAGTATTATAACTAAAACACCAATACGGAACCCATGTGCTCCATTCTCTAGGATTATTGTCAGTCTGTATACGAAGAAATGCATTTAAATTTTTGTGTGTGTTTTCTAGAGAACCAATAGACTCATGATGATAAGCGGTAGAGAATAGTTGTTTAACATCAAGTAGTTTACAGACCTCGGTCATTGTTGATGCTATGAACTCTGAACCTCTGTCTGTCGCGATTTCTCGCGGTATACCATACCTTAAAATGAAGTTTTCCACGAAGGATTTAGCTACGGAGACTGCATCCTTACGTTCTAAAGGAAAAGCTGACACGAATTTAGTGAGTTCGCATTGAATAGTTAATATGTAAACCTTATCATAATAATCCTTATCTAGGGGCCCAACTAAATCTAAAAATATTTTATCAAATGCACCCATCGCAGTTGTCGTCACAACCATAGGCTCTTTGATAGGTAGAGAAATAAAATAAAATAAAATATAAAATAAAATAACGTTTATTATCTTTGAAATTTTCAGAAAATTATTTAGATTCGTCAGAAGTTGGTGTGACTCTACCGAGGGTTCCAAAATGCAACGAGACTGAGAAGAGCCCTCAAGAAACTCAGCTCGGCTTTTTTCAAAATATTTCATCTTAAATCTAATACAGAGTTATTTAGAAAGGAGCAATTCGTTACGTTGTTACAACCAGGCCGCCTTGTCATCTAAGAAATCATTAATACTATAATAAGCTTTATGGCACAATTTACTTTTTATTAGTTTTTTAAATTTATTGACAGATAAATTTGCTATTTCGGTTGGCAATGTATTGTACATTCGAATAAAGTTCCCCGCAAAAGAATTACTCACTTTATGAAGCCTAAATTTAGGAACAGCCAGTTTATCCTTATTTCTTAAGTTTAGATTATGATTATCACTATTTTTCACAAATTTACTTTTGTTCTTGTGGGTATACAATAAAATTTCATAAATATTGAATTTCATAAATATTAAATTAGATAGAGAATGCTTCTGCATTTGGCATTTTTTACATTTTGTAACAAAATTGGTTACATCACCTTCCATGCCTGGCCAAAAATAAGACCGTTTAATGCTTTTCAACATTCTTCTTATTCCGGCATGACCGCTAGTTGGAAGGATGTGATAGTCATTTATAATTACCTTTTTGTCGTCATCTGACATTACTCTTGTAACTCCTTTTAAAATATTAAGTCGTGGTCCGGACCATATTTTTCTAGCATTAATTTCTTTTGACAACCAGTCAATAAATTCGCTACAACTTGCAAGTTTTATAATAAAGACTTCCTTTATATTCATTTTACTACAATATTGCTCCAGTTCACTCACGTATGCGTCTCGCGTCATATATGATCGTAAATCTGGACATGTATATAGTCTTAATTCATTTTCTTTATATAAAAATAATTCTGAGTTTTTTAAACTCATGCGCATCTTTTTCTGAGAAACGAAACATAGGTCAACACAATCTAAAGGCTTTTTAAGCATTTCAACTACTTTCAGTTGATCAGGCTGAAAATCAGTTGTAGGCACCGATAAACTAGGTTGAATATTCTGTTCCTTATCTAAAATCCTTTGCTGACGTCTAGTCATTACCTTTATTACTCCTTCATTCATTTCTTTCAAATCATCTGACGTAATTTTCACTCGAGATAAAGCGTCTGCTGGCACATTATCCTTTCCTTTTATATATTCAATCACAAAATCATACTCCTCTAAAACAAGTCGAAACTTAGTTAATCTACTAGATGGATTGTTCATATTGAACAAATATATTAAAGGGCGATGGTCAGAAAAGATTTTAAAAACTTTTCCGAATAAATACGGTCGGAAATATTTGACCGCCCAAACTATAGCAAGCATTTCTTTCTCTATAGTTGGATAATTTAGTTCGGCTTTATTCAAACTACGACTCGCGTAGGCAACTGGCCTATCGTCCTTATTACATAGAACCGAGCCTATCGCTAAACCTGAGGCGTCTGTGTACAAATGAAATTCATTGTCATTTGATAAATCCGGATATTGCAATAATGGTGGAGAAGCTAGACTTTTTTTCATTAATTCAAATGATTTATCGCATTCACTTGTCCAAGTGAATTCAGCGTTTTTCTTTAATAGTTTATTTAATGGAACTGCAATTTCTGCAAAATTTGGAATGAAACGACGATAATAATTTGAAAAAGCTACAAACCGTCTGACTTCATCTGAACTTTTTGGTATTGGGTATTTTTTTATAACACTTGTTTTTTCAGGATCTGGTTTCACCCCCTCAGCACTAACCACGTGTCCTAGATATAATAATTCTTTAACCAAAAACTTACATTTACTGGGATTCAGTTTCAAATTAACTTTACGTAGTCTGGATAAAATATCGACTAGATTTTTATTGTGTTAAATTTAGATTTCGTCCTATGCAGACTAAATCGTCCATGTACAAAAGACATTTTTCATAATTTAATCCTGATAACGCTATTGACATTGCTCTTGAAAAGGCTCCTACACTAGACTTTAGACCAACTGGAATTCTTTTCATTTGGTACTGTTTGTCAAAAGTGAACGCTGTACATTTTCTACTGTTTGGTTCTAACTTAAACTGATAGTAACCATTTTGAAGATCTAGGTGACTAAAATACATGGCACCTGAAAGTGAATCCAAAATATCTACAATGTTAGGGAGAGGAAAACGATCCTCAGCAATATTTTCATTTAATTTTCTGTAATCAACAACTAATCTATACTTTTTTATGTTAGAATCGGATTTTTTTGGAACTAAAAGTAAAGGACTCGACCATTCACTAGTACTTTCTTCAATTATATCATCCTGTAACATTTTTTGAATTTGTTTCTGTATTTCCCCTCTTTGAAACATAGGTAATCGGTACTGTTTTGTATAAATCGGCACCGTATGAGGTTTTAAAATAATTGACTGTTGATAAATACTACTTGTAGATAATTTATCCCCTTCTAAATAGAAAACATCGCCGAATTTCGCACATATTTTCTCAATTTCCAACTGTTCCTCAACATTCAAATAATTTAATTTTAATTCTTTAAATAACTTCTTTACTCTATCGGCATTAATAGTAGGTTTATCAAAACAAAGTAATGAATAATCCGACAAGTTTTCCATTTCCGGACTGAAGAAACTTAAACTTATTTCCTCGTCTCGTGTATTTAAAATCTGGATAGGTATTTTACCATTTAAAGGTCTCACAATACATCCTGCCATATAAACACCTTCACACAATTGTTTTGGCAAAACCAAGCATTCGTCTTTCGAACTCGTCGACACAAAATGTAATGACTCACATCTTGGCATTAAATTAATATATTTTGCACCCCTCATAGGTGGTTGTAAAGATAAACAAATTTGGACATTATTGTTTATCAAGCTTAACGTATCTAATTCTAAATCTAATTTCGCATTATGTGCCTTTAAGAAATCTAAACCTAATGTCCCGTCACTCTTACAACATAAATCTTTGAATACATGAAACCTGTGTACAAATTCCAATTCCTTAAATAAAAGTGTTAAATCAACAAATCCGATTGAGTTGATCTCACCACATACTCCGTTCATTCTTACTTTCCCTATTTGGAATGGAATGTTATTCTGTTGCAAGGTATCATATTTTACAGCACTAAGTGACGCACCCGTATCAACTAACCAACTATATGACCCTGTTACTAAGTAACAAAGGAACTGAATTATAATTATTATAATAACAAATAGGTGTATGATTATTCTCGTTGCTCACGAAAAAACTGACTGGTAGTGGGTTCAACAATATTATCCTGGGAATCTAATCTCGTAACAGTATTAACATAATTCTGACCACGACTTCTACGATAATTTCTGTTCATGTACGTACCTCTGGGTGTATGGTTACCTCGGTAGGTATGTGCATCTCGTTGCTGCCCGCGGTTAGGGTGACCAAAACCACGGAAACTAGACTGTCCACGCTGGTTGAAGTTAACACCGCGTGCCTGAAAATTTCGTCCCCTGGATGAATATGAGGTTTTATTTGGAAAATAATACCTGTGGGATAATTTCAAAATGCTTTCGTCTGAACGCATACAAGTCTGTTCATCCGCCGCACCTCGGATGGCATCTTTTAAAGAATCATAATTTCTTACAGATATTATAGTACTTAAGTTACTATTTCGCAAACCAGTGGCAAATCGGTTTATGGCCATTTTTTCGTTCAAGGGCTTAAGAACATCATATTTTTGAGTGTTACCATCAGCCTGCGAAATGGTCAAATTAACAAATAAATTCTCAATTTGTTTACCATAGTCCTCGATGTCTCGCTGACTTTGCGTACACCGCATCAATTGTTGCTGCAACGCTGTAAAAGACTTTTTGGGCAAAAGATATTTTTTCATATCATCAACAAGGCCTTGCAAACTACTATAGCTCTGAGATAATCGTAGCTTGGCATTTTCTGATAACCGTGTTTTCAAAATGAATTGAATAAGAGTCGAATTCCCTTTATCATCAATTAGAGAACTATATAGTTCTATTGCGGAAATTAATTGTTTCGTTACATTTTCTGAACCGTCCATGACCGGAAGTAAAGATACTGCCGTTTTTAAATTAAAAGACTCCATTTTTTCACTTTGAGCTTTTGGCAAAGATAAAACATAGGTGCATAAATCCTTAATCTCTTTAGATAACTTAGTAACTTGATCCGTAAATTTATTTATTACACTTAGTTCACTCTCATTAATATTCTTAATATTACTATGCAAAAGTAACAACTCTGTATTAAAAGTATCTAGAATTGTATTTGCCTCTATATATTTTTGCAAACTAATAGAACCTTCACGACGCTTAGGTCCAATTTTTATCAAGTATGTTCTAATTTCAAGCAACTCCTTATAACATTCTTCTATTTTTTCTGCCATGAATAATATCTTAATTTAATATTATTATAAATCATTTTGTACCATTACATACAAATATAATAATAGTAACTAGGTATAATTATAACTCTACAATATAAAGTCCACTAAATAAGTCCTTGAAGTACATACCGTACATTATTATTAACCTTATGTGTACAGCACCTTTTAAACACTAACACGATATATATTTCTCGCAATTTTTCTTATTTTTTTTTTTTTATGTATATTGTTCTAACTGTAGTGACAGCATATCACACAATTCTTACTCCTGGCTGCTCGTCTTGGGTACCGGGCATACTGCGCATCTCCTGACCTCGACGAAACCAACTGCTTGACCATCTAAATTGGTGTTCATGGGTTTCCCGCCGTATCCACTGACGGTGACATTTCCCATATAGGCGATACACAATATATAATAATGCAACCACTAAAACCAGACAAATCACCCCCAACATATGAGTGATTGTACTCGTGTGACTTTGCATTTGCTCTAACTGCGACGCGTTGGCCTCCACTCGCGTTCTGGGCTATGATTACAGATTCCTCCTTTGACTGCTGTTTACCCATTTTTCACAACAACATTCACTACGAAACCGCAAAAAATGTTCGACGCGATCCGCCACAATCAAAACAGTAATTGCACTCATCACTTATTCTATTGTTTTAGAACTTGTAACGCGTAAAATTACAACTCCATATTTGGCGATCGGAATGCAGCGCGAACCCGATCGCTTACTGGCAGGGTCGCCATGTAAGGATTTGATGTACGGAGAGAAATTAAAGATGTTATTGGTTTCACGATCTAATTTAATATGCCTGTTAATTATAAGTAGCGTCATTCAATGTATGACGACTACACTACACCCGGGTCACCCGGGAGGGTGGACGTAGTACGGCTGGGCGACCACGGCCAAGTTAATGGACCATTGCGCGATGCTCTGGTACAGAAGATCCTGAGCAGCGCGGCAGTGGTTTAGGTTCACCTGCAGGATGCGGACATGGGCGTACATTAATGGACGTCCATGTCAGTATCCCGCCGCGAACTTAGCCGCGCAGAAGCGGCTTCCCCGCTGCCTGCAGCGGACGGACGAGGCTTTGGCCTCGAGGCAGCGCAGGTACGGCTGCCGACCCTATGGTCCACCGTTTTGCCCTCCGCCTCGCACCTATAACAGCGAGGCGGGGCCTCGCAGCCATTGGCCTTATGGCCGGGCCGGCTGCAGCGGAAGCACCGATCGCCCACGGTGTCTTCCGCTGTGCACTGCACTCCTACGTGCCCTACCACCATACATCGGAAACATCTCGTTTCCCGGGCACGCAGGAGGTGCACCTGCGCCTTTAAGAAGCCCCCTACAAGGAGGCTTCATCCGTCCGCTATTTTCAATGCCGCCGCGACGGGGCACTGGACGACTGTCGTGCCATGGCCAGTGGGGCTGAAGAAAATCTCTCCAGCCTTAATCTGGTCATGGGGACAGCCACCCGCCTCCACGACGGCGGAAATAATCTCCTCCGTTGTGGCCGCGTCATCCAGACCAGAGATGCGCAATTCTGGAGAGATTTGATGGGTCTGGTGACGCGGACGGCTTCAGTGTCCAGCGTCTCCCTCAGCTTAGCCGCTAGGGCGTCAGCTTTGGAGCCGCTGGAGACGCCGGAGACCTCGAGGAGGCGAGCGCCGGTGCGAGTGTTCTTGCACCGGAGCCCCCCCTGAATGTCGAGGGCCTTCAGGTCGACTGAGGCCTTTACGGTCCTCAGGACAGTGCTAAATATAGATAAGATAGATTTATTTAAAGGTAGTGTAAAATCTATATTAATGAGAAAATGTTATTACTCAGTTGATGAATTTCTTAATGAGAAGGTGTGACTCCTACATTGACATACAAATTTTATTTTATTTATATTACATATTGACTTAAGTGCTATTATCCTATATTTTATCATAAAACACAGTTTTGACCATCCAAAATAATTTGTATGTAATACCCTAATTTGACATTGAAATTTAGATTTATTTTGTTGTGTACCTAATCACATAATTATGATGTCTGCTTATCTGACATTTAAAATTTTGTTTTATTTGAATTATACTTACAAATTAATTAATCATAATGTTGACTCATCAGATTAGACTAATCAGACATTGTAATTACTTACTGCATTATGCCTGCTAATTTTGCATGCCAGTTGGCGGAAATATGGTGGAACTAAAACTATTATTATACCTCTGTACTTACCTGTATTTCGCAAAAATAAAGAATTGAATTGAATTGACTTCGGCGTACCCCACACCCCTCTCCGCGCCCACTGTCGTCACCGTCAGGACGACAGCGGTGGAGCGAGGGGGACGGGGCCTCTTCGGCGCCTTCGCCGCGGCGGCTCTGGCCGCTTTCTTTTTCTTCTTTTTTCGCTGTTTTTTTAGCGCCCACTACTTCCCATCCCTCCCGCCTGGCGGGATGTATAGAAGCAGCGGGAGCAACAGCGGGAGCGGCCCTGTGGGCAGCGGGGGTGGCCTCGCTGGGACAGTGGATGGGGGCAGGGGGGGGGGGGGGTGGCTAGGAGGCCTGCCTCTAGGGCGGGGCGCAACGCTGGCGCCGGCAACAGCCGCGTAGGACAACGCGGGCTGCGTCAGCGCAGGGTGGTACGCCCGGTCCTCTAGGACGCCAAGGCGCCTCTCGATTGCCGCCATGACCTCGGTGAGAGTAGCCGCAGGCCGTGGCGACGATTCCGTAGCTGCAGGCCGTGGCGGCGATCCATGCGCCGCGTTGGACGCGGTCTTAGTTGCCGTCCTTGGTGACCGGCCAGCAGTCGGGGAAGGTGCCATGGGACGCTCCGTCTGGGTCCCGGGGGGCCCCTTGACCAACCTGGTCAGGTTCGCGACCTCCTGTCGCAGGGCCTCCATCTGTTGCCGGGACGCGGCAAGTTCCGCCTCCAGGCTGGCCACCTGACCCCGAAGCTTCTGCTCCTCCGCAGGTACGCTCCGCGCTAGAAGCTCATCAAGTGAAGACGTAGCGTGAGTCACGGCCGTCTTCACGATCTGCCTCTTACCCCGCATGTTTTTCGTGCCACCCTTCATCGCTTCCGCAATCCGGGTAAGAGTCAGCATGAGCTCCCGCGCGGCTGGCACCTCCTTGTCCCTGCCGCTAGGCAGGAACGGCACCGTAGGGGCGGGGGCCTTGAAGACTTCCGGTATTGACCCCTCGTTGTCATCGCAACAACATATTTCGGCGGCACGTCTCGCTGCCCCGCCCGGAGCAGCTAGTGCTCCTGTCGCGCGACGTCGCTGCCTTCTGCACCCTCTTATCGAGGGTCCTTTTCCCTGGGGTCTTCCGTGAAGAAGAACCTGCCGCCTCCATACTGTTGGGAACAACGTCAGTCCCAGCAGCGGTCGACGCGACCTTCGCATCGGTTTGGGGGGTGGTTTTAAGGCACACCCCCTGGCCTATCGGGCTTTGGTGACCCCTCCCAAATACCACCCGGGAAGATCCCGGGCGGGGGTCGCCATGACTGGTGCCGGGCCCGAGCCCGACCCCAGTCACAGCAGGGTGTTCGCGGTCAGCATCGCTGCCGGTTCCCCCTTGGGTAATAAAAACGTTAGTTTCCTCAGCCATAGTTGTTGAGTTTTACGTCCTCCGACGATGGTGACACCCTAGGCGTGACAGCTCCCCTGCACGATTCATCCCCTCACCGGGTGTCAGAGCTTGGGATTGGGTTAATTTTTTATAGAGGTGTTCATCCTCGCGGCTCCGAGGGGCCACCGGTCCTGTCAATTCAGGATTACGGTTGGGCCGGGCGGGGGTCTTCACAAAACCGTTCCGCCCGCCCCGTTGGTGATTTTTTAACGAGGTTTTCTTCCTCGCGGTTCCGAAGAACCGGCTTCCCGCCTGCTGCCAGGCGGGGTTCGGCCGAACGGTGGTCTCTACGAGACCGCGTCCGACACCGCTGATGATCTCAGTGATGTCGGACCCGTCGCCCTAGTGGCTTCTCCGCACAGCAGCACTCTGCTCTGCAGAGTGTCGGCGGAGAGACCTGGGCCTCAAAAGGCCCCCACCGTGGTGGGTCTGTGCTCCTCACATTCTGAGGAGACAAGACCCCCACCTTGGCCAGAATTAGCCGTAGTAGCTACAACTCTACGGTATGTTGCCGCAGAGTTGCAGCCACTGCCGTTGCCCGGGGTGCACCGCGTGGAGGATCTGACCCATCCTTCCCCACCCCACCTTCATGGTGTGAGATATTCGAGTGAAACTTTTTTGACAAGATACCTATGAGGTTCTTCTTTTAAAAATACACGTGAAAAATTGACACAGCAACCGACTTTGAATTACCGAAATGGGACAAAATAAATGGGACCAAATTGAAATGGGACCACTTGACAACCGATTTGGAATATTTTTGAAGCTACTACAGCTTTCATTTAAAAAAAAATTCAAAATCGGTTCACCCAGTCCAAAGATTGAGATAACAAACAAACTCCTCCTTTTTTGGAAGTAAAAAATACGCAACACACGATTTTCGAGTTTCAATTGATTTTTTTTATTCAGTTTTGGCGCGAAAGATGGATTCTTCGTATAGGCGAAAGTTTGTATTATAAAATAAATATTTTATACATTTAATAAATCTAAGTACTTTGCAATTTTCCGCCACGTACAAATTACCCAACTCTCGTATTTATTCATGCACAAAACCGCCCTTCAAACCCACTTAAAATTAGGCCGAAAGAATAGAGAATACGAGAGTTGGGTAATTTGCATGTGGCGGAATATTGCATAGTAGTTAGATTTATTTAATTTAACTATGGACTTTCGAAAACTAACGCCTGATAGTATTAACTTTATTTTAAACATGTTTGGACATTCTCACACGACGTCATCTAGTCCAAATTAAGCTAATATAAGCTTGTGCTAAGGAATCTAGACGACTGATAAACATACTTATATATTTCTAAATACATATTATACAGAGAAAATATCCAATCTCCGAAAGAAATATTTGTGGCTCGCGCAAATAATTTGATTCGACCCGGAATCGAACCTGGGACCTCAGGGACGGCAGTCGCATACTCATACCCCTGCGCCACCGAGGCAGTGCAAACTTTCGCCTCTATAATATTAGTAGGATGGATGGATGTGTGTTTTTTTCTCATTTACTACAAAAGGGCTGGATCGGTTTTGAAAAAAAATGGTAAAGAGGTAGTTGACATTTAATGATGTTTATTTGTAGGGATCGGGAAAGAGAAAACTACTAAAACTAAAAAGGGACGGGCAAACTCATCCTTCACATGCGACGTACACCACATTATGACATGTGAACAGGATCTGGTCTATACAATTTGAATGGTAACGAACACACTGGTCATTCACCACGCTGTCTTACGCGTCACCGTGCCAGATTCGCGTGTTCCCATGTTATCCCACGCGTACGACGCTGTCACACACGTTTAAAGTGTCATAGCGCGTAGATAACGTAAAAATCAGACGTCGTAAGACGTAGGACCAGTGTGTCACTGTTTCCCACGTGCGTCGCTTGCGTGGTATACTTCGTATGTGAAGCACCAGTGTTTCAAGAAAACGTTAAGTATTTTGAATGGAATCAGGCGTTACATGGCGAAAGTCCATGACAAAACAATGGGGTAAGACGTTGAATTTTTTATATAATTGCACTAATTTCGCTAAATAGGAGACATTACAGACGTCGACATATGTTTCACCTACTCACGAGGCATTCTGAAGACTGTCTCAAAGAGAACAGCTGTTCTCTGTTTTTGTATCGTTTGTAATGTCTTCTATTTAGCGAAATTAGTGCAATTATATAAAAAATTCAACATCTCATTGTTAAGTATTTTGTTTTAGAACTCCTTAATCCTTCCTTATCCTTAATCAAAGTTTGTGTTACCTCATTAGTACTCCAAGGATCTCCCTAATCCCAAGATGCCCGAAGCTACAATTATTATCATTACGCACATCACAAACCTATTACCTAACTACGTAGGTAGGTACTCAAGTTAATTGGACGTTCGATAGGCTTCAACCTTAGGTCGTTAGCAACTTGTTACGCCTAGTAACAACTTTCTTTTTAACCTTACTCACACACTAACACACACACACACACTCAAAAACACAGACACGCATGCGAATAAACAAAATAATAATAATAATTATAAAACCAAAAACAAAGCCGCTTCCGTTTCTATGTATGCTTAGATCTTTAAAATTCTTTCCTCCTACTTACAGCCCAGGGTTCTTGAAGCGGAGCGTGAAGAGGCACATCACTAGGTCGCCAACTTGAGCTCAACTCTTTAGTACCTACATATTATAATAGTCAGTACGCGACTGTGAGAGTCGCCCACAATCGCCAGACGTCGCAACGGCTTTCCATCAGGCGGGCAGCGTCAATTTGGCGATTTGATATAAAAAAAACACGCAACGGATTTTGATGCGGGTTTCACCAATGGATAGAGTGGTTCTCGAGAAATGTTTTCATGTGTATAATTTGTCAAGAATGCGAAATCGTGGGTATTATATTATTTTAAACATATCACATAAACGGCATGGATACTAATGAAAATTAAAAAAATTAAGTAATGATTTTATGAACATTTTACATGAAATTTTTCAATTGAAATAAGTACTACCTACGTGTGTCGGTCAATGTATTTTATACTAATTGATTGTAAACGGTAACCGCATTGAAACAATTCTGGTAATGTTTATATCGAAATAGTTCATGGAACGAGTGTATGTAATACGATGAAATTGATTATTGTCTGTTACTGCGAAAATGCGCTGAAATGAATATTTGGTTGGTGATAATGCAGTAGTATAATCCAAAATTAATTAATAGATAATGATTGTGCCAATGTATTGTATTTTACCTCTCCCTTAATGATGAGTGATAATATATACTTACTGTTCTAATGAATAATATCATGGTACTAAATAATATGGCTGTTTCGCATGAAGACTTGTAGATATAATGCATCTGCCAGCTAAAGTCCTACTGGAGTTGGTTTAAGAGTACAGACAGAGAGACAGACGGACGGACACAATTTAGTTAATGTAGTATAATATTGTATTTATTGTTAATTAAATTTTGGTAATTATTTGTTAATATGTCGCCCATGGGTTGTGGAGGTCAGATGGCAGTCGCTTCACGGAAAAATATCGATGTTCAGCCGAATCGCAGTTAGACTGGAAAGCCGACCCCAACTTTATTTGGGAAAAGGCTCGGTGAATGATGATGTATGTAAATTTGTATAATTTTTTTGTTACGACACGTTCCCACAGACAAACTGTGAAAACAGTTTTGTAGGCCATGGTATTAAATTATAAGCTCTAATATGTACTTATTAAATCAATCAATACATATAATAAAATTGTAAGTGGTCGATGTCTGTACACCGAAGATATAATAAAGAAACTGTTGTAGGGGGCTTTATGAACGCAATAGAACCCAAAAGAATGATTTTTAGAATTTTTGTCTCAGAAATCTCAGAAACGGCTTAACCAATTTGAATGCGGTTTTCAGTAATGCGTTGTGGTTTATTCAACTTAACATTTAAGGTTTGTTTTATTTCAATCGGTTCATAAATAAAAAAGTTATGTCGATCTAAAGTAACATCGGCGGAGCTGCAGGCTAGTATATAATAATTGTTGACTTGAACTGAGCTGATATGCAGTCCGAGCAAACTGAATGAGCTTACCACAGTATTCTACTTCTATACATAGTATAAAACAAAGTCGCTTTTCCTGTCTGTCTGTCCCTATGTATGCTTAGATTTTTAAAACTACGCAACGGATTTTGATGCGGTTTTTAATAGATAGAGTGATTCAACAGAAAGATTTAATGTATAATACATGTATAACATACTAGAGTAATACCGATTATTTTAGAGGTTTCTAATGTAATGTCGTAAATAAACACATTTTTTGCGCTTTCATTGCAAACGCTGACGAAACCCTACGAGACAGATCAAAATAATGTACTACAGTATTGTACACCATAGAAAGGTCTACAAATTCCGTGGTAGCATATGTCTATCTCTTAAGGATAACTCACAGTAACCATTTTTATCTTTTATAAATGACAAAAAATAATGTGTAATTTGCCAAGCTATTTTTACCAATGCAGTATTATTCCTTATCTAATTAAATACTTTACATACGTTGTGCATTTAATGTAGACCAAAATTGCCATTCAAACCATATAATTTGGACGAATGACTTAAGAGATATCTCGTGATAGAAAAAAAATACGAGCGCGTCAACGCAGCCGGGCTGTGGCCAATGACGGCAGTGAACACACAGAGATTTTAAGCAATACAGCATAAATCATTATCCAATTAAGTACCTTAAATACATTTTGCTTTTAATATAGATCAATATGGCTCTTTACAGCATGTAATTTAAATGAATATTTTCGAAGATATTACAGATTAATAGGTTATATCATAGGCTTTTTCATTAAAAATTCATTTTCATTCATACAATTCATTCGATTTTTTTTTCGAAATTCATAGTAAGTACCTTGGTTGGATAGGAATTAGAATAAAACAATAGAATTATAGCCAAAAAGCGGTTTAAAGTAATGTAGGTCTTTAAGTTCTGATGGGGCTCTTTAGCGCATGCCTCGAAAGGGGCCAGTTTCCCAAGGTGTGGAGGACGGGGAAACTGGTCCTGATCCGTAAGGCGGGGCGGCCGGTGGACTCACCGTCCGGATACCGGCCGATCGTGTTGCTCGACGAGGTGTGTAAGCTCTTTGAGCGAATTATCGCGGAGCGCCTCGTCGAGCATCTCACGAGTGTGGGGCCAGACCTGGCGGATAACCAGTTCGGTTTCCGTCGGGGACGCTCCACCGTGAGCGCGATCATGCGCGTGAAGAGCCTGACGGAGGAAGCAGTCTCGCAGGGCAAGGTGGTGGTGGCGGTGTCTCTTGACATCGCCAACGCGTTCAACACCTTGCCATGGAGCTGCGTTAGGGAGGCGCTCGTGTATCACGAAACGCCTCTCTACCTCCGTCGTATTGTCGGGGCCTATCTCTCGGAGAGGGCCGTAGCTTTCCCCAGCTGGCTCGGGCCAGCTCGGCGAGATGTGTCGTGCGGTGTTCCACAGGGGTCGGTCCTGGGGCCGCTTCTGTGGAACATCGGCTACGACTGGGTGCTGCGGGGTGCGTTGCCTAGGGGCGTCGGCGTAACGTGCTATGCCGACGATACCCTCGTCACGGCGTGGGGTGCAACGTACCAGGAGGCAGCACTCAAGGTCACGACGGGTGTTGCTCGAGTCGTGGGTCGGATACGGCAGCTGGGACTGGAGGTGGCCTTGCTCAAGTCCGAGGTTCTGTGTTTTCACAGACCTCGGAACGGTCCACCCGAAGGTTCCAGCATAAATGTGGGAGGCGTTAGCATCGGCATCAAGCCCTCGATGAAGTACCTAGGGATCGTACTTGATAGCCGATGGAACTTCGGACCACATTTCCGAAGTTTGGTCCCCAAGGTGACGCAGGCATCAGTCGCGCTTTCGCGACTGATGCCCAACCTAAAGGGACCCAACGCTTCCTGCAGGAGACTGTACCTGGGTATCGTGCGGAGTATGGCCCTATACGGGGCTCCCGTATGGGCGGATAGGTTGGCGGTCAAGGGGAACGTGACTCTGTTAAACAGACCACTTCGAACCTTGGCCGTCAGAACCATACGGGGGTACCGCACGATCTCCGGAGAGGCTGCATGTCTCCTAGCCGGGACCCCTCCATGGGACCTGGAAGCGAGAGCCCTTGCGTCATTGTTCCAATGGCGCAAGGAGGCGCTGGAGCGGGACCACAGGCCTGCGTCTCGAGAAATCGAGGACCAGCGGTCCCAACTCCGCCAGGATCTCATGGAGTCATGGAGGGTGCGACTGGAGCAACCCAAGTGGGGTACCACCATCATCGCGGCGGTGAGACCGATCATGGACGATTGGCTGCAGAGGCAGCATGGTGACCTCACGTATCGTGCGACGCAGATCGTTGCCGGGCATGGATGCTTCGGTAGCTATCTGTTTCGCATGCATCGTGAGGTCACACCCCGGTGTCAACACTGCGAGGTTTCCGACGACGACACCGCACTCCACACGTTGGTGGAGTGCTCAGCGTGGGCGAGCCAGCGCCGGGACCTCGTAGTGGGTCTGGGCGTGGATACCCTCTCGCTGGAGACCATGCTTCAAGCCATGGTCTCCAGCCGGAGTAGGTGGAACGCGGCCGTGTCCTTCTGCGAGCAAGTCATGCTCGCGAAGGAGGCGGCCGGGAGGGAGAGGGAGCGTACCCTCCCCGCCGAGTTCCGTAGTCGGCGGCCAGGGCGCCCCAGACTACGCGACTACGCCCAAGACTATCGACCTCCATGATCGGGGCCTGAGGACGGCGGGATCGCCATCCGCCGTCCTTACAGAAGCAGGCTAGAAGGGTTGCGTGCTGCGGGGCCTTTGCCCCATAGCACGCAACCAGATTCACTCACTGACGCGGGATAAAACCCTTCCCCCAACGACGCGGGATTCTCGTCCCGACCCAACACCCGAAGAGACCACAGAGCTGGTCAAAGTCCGCCGGGCGCCACTGGACATACCCTCTGCTAGTAACCAGAGACGCCCGGCAACGGACGTTAGAGCGGCCGCGGCCTTGGGCCGCGGAATTAAAAAAAAAAAAAAAAAAAAAAAAAAAAAGGTCTTTAAGTTCAAAAAAGAACTGTATAGGATAGGTATAAAGTCATATCTGAAAGACGTCGTCGTTCAAACATAGGTCGTAGTACAGGGAGGGAATGCCCAAAGAGCACGTTCAGCTAGAGACGAAGATTCGTCAAGGGAATGTGAGGCTCGGCTCAGCCAGCTTCGGGCTAGATATAGAGCTGAAGGAGTAAGAGAATCCTCAGTTGAGCATGAGGCTCGCTGCAGCCAAGATCGGGAAAGTTATAGTGTTCGGAGAGCCAGAGAATCGTCTGCCGAGCTCGATGTAGGCATCGATTACAGAGAGCCAGAACTAATTCGTGGGTAAATAAAGAAAATTCTGCCATGAATTACGATCCATCGATTCCTTACAAGGACGATCGATAGTATCAATTGATAGCATGTCAGTAGTGATTGAACATTGTTTGACATTGAAATTCAAAGACGAATCTAATTCCACAATTCTAATACCACAGATAAAAACAATAATTCTACCACAGATAAAGACAATCATTGAACCAATGCAAAGCATACAAATATTTGCATTGAGATATTTGAATTTTAAGACTGACATACTACATAGTCTACATTGCACCCGTGCGAAGCATGGGCGGGTCACTAGTAGTATTATAAGCACGAAAGTTCGTTTTAGTGAATGGATACTTGTTACTATATGATAAACAAACACACTTGTACACTGGTCCACTGATTTAAAATCCAGGATTTATCCTGACCGGTTTTTTATAGTTAACTAGTTCTAATGGTTCTTGGAACTACAGGTAGGTGACTCAAATCATACACATATTGGGCAGAAACTGATTAGTAATCAACAGTCACAGGTAGCTGAACTAGTGTTATCCTTATAAGAGAAAGATTCAAAACCGGTCTTGGTGACCGATAAATTTGATGAACTCTGATATGTCAGTTTCAAATTAAATTTAAGTCGCAATTCACATTGTTCACCGAAGCTTAATTTTTTTTGTGAAGCAAAGGCCTTTGTCAATCAAAGGAGCTTCCAATCAGCTACGCTGTGACAAGTACTCAAATTGGAACGAATCTAACCTTATTTTTAATTCTCTGCCGTTGTACGATAAAAGTTTCAAATATAACTAGAATTTGGTAACCACAGACTCCAATAAAGGCAAACTGACATTAGAAAAACCATCATAGCTATTTGGCACTGCAACCGTTTTAAATCCGAGAAAGTACATTTCGAATATAGCCTTGTACAAAATGTTTTTATCCGACTGCGCCAGTGAAGGCGAAAGGAATTTAATAAAATACTTCGAAGACTTCATATCAGCAACACATGTACAAAAGCCAGAATGGGAATGATGCAGTGTAAACGAACAATATGTAGAATAATAATTGCATTTAAATATATAAACATTATTGAATGACAGAGTAATGACTGTTTTACCTGAAGGGTTATAATATCATCAGCCGACATAAGTCCAATGTTAGACATAGGGTTCTCCAATCACGCGCTTCTGTTTCGATCTTTGGCCAATTTCCTCCACCCAACGACTTATGTCGTCAGTCCTCCGAGTCTCAGGGCGTCCCATGCTATGCTGGCTGATTTGTGATCTCCACTTCAGAACCTGCTTCCACTAGCTTCGGAAATCTTAGTAGAACGTCTTGCGTGGGCGAGTCAGCGCCGGGACCTCGTAGTGGGTCTGGGCGTGGATACCCTCTCGCTGAAGACCAGGCTTCAAGCCATGGTCTCCAGCGGGAGTAGGTGGAACGCGGCCGTGTCCTTCTGCGAGCAAGTCATGCTCGCGAAGGAGGCGGCCGGGAGGGAGAGGGAGCGTACCCTCCCCGGCGGCGGGATCGTCACCCGCCGTCCTTACAGAAGCAGGCTAGAAGGGTTGCGTGCTGCGGGGCCTTTGCTCCATAGCACGCAACCAGATTCACTCACTGACGCGGGATAAAGCCCTACCCCAATGACGCGGGATTCTCGTCCCGACCCAACACCAGCAGAGACCACAGGGGTGGTCAAAGTCCGCCGGGCGCCACTGGACATACCCTCTGCTAGTAACCAGAGACGCCCGGCAACGGACGTTAGAGCGGCCGCGGCTTTAGGCCGCGGAATTAAAAAAAAGAAAGTAGAACGTCTTATTCTTAGCTATATTTTTGACAGAGCGAGCGAAGCGTCTATATTTCGAGATTGGACAATTTTGTTTTCGTTCGTCCGTCTGTCTGTCTGTATGTGTGTTCCAGTCTAGCAGCAACAGTGTTTTTAATATTTTGAGAAATCCCAAACAATGTTTTTTAATGTTAGTGAGGTTTACTGTTCAACCATAGGTCGACCACAGTATTATTAGAGTCCTAGATACGTTTTCACTAAAATCAATTCTGTATTTCTTGCGTGAAAGGATAACGAGCACTCATCCATACATTTTAGGATTTATTGAGCGAAGTGAGCGAAGCTCAATTTTAGGCGACTCATGTATTTCGTTTGTCCGCATACTCCTAAACGCCTGAACTGAGATATTGAATCTTGAATAGCGTTTAATACGAGTCCCGTGGTTGCCGAATCCTTATAATATAACTTTATGTGAGTCGTTTGTAAAAGTTAATGGTTATTATTTTCTTCGAATCACATAATAGATCTTTTAGATTCTATTCGATTGTGCAATAATCGAGATAATGGTGAATAAACGGCTTTATGTGATTGAACGAGTAATGTTCTTATTGAAATTAATATCCCTACCTAAATCTAGGGCTTTCTTTATTATACCTATAGTAAGTTTTGACTGCTTCGATGGCGTGGTCGGAAGTGCATCTGCTTTCGAGTTCGAGTCTCGGGTTCGGTTCGGTCGGGACAAACTTTGTGTGATGACACATACGTTTGTACCGAAGTCTGGATGTTTCCTATGTATAATATGTATGTATTTACAGTTTATCTAGTACACATATCACAAGCTCTGCTTAGTTTGAGACTAGATGGCGTTGTGTGAATGTCCTAACATATTATTTATTTATTTATAAGTTTATAGTAAGTTTTTTTAATAACCAATATTGTAAAAACGACTATATCGACTGATCAAATTTAGTATATAGATAGACTTAGACATTTGCCGGTTTTTTTAATTTTGGTTTTGCGATATTGGCTATTATCTGGCTTTTTGGTTTATTTGGGGATCGATAGCAAGAAAACGCTATACCAATAACATTTCTTATCGGCGATGATGCCGAGGTATATTTTGACGTATCTGTTTTCACTACATATTATAAAACAAAGTCGTCCGTTCCGTATGTATACTTAGATCTTTAAAACTGCGCAATGGAATTTGATGCGGTTTTCACCGATCGATAGAGTGGTCCTCGAAGAAGGTTTTCGTGAATTTAAATTGGCAAGCGGACAAGCCGCGGGCGTTCGCTAGTTGTAAATAAATTAAATAAATATTATTTGTTTCTCCCTACACAACTTCTAAGAATGCATCAATGTCATCCACATATAAATAGTGTGTTTTTAAGCAAATGGAAGCTTGATAACTTTTTAAAATAATAGTGTAATATTAATATCAGAAACTTAGTTTGTACGTCAAATTCACAGATAACACATACAATTAATATTTACATTCATAAAAAATCATAAAACTAAATTAAAAACTAGGTATAATGTATACTAGCAACCCTTAGCGCAAACTGCACAAGTAATATATTTTTTTATTTTTTACTTTTTGTCAAATTTCTAATCTTAGCGCACCACTTGAGACCACGACCTTTCCAACGGTGTGCCACACTTGACTGTGCGACTCTTAGTTTAGGAGGAGAAGCGGCTTCACTGGCGTATTATATATATAGATATACATCAGGAAGTATATAATATAGTCTCAAGGTCCTAAGACTTTAGTTTGTGCATTTGACATTGTCTCATTTGTGCGAGAGAGGTGCCCGAAGTTCTAGATTTCTAGTCTGTAGATCTAGGTTATCCGATTGTATAAATCTTTGTATGTATTTTTCTTAAAATGATAAGGAAGTTATAAAAATCTGAGATCAGAGAAGATTTCAAAAGATAGACATTGTATCTAATGTAAGTTGGCTCAATTCTTCTCAATCAAATTGTAAGGTTACATCAGATACATGGGGCACACTAAAAGTTTTGCACTTCTGGCTAATCGGAACTATTTGAATTTCGAATGTTATATTTTTTTAAACGTTGCAACCTTCTTAGTAATGAAAAAAAAACAATTGGCGGGAAATCAGTTGTCAATGGTTTTTTATCACACATCAAAGTTCTACGTATGCAACGAAAATGGAATTAAGTCGAAAAGATTTTAGAGCGATGATTTTTATGATTTTGATTTTTAGATTAGATTTTGAAAAGTTCTCTCTCTCCGCAAGACTGTGCCACTCGTCTTCAAAATGCTTTTGGGAGAGAAGTACCTTGTTTGAGCACCGTGAGGCGATGGTTTGCTGAATTTAAGAGAGGTCGAGTTTCTTTTCATGACGAATTTCATGAAGGGCGGCCTTCAACTGCCGTCAACGAAAATAATGTGGCTACTGTCAAGCGGTTAATTGAAGAAAACCCGCGGATTACCTATGAGACAATTCGAGGACTATTGAGGATTGGTATGAGTCACATCTAGAAAATTTTACACAAAGAATTGAAAGTTCGGAAACTTTGTTGTCTTGGATCCCTCATGAACTGACAGCGAAGCAGAAGCGGGCTCGCGTGGAATGGTGCTCACAGATGCTACTGAAGTACGACCACGGACATTCTAATGCTGTTTATGACATTGTCACAGGAGACAAAACGTGGATTTATTGTTTTGAACCCGAAAAAAAACAGCAATCTTCTGAATGGGTGTTTGAAAATGAGAACAAGCCAACAAAACTGAGGCAGGCGAGAAACATTGGTAAAAAAATGATCGCGTTTTTTTTCTCAGCTACGCGTCCCATCTGTATAATTCCACTTGAAGATCAAAAGAGTGTTAATGCCGAGTGGTATTCTACCATTTGTTTACCCAGAGTGTTAGAAAAAGTTCGCGAAAGACAACTCAAAAGCCCCGTTCTCCTACATCATGACAACGCATCTTCACACATGGCCAACAAAACAAAGTAATTTTTAGCTTCCGAAAAAGTACAACTCGTCACCCATCCTGCGCATAGCCCCGACCTGTGATTTCTGTATTTTCCCCAAAATCAAAGATTGGATGAGAGGTTTCACTTTTACCAACTCCGAAGATGCAGTGATAGCGTTCAATCAGCACGTAGAAAACAAGCCTTCAGATCTGAGGTCGTCCGTTAAAAAATGGTTCGATTGCATGAAAAAATTTTTAAAATGTAATGGAAAGTATTTTGATAAGCAATAAACATAATATTTTGGTTTTAACATGTTGTTTTTTTAAGTTACGCAAAACTTATAGTGTGACCTACGTATACTGGATAAACTGCAATAAACTTAACCGTAAAATATGTATTTTAAGTTTATAGAAAAACGTATTATTTTCTATTACAGAACTGACTTAGAAAACAATGTATAATATGCCTAACACTGATCCATTTAGCTCTAAAAATCAAATCTACTGACATTATTTAGTTCAGACCTGTTAATTGTGTGAAGTAACGTATATAAGTATGTGTATCAGTCATCTAGATCCCATAGCACAAGCTTACATTAGCTTAATTTGGGCTAGATGACGTTGTGCGAGATTGTCCAAAAAAAAATTCTTTCTCCATTAGAAAGATACATTTTTCTTGAGAAAAATGACTGTAGTTTATTCTTACTTATGTTTTTTATAGAATTTCAGGAATCGCGAATACTAGCATCCCCGTTTAACTGAAGTGCTTGGGTTATGTCCGTTTAGATTGAGGAGCCACATTTCGTATCTTAATGAAATTTATATAGGTATTTAGTAGTGAGTTTAAAAAATTTTGTAGCCCTGAGGCTACAAAATTTTCCTCGATTTTGTAGTATAATACTTCAACAGTTATAAGAACATAATGGTGGCTCCTCAATCTAAATGTTTAGATTGAGGAGCCTCGTCATATTACATAGCCTCGGATGAATATTTACCAAAATTAGGTATGATTTAGTAGTATTCGAGAGTAGTTAGTAGACAAAATCTGAGTTTTGTAGTATTAAAATTAAAAAAGTTATCATACATTATATGTGGCTCCTCAGACCATTACTTACGAGTCGTCATTTTTTGTAGAAGGAGTCGTACAATTAATGCGCAATTTCTTGGTCATTTAGTAGTAAGTATTTTAGTTTTGTAGGATAAGATTCAGTAATTAATTATGAGTGGATTAGGAGATATGGCACATTTTAACTGGCTCCTTAATCCAGACGTTCTACGTAATGAATAATTGACTGTAGCTACCTGAGATCACAACAGAATCAAAAACTAGATACACTAACATTTAGTATAAATGTCTACTAAATACAACAATTTACCAGTACACAACAACACTGTATCACTTGGTATTTAAAAGCCAAATTACTTTTCGATATTCCTTAAGAATATGCTATTAAGGGTGACCATGTTATATGAATGAAAACAGGATGAATGATTTTAGAAATGTATTTTATCTAATCTCAGGTCGAAAAGTACGAATTATGATTTCAAAATTTGATGATATAAAGCCTATGGTTATGAGACAGTAATATAAAAAATAAGTTGATTTATGATACAGATTTTCTATGACATTTTCTCCAAAACTGTATCATAAAGTAATTAATTAAAGTGCAGTGTGTTAAAGTGCAGTGTGTTAAAAGTGCGTATCGATACAGTTGGCATTTATCATCTTCGGCTTAATGAGTGCGCGCGAAGGCTAGAACTTTATAATATAAAATTCGAAGACGTAGTGAATATTGACGTGTCTACTATTGTCGTTAAATTATCTAAATGCCAATACTGTACTATACATTATGTAAACAATAACTATACATTAGCTGACTATATATTTTCATCTACTTTGGTTGCTTTATAATCAATTATATAATTACAGTTCAGAGAGGTACCTAGCTAAATTCTGTAGCGTATCGCACATCCTGTACACTTCTAAAAATAACACTGATTCGTGTGAGAGAAATAAACATTATAAAACATTAAATAACACATCTGGGTGAAACAAAAATGGGTACCATGGGTATGTGCTTTCGTTTTGTCTCGCGAAATTACAGGAATAAAATGTTGATAAGTACATGAAATTCGTTGGACCTAAAATAGCCTCAACGTAGGAAACTAGATAAGTAGTACATGAAACTGAACATAACTGGGTTTTATAGTGGGAACGCTTTATAATATTTATATTTTTAAAAAATATAAATATATTAGGACTTAGACAGCGGATTTAGACAGGTAAATGACATTTTAAATATTAATGACCGTACATTAGATATGGTAATGACGACATTTGTGGTGTGTGATATAGGGGTTTCGACGTCGGATGAACATTGGTTGTTTGTCTATGCCTACTATTGAGTAGGCATAGACAAACAACACCCTCCCTTAGATATTATAGTGAATGTCAGATGCAATGGGAATAGACATCCGATATCGGTAAATAATTATTATTGTGGAATAGATAGTGTAAGCAGGGACAATTGTAGTATGGCATGGAAATTTAATAAATGTGACTTCACTTTGATGTATGAACGATTTAGTATGATAGACTGGAATACTTTGTATAGTATTACACACTCGGAGGATGCGTTGACCTATTTTTATCAAATAGTCAATAGTACAATTACGGAATGTACCCCCATTAAGAACAAAGTTGTTAAACGTAACATCAATAGTAGGTTTAAATATCCAGAATGGTACACACCCGACGTAGTACCAAACTATTGGAGAAAAGTATAGGTATCATATGATTTACAAGGTAACAGGACTACGATGTGATTACGAGATGTTTTCTAGGTATCGAGCGTTAGTTAAACGTAAAATAGCGTCGGCGTTTGAGGCTCATCAGAGTAGACTGCAGGTGAACGTTAGCAATGATCCCAAATCGTTTTGGAATTATATTAAAAGCAGACAGTCCAAACGATACCAAAATATTATAAAAAAAAGATGGTAATGTGTTGCGTGAGTCAGAGGGGGCCGAGTGTTTAGAAGCAAAACTTTCATTCGGTGTACAGTACAGAGCGGCCGGTGCTAGTTCCGGCGGAAGCAGAGCGCTCGGCGGGGGCTCGCGCGGGTGCGGCTCGGGTGCATGTTGGCCAGCTCAGCGCGCACGAGCTGCGCTCGGCTCTGGCCCGCCTGAAGCCCAAACACTCAGTAGGGCCTGACGGTATACCACCATTTCTTGTAAAGGACTGTGGCAGGGTGTTTGAGAATCCCTTGCTACATATTTTTAATTTATGCTTGATGGAGGGACAGTATCCAGACCGATGGAAACTTACCAAAGTTATACCTGTCCCCAAAGGCAGTGGTAGTGATGATGTGAGTGGTTACAGGCCGGTGGCGGTACTATCGGCCTTCGCCAAAGTCTTTGAGGGGGCGCTGCACGCGACCATCTATGCACAGATCAGATCCCAGCTGAGTGATGCTCAACATGGTTTCCGGCCGGGAAGAGGTACATGCAGTAATCTATTATCCTTTGTGACGGATATTACACCCGTTATTGATTCCGGGGGGCAGGTAGACTGTGCGTACTTCGACTTTCGGAAAGCTTTTGATGTGGTAGACAATGATGTGCTCTTATCGGAGATGGCAGCGTTTGGTTTCACATCGCACTTGCTCCAATTCTTCGCGAGTTCTCGGCGGCCGAAGACAGTATGTGGAGTATGGTGGGTACAAATCTCGGGAGTTTTTTACGTTTTCTGGCATAAGTCAGGGGTCGAATTTGGGACCGTTGGAGTTCATAATATATAATAAATAGCTTAGGATTCATTTTAAGAACCTGTAAGGACTTAAGTAGTTTGTTAGTAGTCAGGATGTTATACAATGCGCTTGTGAGGAGTCATCTGGAATCAACAGCCATTATCTGGAGTCCACACGAGGCTAAGTATAGTCTTATGTTGGAGAAAATCCAAAATAAATTTACCCGCTTCCTATACTTCAAGCAATTTGGAGTGTACCCACTGTACCCGCTAATGTACCCTAGCCTCTTTGTGCTTGGCATGGTGGGGTACGTGAGGCTGACCGTGCGGCGCGAGGTGGCGCTAGTGGTATACGTATGGCGCGTGCTGCGCGGGCAGTTGTACCACCCAGATATATTGGCGAGGTTGCAGCTGTGCGCGCCGGACGGATATGTGGGTGCACGTCGCCAGCCCCCCACGCTCAGAGTCCCCGTGGCGCGAACTGATTTACTTCAGTTCGCCCCTATATCGCACGCCATTGGACTTTTAAATTTAATTTCTAGTGAGATCGACATCTATAGCTGCACCCTACCGAGACTCAAGACAATTGTCGAAAAATGTGTAGCAATTGAATGAAATGACATTTAATGGGTTCATTATTATTTAAATTTAATTTCATTATTTAAATTTAATTTCATTATTTGAATTCTTTATGACTTATTTTTGACAACGTTCATTAATTTTTAAATTTTAATTTCATTTTAATTTAAATTTCATTAATTAATTCATTCTTTGGCAGTGCCGATATTCAGACGTCCATTAATTTTATGAATTTTGTTAATTATTATATTATTTATGACCTACATACTACTTATTAATTATTCTTATATTATATAGCTACTGTTAATTATTATGTTGTATTTAATGTTAAATGTTATTTTTATTACTTGTATTTTTACTTGCAGTGTTGTATTAGGATAATCCTGTGATGACGCTGTAAATGTTTTGGAAAAAAAAAATAAAAAAAATTCACACAACGCCATCTAGCCTCGAACTAAGCAGAGCTTGTGATATGAGTACTAGATAAACTGATATAAATACTTGTATACATTTTTTTTGTAAATACATACATAGGAGGTGAACGGTGGTAAATAAGCGATTATTATACATAGGAAACACCCTGACTTCGGTACAAACGTGTGTCATCATACAAAGTTTATCCCGACCGGGAATCGAACCCGAGACTCCGGCGTCGAGAGCGGATGCACTACCGACCACACCACCGTAGTAGTCTGTCAGTTTTAAATTTGTATGTTTGTATTTATGTATGGATGATCATAAAATATCATCTAAGCCCATCGAATCTAATCACAGGAACTGAAATCGTCGCAATACATTTCCTTATACAAGGTGATTTTATGGTCGTTTTGAACCCAGTATCGGAGTTACTCTGAATAATATTACGGAACCCTTTTTTAAGGTCAAAATTGTTGTACTGGTAATTAATAGCTCGATCTAGAAATCTAAAGATTTGATGAAGTTGGTATTGCTCATTTTAGCTAAGGGGTCAGAACATTCTCCTTGTTAAGCCACGGGTTCGAGTCCTGGCGATGACATTTAAGTTTTTATGATTTAAGTATACTTGCCTAAATACTTAACAGTAGTAGAAGAACTTATTGCTTTCAAATACAGAAATATAATAATAAAAAAGTTGCCTATTTCCGTTAACCTTCTCACTCGTTTGTAGTATCGTACCGATACTACCGAAAAATTCCGTCTAATGCACAAGCGCCCTATTACTGAGACTTCACTGTCCGTCCGTCTGTCTTGGGCTGTATCTCATGAACCGTGATAGTTAGAAAGTTTAAATTTTAATAGACTCACACTTGGCCTTATTTTTATATATAAATATTAATAATATTTCTGGACTAATATATTCATGGACACCCTACGAAATAATTTGTAGGGAAATTATAGAATAGCTAATAAGTTCGTAAATATGTACTTTTTTATGGTAGAATTATAACGGGCATTTAGTGTAAATTTATACTAAATATTGATGTGTTTGTTACAAATTTCGTTACAAGTATAAGTAGATTAGAGGCAAATATATTTTTTTAAGCGTCTCAATTGAGGAGCCAGTTAAAATGTGCTATATCTAGGAGATATGGCACATTTTAACTTTACCACTCATAATTAATTACTGAATCTTATCCTACAAAACTAAAATACTTACTACTAAATGACCAAGAAATTGCGCATTAATTGTACGACTCCTTCTATGAAAAATGACGACTCGTAAGTTATGGTTTGAGGAGCCACACATAATGTATGATAACTTTTTTAATTTTAATACTACAAAACTCAGATTTTGTCTACTAACTACTCTCGAATACTACTAAATCATACCTAATTTTAGTAAATATTCATCCGAGGCTTATAACTTTTGAAGTATATATATACTACAAAATCGAGGACTGAGGCTAGACCATTTTTAAACTTACTACTAAATACCTATATAAATTTCATTAAGATACGAAATGTGGCTCCTCAATCTAAACGGACATCTTGGGTTTAGAGTGTGTGAACGACAGTAAGTGTTATCGAATTATAACGAGAATTTATTCCTGTGGGAATTGGGAATTAGAAAAAAACACGTCAAACATTGGCACAAATACTGACGTCAAATTACCGGAACCAAATTCATGTTGCAATAGGACCAAATTGAATTTGGACTCATAGGGAAGAAGTAGCTGGTAATTTAAAAAATATCGGTTCATCTTCACCCAGTCGAAAGATAAGAGGATAAAAAACAAAACTTACGTACAGCCATATTGAGACCATCCTTCTTTTTTGAAGTCGGCTAAAACTATTCCGTGTCGTGGAAATCAGCTGGAAAATACTTAACTAAATTTTATTAATGTTGAAAGTATTAAAGTATAAAACTCAGATATTTTTATGACTTCAACGACTGAAACCCTTCGTCCATTCTAAAGTTACGACTTTGAAACGTCGTAAACCATTAAAGTTATTTGAGAATTATATAATAGGTTTCCTTCGCAAGGTGTGCTCGCCTAGTCTGTGAAAAGAGGTAACGTCTGAGAGTTTATTTATGTGGGAACTAGGGGACACCCGCGGCTTCACCCGCTTGACAAATTATATACACAAAAACCTTTCTCAAGAACCACTCTATTCATTGATGAAACGATCGAGAACTCCCAACTATCTACGAGGCTATACGCTATTTCAAGTTCATGATTGAAGCACGAGTTTTCTCCGTTGCCACTGATCACAAGCCATTGACGTTTGCCTTCAAAACAAACTGAGATAAATGTTCTCCAAGGAGAACAATAAATGGACGCACAGTGATTTCCAGATTACTATCGCCCGTAGTTACGGTCGCACCGGGGGAGTAGTGTGGCGTGTACTTAACGAACCTCTGACGTCATATTATTATACACGAAACGTCTAGAAAATACGAGAAGGCGGTTCTAATCCCTTCTACCGACTTCTACCAGTTTCCAGTGCACATACGCCACACCTCCTTATAATTGAACTAGCTAATTAGGTATAAGCAATAAATTATAAGTACTACAAACATAGAAATTTATATACTCGTTCTATTGTTTAGATCCACGCCCATCTGAACATGTTTGTGTCAAAAATGTTAAAAATTTTATAGAACTAGCATAATATATAGGGAACGGGTGATTTTTTTATATACTATGTTATTATGATTGTGATTTTACCCATTGCCCTACAGCATCCCAGTAGATATTTGACTAAATATAAGATTATAAATCAATTCAATAATGATTTTGAGCGACCACTCGTGTTTTGAGCATCACGTTAAAGCTTTGAATTCATTACATTTAAGAAATTAGGTACACAGTTTGGCAACATTATAGTTTAAATTTAATCCCTATGATTTATTCAAGGGAAGGAAGTATTATATCCAAGTGGCGCCACTGTCGGTACCTAGTATCTTACATAATAGGCTGCCATTGAGAGGTATCCGGGATCGTATCTTATCTTTACGAGTTCCTGACAGAATACTCTGCAGATGTAATAAATTCTAAGATTCTACGTACTTTTGCGAGCGAGATAATCTTAATATTCAGTTTTTAACTTGGTAGACTAAAATATCAGACATACATTAATCAGGCCTTTTTTCTCGTTAGGGTAGGCAGAGGTGTATTACACATCCACTGAAGGTTAAATTAACACACTTCTCAGTTCCCGATTGAGATGAAACCTTGTCCGCGTTTGTAAGTGATATGACAATGCAATATTATGATGACAAAATCTTGATAAAAAAAAATCCCAACTACCACTACACCTTAATATTAAAATTTCCCTTTTTTGTAATAAAGTACAGGTAGGTACTTAGATAAGTACTAAATTATTTTAATTAATTGTTCCTATTGGTTTTATTTCTAAATTCAGCAATTGGAACACGTTTGTCAGAACTCATTAATTCTAAATTCAATGGTCAAAGCGATTCTCAACCTGACTGTACGGTTTTTTGCAAATAAAACCTACTTATGTGTGTCCAGTTGACGACAACTTAAAAGTAATTTATTTAAGTTTCGCTATCTGGACACACGCAATAATCTTGGTGTGTCCAGATGACGAAAGAATATGATGTTCTACAGTTGATTTTCACCAACTGACCATACGTGTGTCGAGTTCCTTGTGTCCAGTTAGTGACTAACCTGACATTACGAACCTAGTTAAACATTGATATCGCAAATTTTAGACCATAATCGCATGTTTTAAACCACTTACGTGTCGTATCTTCAGTAAGTGTTGAGTTTTTATTGGCTCGAGTCCAAGTTGTAACATGTACAACTTTATGAAAGGTACGAAATCTGTTTAAAGTTACCTTACTTAGTTAACTTTGAGTGGCTTTTGAATTAGGTAACAGCAATGCGGAGAAAATTCTTGAAGTGGATTTTGTCATACTGCAGATTATTTTTTATGTCTCTGACATCCGGTTTTCGACAAGCGGTCTCAAGTGGATATATGGCACCCAGCAGGGGTAGATGACCTTATACTGTCCTTGAGTCAGTCCTAGAAGGTACACATGGACACTCAAGCAGTGGTTGAGGTATCCAGCACACTCTTCTAGAACCTACTCGTAGCAAATAATTTTACATGATGTACAAGAGAGGTCATTGACCTGCCGAGAATTTCAACACCGACTTCTATAATTACCGGTGACGCCATCTAGTTACATCTTCGGTACTAAAGCAGTAGTACGAACTAGGAAGGTGAGTGACGCAATCTGTTGATCTTCGGTGGTAGTCCTGTTACAATAGTCTTGAGCTGAACTCGAACCAGGACGTACGCTTTACCAACTGACCAAGATTCCTCTAGCCCAAGACTTGAACTTGCGATTTTTTATCAATGGGCGACTTAAGGCGTCGATACATAATATACATAGAAAACACCCAAACTCCGAAACAAACATTTGTGGATCACACAAATTTTTGATTCGACCCGGGAATCGAACTCGAGACTCTGGAGTCGAAAGCCGATGCACTACCGACCACGCCGCCGAAGCAGTTAAACCTCGTCTGTTGATGGGCAAGTGCACCATTTCCAGTAGGCCGTCTCGGGATTTTAGGGCCCCTTACCACCCGGCATTGTATCCACTAGCATTATAATAATAAATCTACGAGAAAACATCAGCAGTTCGTTTATCTGCCGAACGATAGTAGCCTGGAACGCCCTGCCTGTGCATGTGTTTCCTCCCACATATAATCCTGGGTTCTTTAAGTGGAGCGTGAAGAGGCACATCAGTAGGTCGTCAAGTTGAGGGCCACTCTCCATAGTATTGTGTGCTGTGAGAGTGGCCCACAATCGCTAGACGTCGTCACGACTTACCACCAGGCGGGCGGAGTCAATTTGGCGAACCCAATATAAAAAAAAAACAAAAAAAAACGTTATCCTATGGCACACCATTTGTTCAGATTTTATCAAAACTATTTTTGAATTATGAACGTTCTTAAAGAATATCTCATGAAATATTGATATATTTTTATGCTATTCAGATATTCAAGCACTTGCACTTACTGATCAATGGAAGAGGTTTTGACAAACATCAAAGAAACTGGTTATGCTTTTGTTTTCTCGAAAAGGTGCGCCATCTTAAATCGGTCGTAATCAATCAGAGAATAACGTCATTTGAATACTTTTTGAAACTTTCGCGTCAATACCCACACATTACTTAAGACAACCCGTGATCACGGCTCTTGTAACACGTTCGAAACGTCGGGTAACACATACATAGCATGTATGCACAGCTTTGTTATATACTAAGTATGCTATAATGACATTAGAATACTTTCTAGGTGAAGAACAACAGTGTCGATTACAGAAGACAAGTCAATCAGTTTAAAAAAAAATGTTGTAGTGACGTCAATTCACTGCTGCTTTACGACTTACGACCGAGACGCTTAGATCAAAAATACCTTAGATTACCGATCAGTGCTTTAAAAACGGCACCACTTCAACTCGGTCCCTATCGCTAGTGGACCGACTTAACGCTTCAGTCGCTTTGCGACCGCGCTGGTAGTAAGACGTTTCACGATGACAAAGTTTTCGCTTGAAAATAGCAAAAAACTACTCTTTTAGAGGATGGAGTATCATACTTTCGACAAGTAAAAATCAGTTCACATTGTTAATTGCTTTTCATGTGCAATAATGCACTGCTTAAGAATATTATGGTTATTTTTAACTGTGCAAACTACGCGCTTGCTCGGTGAAGTTGAACAACTTCACACCTAACAAGCGCGCAACTTCACACCGCAATGTTAGAACAAGTCTCATACAGAAAGATAGAGTCGTCATTTATTTATTTTAAATTTATACTGTTTGATATATTTTTTGAATATATCTTATTTTGTTTTAAGTTTTCCCCATAATGCAATAAGACAAGAAAAATGGAGGCGTATTATATCACGTGAACCTAATAATTCTACTGTCGTTTGTTCATAACATTATAAAAAGGACGTTATTTATGTTCCTAAAAAAGGATTAAATAAATAAAAAATAACAGCCGTGCCAAATATTTTACAAGTAAAGGAGATATTATATTGATAATGCTTAAATACTTTGTATTCTTAATACTCGTACCAAATGAGTGACCAAATTAAATCGACTTCATAATACCACCTAGTATTTTCAAATATTTCATAAGTATCGTAGTATCGTAGGTATGTGTACCTACCCATAAATTTATTTGATTGATTGATTGTTTTAGGTTACAGGTTGTGTGTGAAAATATAATTGTTGATTTTATTTCATACTAGCGTTTTGGGGCGGGGCCCCAAGTGATTAGATACTACGTCCTCGCCGTCCGCCCTGGACCCCAACTTGACCACGGTAACGCAGTGGCAAGTTGGGTGACCGAACGTATTTAGTCTAAACTTGGTGCCAATAAAAATTGTGATCATTATGAATAGTGAACCCGACGATACCCCCGGTCCCGATACTGCCTTTTCCCGGGCAGTATCAACCGACGACTTTACGCATCCATCACGGACTCTGATGCAAATTGATTTGGGGGCTCGCGCCGCGCCGCCTAGCTGCAGCGCGATGTCGACGCCCCAAAGAACTGATGCTGCTGGGACTGACGATGGGTCAGCTCCCAGCAGTGTGAAGAAGAAGGGCCGCTCTTCTGCGACGAAGAAGAGGACCCTCGAGGAGAAGGGGGGGCCGCCGCGTGACCGTAGCACCAGCTGCTCCGGGTGGGGGTCCCTCCTCTCCACCGATTCGGAGGAGGAGGTGCCGGTCAAGACGGTGCGTACGCGTCTCGACGCGTACAGAAGGCGGCCGCCAACTCCTCCTCCGTCCTCGGTCCAACTGTCCCAGCGAAGTCGCCGGGAAATCGGTGGGCCGCCCGCGCGGGAGCTGATAAGCGTTTTTGCCCGCATGAACGCGGCCATGAGGGGCAACAGAAACGTGGCGGGGAGGAAGAAGATTGTGGCTTCATTGGTGGATGAAGCCCAATCTTCCCTCAACAAGCTCCTCGCGCGGAGCGTCACTAAGGAGGAGGCGAGGCTCCGGAAGCAGGTGACGAGCCTGGAGGCGGAGCTCGCTGCTTCCAGGAAGCAGATGGATGACCTGTGGCGGGAGGTCGCTGACTTGACCAAGGTGGTCAAGGCGCCTCCCGGTCCCATGCTGCCGCCTCCTCCTCCGACGGCTGGACCAGCGCCGAAGACGGCGCCACCCACGGCGCCCACCACGGCGCCCACCAAGGCGCCCACGACGGCGCCAACCACGGCGTCCAAAAAGGCGCCCACCACGGCGCCCACCATGGCGCCCACCACGGTGCCCAACACGGCGCCCGGATCGCCGCCACAGCCTGTGCCGACTATGGTACAGGTCCTGACGGCGGTCGAGAGGCGCCTCGCGGTCCTGGAGGACCGGGCGTACCGCCCTCCGCTAGCACGTCCCGCGTTCTCATACGCGGCGGCTGTTAGCGGTTCTCCCGCTCCAGGACCAAGCGGCACACCCGCTGTCCGCCGCCCCGCTCCGCCCCAGTCCGCTCCAGCGTACCGGTTGCCGGCCGAGACCGCGGCCCAGGCGCGGAAGGCGAAGGGGCGCGGCAAGAAGAGCGGCACCCCTGCCGCCTCCTCTTCCTCTAACGCTCCCGCTGCTCCTTTACATCCCTCCGGACGGGAGGGATGGGAGGTAGTGGGGGCCAAGAAGAGGAAGACGAAGGCCGCCAAGAAAGCGGCCAAGAAAGTGGCCCCGCGCTCCTCGCTCCACAGCCGTCGTCCTTACGGTGACGACGGAGGGTGTGGAGAGGGGTGTGGGGTACGCTGATGTCCTGAGGACCGTGAAGTCCTCAGTCAACCTCTCAGCCCTCGATATCCAGGGGGGTCTCCGGTGCAAGACGACACGCACCGGGGCTCGCCTCCTCGAGGTCTCCGGCGCCTCCAGTGGCCCTAAAGCTGACGCCCTAGCAGCGCAGCTTAGGGACGCGCTGGACGCAGAAGCCGTCCGCGTCGCCAGGCCAACCAAATGCGCTGCATTGCGCATCACGAGTCTGGATGACGCGGCCACGACGGAGGAAGTAATCTCCGCCGTCGTGGAGGCGGGCGGCTGCCCCCGTGACCAGGTGAAGGCTGGAGACATCTCCTTCGGCACCACTGGTCATGGGATGACAGTCGTCCAGTGCCCCGTCGCGGCGGCACTGAAAGTGACGGACGGACGAAGCCTCCTCGTAGGGGGCTTCCTAAAGGCGCAGGTGCACCTCCTTCGTGCCCGGGAAACTAGATGTTTCCGGTGCATGGTGGTGGGGCACGTCGGAGTGCAGTGCACAGCGGAAGTCACCGTGGGCGATCGGTGCTTCCGCTGCAGCCGGCCCGGTCACAAGGCAAGTGCCTGTGACGCCCCGCCTCGCTGCTTTAGATGCGAGGCGGAGGGCAAAACTGCGGACCACCGGGTCGGCAGCACAACCTGCGCCGCCTCGAGGCCAAAGCGTCGTCCGTCCGCTGAGAGCGGTGGGGGTGCCGCTACTGCACGGCCAGATGTTTCTCGGCGGGATGCTGATATGGACGTCCATTAATGTCTGACGCCCATATCCGCATCCTGCAAGTGAATTTGAACCGCTGCCGCGCTGCTCAGGATCTTCTGTACCAGAGCATCCGGCAGTGGTCCATAAACTTGGCCGTGGTCGCCGAGCCGTACTACGTCCACCCGGGAAGCCCGGTGGACGAGGACGGCTCGGCCTGTTTTATCTTCGGGGGGTCCGCCGCAGACAACTCACGCCTTGCTATCATTGCAAGGGGCCGCGGGTGTGTTGCGGCGGAATATGATGGGTTGGCAGTCGTGGCCACCTACATCTCGCCGACACTGGACGAGACTCAGTTTGAGCTATGGCTCACTGAGCTCAACGTCGTCTTCGCTGCGTGCCGTCCTCGCCCTGTCCTGCTCCTGGGAGACTTCAACGCCTGGAGTGAGGCGTGGGGCTCCCGGGAAACCAGGGACAAGGGGAGGCTTCTTGAGGACTGGACCAGAACACGTGGTCTGGAGGTCCTCAACCGGGGGAATGTCGCCACCTTCTGGCGGCGGGGGACCAGCTCGGTCGTGGACGTATCGTTCGCGACCTGTGCCCTCGCCGCCCGTATTACTGGCTGGCACGTGGAGGAGGGTGAGGAGACGCACTCGGACCATCGGTACATCCGATTCGATGTCGTCCCCCCACCTGACCTCCCACAGCCGGTAGAAAATCTCCCGGATCCGCGTTGGGCACTTCACCATCTGGATCGGGAGGCTCTCCTGGCGGCTTCCATCGTGCAGGCCTGGATTCCGGCACCGGACCGGCCTGCCGATGTGGATGCCGAGGCGGAGTGGTTCAGGAGAGCCATGTCGCAAATCTGTGATGCGGCGATGCCTAGGGTTACACCCAGACCGGCAAGGAAGCAGGTGTACTGGTGGTCGCCGGAGATTGCACAGCTGCGCGCAGCATGCATCTCCGCCCGCCGCCAGTACACCAGGTTTCGCCGGAGGCATCGCCGCCCAGACGACGCGGCAACCCGAGAGGCGGAGCTTTATCAGGCTTACAGGGAGGCTAAAGGTAATCTCCAGGAGACAATAAAGCGGGCCAAGACGGCGGCCCGCGAGGAGCTCCTAAAAACCCTGCAGCAGAACCCATTGAGGCGCCCGTACCTACAGGTTAGGGTGAAACTCCGACCTAGGTAGCCCCCACTGACCCAGAGTCTCCAGCCGCAGCAGCTGGAGTGGGTCATGGGCTCCCTGTTTCCGACGAGCGCGGAGGAGCACGTCCCTCCGCGCATGGCTCCGTCTCTGCCCGACGCGGATAGCATCAGTGAAGACGACGTACCCGAAGTCAGGGTGGGGGAGCTAGGTGCGGCAGTACTCCGGCTTAAACGCCGGAAAATCACTGCCCCTGGACCCGACGGCATTCCTGGCCGTGCATGGGTCCTGGCCCTCGAAGAACTCGGGCCTCGGCTGATGGGGCTCTTTAGCGCATGCCTCGAAAGGGGCCAGTTTCCCAAGGTGTGGAGGACGGGGAAACTGGTCCTGATTCGTAAGGCGGGGCGGCCGGTGGACTCACCGTCCGGATACCGGCCGATCGTGTTGCTCGACGAGGTGTGTAAGCTCTTTGAGCGAATTATCGCGGAACGCCTCGTCGAGCATCTCTCGACGGTGGGGCCAGACCTGGCGGACAACCAGTACGGTTTCCGTCGGGGACGCTCCACCGTGAGCGCGATCATGCGCGTCAAGAGCCTGACGGAGGAAGCAGTCTCACAGGGCAAGGTGGTGGTGGCGGTGTCTCTTGACATCGCCAACGCGTTCAACACCTTGCCATGGAGCTGCGTAGGGAGGCGCTCGTGTATCACGAAACGCCTCTCTACCTCCGTCGTATTGTCGGGGCCTATCTCTCGGAGAGGGCCATAGCTTTCCCCAGCTGGCTCGGGCCAGCTCGGCGAGATGTGTCGTGCGGTGTTCCGCAGGGGTCGGTCCTGGGGCCGCTTCTGTGGAACATCGGCTACGACTGGGTGCTGCGGGGTGCGTTGCCTGAGGGCGTCGGCGTAACGTGCTACGCCGACGATACCCTCGTCACGGCGCGGGGTGCAACGTACCAGGAGGCAGCACTCAAGGTCACGACGGGTGTTGCTCAAGTCGTGGGTCGGATACGGCGGCTGGGACTGGAGGTGGCCTTGCACAAGTCCGAGGTTCTGTGTTTTCACAGACCTCGGAACGGTCCACCTGAAGGTTCCAGCATAAATGTGGGAGGCGTTAGCATCGGCATCAAGCCCTCGATGAAGTATCTAGGGATCGTACTTGATAGCCGATGGAACTTCGGACCACATTTCCGAAGTTTGGTCCCCAAGGTGACACAGGCATCGGTCGCGCTTTCGCGACTGATGCCCAACCTAAAGGGACCCAACGCTTCCTGCAGGAGACTGTACCTGGGGATCGTGCGGAGTATGGCCCTATACGGGGCTCCAGTATGGGCGGCGCGGTTGACGGCCAACAACTCAACGCTCCTCAACAGACCGTTGAGGACCTTGGCTGTCAAAACAATAAGGGGCTACCGCACGATCTCCGGAGAGGCTGCATGTCTCCTAGCCGGGACCCCTCCATGGGACCTGGAAGCGAGAGCCCTTGCGTCATTGTTCCAATGGCGCAAGGAGGCGCTGGAGCGGGACCACAGGCCTGCGTCTCGAGAAATCGATGACCGGCGGTCCCAACTCCGCCAGGATCTCATGGAGTCATGGAGGGTGCGACTTGAGCAACCCAAGTGGGGTGCCACCATCATCGCGGCGGTGAGACCGATCATGGACGATTGGCTGCAGAGGCAGCATGGTGACCTCACGTATCGTGCGACGCAGATTGTTACCGGGCATGGATGCTTCGGTAGCTATCTGTTTCGCATCCATCGTGAGGTCACACCCCGGTGTCAACACTGCGAGGTTTCCGACGACGACACCGCACTCCACACGTTGGTGGAGTGCTCAGCGTGGGCGAGTCAGCGCCGGGACCTCGTAGTGGGTCTGGGCGTGGATACCCTCTCGCTGGAGACCATGCTTCAAGCCATGGTCTCCAGCGGGAGTAGGTGGAACGCGGCCGTGTCCTTCTGCGAGCAAGTCGTGCTCGCGAAAGAGGCGGCCGAGAGGGAGAGGGAGCGTGCCCTCCCCGCCGAGTTCCGTAGTCAGCGGCGAGGCCGCCGCAGACTCATCTACGCCCAAGACCATCGACCTCCATGATCGGGGCCTGAGGACGGCGGGATCGCCACCCGTCGTCCTTACAGAAGCAGGCTAGAAGGGTTGCGTGCTGCGGGGCCTTTGCCCCATAGCACGCAACCAGATTCACTCATTGACGCGGGATAAAACCCTACCCCAACGACGCGGGATTCTCATCCCGACCCAACCCCCCGCAGAGACCACAGAGGTGGTCAAAGTCCGCCGGGCGCCACTGGAAATACGTTCTGCTTGTAACCAGAGACGCCCGGCAACGGACGTTAAAGCGGCCGCGGCCTTGGTCGCGGAACTAAAAAAAAAAAAAAAAAAAATACTAGCGTTTTTGTAATCTTTTATCTATATAATTTATTTTATACGTTTATTTATACGTGAATAAAACAATGTGAATTTAAGTTTATCTTTCTCATCGTATTTCATAAAAAAAAAGTTTTATATGCAATGTGCTCCACATTCCTTTTATAACCTTAGCGCGAATCCGTACCAAGTTCCTATTCCGCTTGCTGACTTTCGATTGATGCGACAACAGCGCTGTACATTGATGCTTTTGTATTATTTATTATTAATTATTTCTATGTCAACCATCGATGTACAATCTTGTTTATTTTATAGATGGTATTTGTAATAATTACCTATATAGTATTCGAGTGCCAAGATTACGCGTTGTATTTGTACTGAATCCAATATCTATAGTATTTTTGATCTAAGCCGAGACGGCAGCGTTTTCCTAGGAAATGCAGCGTTTTCCTAGGAAATGCAGTGTTTTCTTAGGAAATATTATTTAGCGGTAATATGCTCAAAAGTATTGCCGTATTAGCATATAATAAACTTCAACCTACCCCAAAACAGGCATGATTATTTATTTATTTTCTACATGGACACATAACAGTTACACGTTAACGTATTACTATTACATACAATTCTTAAAATTAAGTAAACGCATAACCCACATCAATGTCCGCGAAGTAATATTATATAAATTATAAGCATCTAAAAGTAAAAACATGCGCCAAAGTACACAAATGCAAATTAAGTGGATATATTAGTCCAACATTTTGATAGCCAAGCGTCTAAACTTGGTATCTGTAAGTGCAAATATGTATATCTAATTCCGAGTAGTGTGTGTTATAAGTTTCTACCATCCGCCGCAGAGGAACACGGGCGCCCGCGTTTGTCCTGCATCGAGCAAGATGAAACAGACGGGGCGCCCGCGTCGCGGGTCACAGCTGTTCTAGGTACAGTATAACATAAATTATTCGTGATATCACTACAATCGTACTTGTTGTTACACAGCCCGTGAAGCATCATCACCATCAGTAATCTGCGTCTAGACTCCAAGCTCTGAAGGTCATAGCGCAACAATAACTGTTCGTACGGCAATATAGACCTATAGTATCTGTAGTGCATACAATTTAAAAAATTCTTTTGAACCAGTTCCAATCTTTGTATATAAACATTATAAATAGGGAGAGCGAACTAAAGCTTTGTGGAGTAAGTGCCTGGTCTTTTAGAGTCAATTGAAGACCTCGCGACGAACCCGATTGACGAATGATTATACTCACATGTGAAAAAACTTAAATAAATATTACATTCTTTTTAAATTTAATATTTATTATTTACTTTAATATTTATTATTTATATTTTATTTAATATTTATTTAATATTTATTATTTACTTTAATATTGATTATATTCTGTTTTCTAGTATTTTTTGTTATGGGTAGAGGCATCGGAAACACATCATTCTGTGAAAATTTCAACTTTCTAACTATCACGGTTAACGATGTTCAGCCTGGAGACAGACGGACGGACGGACAACGGAGTCTTAGTAAAAGGGTTCCCGTTTTACCCTTTGGGTACGGAACCCTAAAAGTATATATTTTGTAGAATCATGTAAATAAATAGCGTTGGCATTAGCCGAACCGAGGCTCAGCGTGATCAATCTCGTGTCGGTGATGTAGCAAATATTTCACGCACAATCCACTTAAGGATAAAAAATACTGAATATACAAACAACGAATGAACAAAATGACGTCTTTATCCCTCGGAAGGATAGATAGAGGTGTTTTATAAGAATGTAATCAGAAGTGAATAATATATAAAACATTTTAGAAGTATGTAATACCTGCTAACCTAGTAGGTGATTACATATTTAAGCCGTTTGGGGTTGAGACACTGGGGTCATGGGGTCCAAGTGCTCGCCGCCTTTATAGAGAGATTGCTAAACGCTTAATCGATGCTTCTCAGGACCAGACGGCTGGCTATTTTCTGGCCCAAAGAATAAGTATCGCCATCCAACGTGGCAACACTCCGCCAGCATTCTGGTAACTTTACAACAACCAGTTGGCAATGACGCGGAGGATTTTTTTAAACGATATTTTGTAATGTAAATATTTATAGTATAAAATTATGTATATTGTAATTCTTATTGTAAATAAACTGCCTTTTAGAAGTAATTTTGTTATTTACCACTAAGTATAAAGCTTTGGTTTCCTATAGATATAGATAGCGGTGAGTAACATGATTAGTGCGTTTTTAACCGACTTAAAAAAAGGTTCTAAATTTGAAATCAATATCAGATTTTAAAAGTTTGTTGTTTCGACTGGGTAAACAGATTTTGAACCTTTTTTTAATTGATACATACACGGGCCGTAGAACATTGAAAAATATTGAATAACAGCAAGCTCATTTTTCGTAAGTAGCTTTATTTTTCCAAGTCTCCCACATATATCTCAAAAATAAATCTCAAATCAGGTAGCTAACAGAGTTATCCAGTTAAAATATTCGGAAAAAAATTATAGGTTGCATTAATTTGTATAGAGCTGCAAAGTGGTGCAGGTATTAAGTACATCATTGTAAATCAAATATCAAAAGTTCCCATCGATCCGACTTGTGCTAAAAAAGTTATTCAAGGTTGAAAAGTTAAAATGTTGAAACTTTTCGGTTTTTTGGATTTTTCTCGTAAACAGTGAATTATATCAAAAATTGGTTTTGTACAAAATTGTAGATAATAAAATAACCTACAAATAAGTCCTCACAACTTTTTTCCTAGGAATTACGAGTATCATTTCTGAGAGATAGCGGTTATTAACGTCCAACAAACTATAGTCTACACGCAATGCTGGTCCACTCCTATTAACTCTGTGCTGATGTTACTCGCTAAAAATGTAGCATTAAATTACCAAAAAAATTTTTAAAATCGGTGCAGTAGTTTCCGAGGTGTCACGTTGTCCCGTACAAACTATGTCCCCCCTTTTTCACCCCTTTAGAAGTAAAATTTTGGAAAATACTTTCTTATCGGAAGTATGCGCCATATAATAAACACTCCCTCCAAATTTTAGGTTTCTACGATCAGTGGTTTAGGCTCAGCAGTCAGTCATTTAGGACATAGAATGTTATAATGTATGGTGAACTGTAATTAATATTGATTGACGATTCAACGTTTACCCTAAACGGCTGATCGTAGAAACCTAAAACTTAGAAAACGTGTTTTTTTTTGACGTATACTACCGATAAAAAAGGATTTTCCAAAATTTTACTTCTAAAGGGGTGAAAAAGGGGGGGACATAGTTTGTACGGGACAACGTGACACCTCAGAAACTACAGCACCGATTTAAAAATTTCTTTCGGTAATTTAAAGCTACATTTTTAGCGATTAACATAGGCTATACAGGGTGTTACGAAAGGGTTATATCAACCCGAAGCCAGCATCGTCAGCTGGTCGACCATAACCCGTTTCGATATATGGCGACCGCCAAAGAAGAAAAAAAAAGTTCATCAAAAAGTTTAAAAAGATATTTCAAATCAAAACAAACGTGTCCCAACGCTACGGCTTGACGTAGCTACAACTAGACAATGAGCGCGTGGTACGTATGTACAATGCCCTTGGCGGGCGTCGCGGCGGTGTGGGCGTTTTTAAAGGATTTTTTTGTTTATGTAAATAAAATTTTGACCAACACATAGTTATGTTTCCCCAGATCCTCGTCCGTGGTTCGACAGGTGCACCACATGCAAGTGATAGTAAACTCTCTGTCCCCAATTTTAGAAAAATCTTACCTGTTTACAGGAAAGGTTAATTTCTTGTATAACAGTGCTAAATGCGGTTTCGACTCGACTGCGTACACAGTATTTTTAGGTATCAAAACTCACGATAGGTACAACTCCCGGGCAGCGCTCAAATTGCCTTCTGATGCTCCTACACAAAGCATCATCTCGTAATACTCTTCGTTACTCAGAGCCATTACTACACAACACAATCACTATCGCACACAACGTGACACAACTCACAAATTAACACACTAAACAACTATTTAGCTACCTCACTGCACAAAGCAAAGAATGCAACTGAACTGACCTGTGACCTTACTAAATGATTTTAAATAAAATTCTAGGAAACTTCAAACGCCGACCGATGCAGAATACTGCTTCGTGCGACATTGCTTGATGCGAAACTGTTAAAATAAACGCTGTAGTTTGTATCAAGCGACATTTATTTCTCACTTCTAAGTTATAATCTACTTTAATACACATGAACACAAAATATACGACCGTAGCCACTACCATCGAACATAAGAGAGAAAGAGCCGTGTTGCCATATATAAAGTACTATTTCTAACAGAATCAGAGACAAAATATTCCTACCAGGAGTGAGACGGAAGGCTTTTCACAGGCGTGCATTATTTGTACCTATTATTTGTACCTATTTTGATGTCGATGACCAAAGCAGCTGATTTTAGTTCTAGTGTTGTTAAACAAGTGTGTATTTTATTCGGTTTTTTTTTTATGATTTTTTTTTTCTTCTGTGGCGGTCGCTACATATCGAAACGGGTTCTGGTCGACCAGCTGGTGGTGCTGGCTTCGGGTTGATATAACCCTTACGTAACACCCGGTATAACATCAGGACAGAGTTAATAGGAGTGGACCAGCATTGCGTGTAGACGTTGTTGGACGTTAATAACCGCTATCTCTCAGAAATGATCATTCCTAGGAAAAAAGTTGTGAGGACTTATTTGTAGGTTATTTTATTATCTACAATTTTGTACAAAACCAATTTTTGATATAATTCACTCATTTTAACTTTTCAACCTTGAATAACATTTTTAGCACAAGTCGGATCGATGGAAACTTTTGATATTTGATTTACAATGATGTACTTAATACCTGCACCACTTTGCAGCTCTATACAAATTAATGCAACCTATAATTTTTTTCCGAATATTTTAACTGGATAACTCTGTTAGCTACCTGATTTGAGATTTCTTTTTGAGATATATGTGGGAGACTCGGTAAAATAAAGCTACTTACGAAAAATGAGCTTGCTGTTAATCAATATTTTTCAATGTTCTACGGCCCGTGTACTATAGTTACTGACAAAAGAAAACAATTATTCGGTCCCATTCTGGTAATTATGCAGTCGGTTTCACAAATATATAAATGAGACATTTTTCATCCATCAACTTCTATCACGTGGTATTATGTATTTTGACTGCCCCAGTGGCGCAGTAGTATTTGTATGCGACTGCCGTCCCAGAGGTCCCAGGTTAGATTTCTGGATTAAATCAAATCAAAATATTTGTGTGATCCACAAATAAAAATGTTTGTTTTCGGAGTTTTGGTGTTTTAATAAATAATAATAAATATTTTGGACATTCTCACACAACGTTATCTAGTTCAAATTAAGCTAATATATATATACTGATAAACATACTAATATATTTCTAAATAGATACATAATAAACATAGAAAACACCCAAACTCCGTAACAAACATTTGTGGATCACACAAATATTTGATTCGACCCGGGGATCGAACCCGAGACTTCGGAGTCAGAAGCCGACGCACTGCCGACCACGCCACCGAAGCAGTCTATGTTTTATCAGCTGTCTAGTAGCACAGATATAAGAATACTATACTAGTAGTTAGCCCACTGTCCTTACAGTAGTAGGCTAGAAGGGTTTGCGGACTACGGGGCCTTTGCACCACAGCACGCAACCAGATTCACTCACTGACGCGGGATAAGACCCTACCCCAACGACGCGGGATTCTCATAAAACTACTGACTGTTGGTACACCACTGCCTATCCCAAAGGGGATTATCGTGATTATTATCTGTGTAAGTCTAAACAAACAAATATTTCATACCAAGTAAATTCAATAAGGCCCCTCGATGTGTTAGACACACAGCTTTATTGGATTCGAAGTTCTTACATTTCTTCTCGTCATCGTTCTTACTCGTTGCTTTATTTGTGTTTTTATTTACATAAAAATCAAAATTAAAATTTTTGTAAAAATCCACGACGCATTAAAAAGTAATTGAAAAAGGATAAAATAATCTGTGAAATCATTGTAATATCTACTTAAAAAGATGCACCGATCAAAGTCAAACCTATAACTAAAAACTATATCAAAATCAGTCCAGTAGTTTTGGAGAAAAACGGCAATGTATTTGCACAAACACACACACAAACAAACATCCTCTAAACCCAAACGCATTTACCGAATGCGTCGAACGAGTCGAATGAAACGAATTTTAGAATTCTGTACATGAAATCTCATGAAACCTCGCACACTTTTCTGCGTCGAATCGTCCGAATCTGGAAGAACCCCAGAAATCCTAGACGAATTCGGATGACGTCATCAGCTTCGGCGCGGCTTATGCGGTCGATTCGAGCGATGCGCTTGCATTCTATTAGTTTCGTACGGGTACGACACTACGACAGAGCAACGTGCGAATAACATGTATAATAATATCAGTGCGACAGGCGTAAAGGAAATAGACATGATTTCTTCGACGCGGTCGATTCTTTCGGGGTGGTCAATTCTTCCGGTGCGGATATGTGTGCGAGGCCTCCATAACTTCGATTCGTTCGACGCGTTCGGCTCGGCTCGAATAAGTGTGCGGTCACCTTTAGGCAGCTTTCTTAGTTGTTCATCATCTCAGCCAACTGACGCCCACTGCTGGCCATGGACCCCCCCCCCCCCCCCAACGAAAGCCATAACATTCGGTCTTGAGTTTGAGGTCTCGAGAACTGCTTATGCTCCAATGATGGTTGACCCCTCTATGGATAGCCCTCAATCTGAAGGCAAGCCGAAAAAATAAAAAAATTGACCTAGCACTAAGGGGTCAAAAGTTATAGGCCAAAACCTATGGCGTGGTGCGGCGTGAAGCACCGCGCAAGACATCGTACTATTATAGTAATACATGAACACACTAAAAGTTTTGCACTTCTAGCTAATCGGAACTATTTGAATTTCGAATGTTATATTTTTTTAAACGTTGCAACCTTCTTAGTAATAAAAAAAAGCAATTGGCGGGAAATAATTTGTCAATTGTTTTTTATCCCACATCAAAGTTCTACGTATGCAACGAAAATGGAATTAAGTCGAAAAGATTTTAGAGTGATGATTTTTTTATGATTTTAAAAGTTCTCTCTCTCCGCAAGACTGTGCCGCTCGTCTTCAAAATGCTTTTGGGAGAGAAGTACCTTGTTTGAGCACCGTGAGGCGATGGTTTGCTGAATTTGAGAGAGGTCGAGTTTCTTTACATGACGAATTTCGTGAAGGGCGGCCTTCAACTGCCGTCAACGACAATAATAAAAATATGTAAATATAAATATGTTAGGACAATTCACACAACGCCATCTAGTCTCAAACTAAGCAGAGCTTGTGATATGAGTACTAGATAAACTGATATAAATACTTATATACATTTTTTTATATATACATACATATTATACATAGGAAACACCCAGACTACGGTACAAACGTTTGTATCATCACACAAAGTTTGTCCCGACCGGGAATCGAACCCGAGACTCCGGCGTCGAAAGTGGATGCACTACCGACCACGACACCGAAGCAGTCAATAATATGGCTACTGTTAAGCGGTTGATTGAATAAAACCCGCGGATTACCTATGAGAAAATTCGAGGTCTATTGGGGATTGGTATGAGTCAAATCCAAAAAAAATTACACGAAGAATTAAAAGTTCGGATGCTTTGTTGTCGTTGGATCCCTCATGAACTGACAGCGGAGCAGAAGCGGGCTCGCGTGGAATGGTGCTCACAGATGCCACTGAAGTACGACCACGGACATTTTAATGCTGTTTATGACATTGTCACAGGAGACGAAACGTGGATTTATTGTTTTGAACACGAAAAAAAACAGCAATCTGGTGAAAGGGTATTTGAAAATGAGACCAAGCCAACAAAAGTGAGGCAGGCGAGAAACGTTGGTAAAAAAATGATCGCGTTTTTTATCTCAGCTACGGGTCCCATCTGTACAATTCCACTTGAAGATCAAAAGAGGTATTCTACCATTTGTTTACCCACGCAGTTAGAAAAAGTTCGCGAAAGACGACCTACAAGCCGCGTTCTCCTACACCATGACAACGCTTCTTCACACACGGGCAACAAAACAAAGTCATTTTTAGCTTCCGAAAAAGTACAACTTGTCACCCATCCTGCGCACAGCCCCGACCTAGCACCCTGTGATTTCTGTATTTTCCCCAAAATCAAAGATTTGATGAGAGGTTTCACTTTTACCAACTCCGAAGAGGCAGTGATAGCGCTCAATCAGCACGTAGAAAACATGCCTTCAGATCTGTGGTCCTCCTGTTTTAAAAAATGATTCGATCGCATGAAAAAAAGTTTAAAATGTAAAGGAGAGTATTCTGAAAAGCAATAATCATAATATTTTGGTTTTAACATGTTGTTTTTTTAAGTTACGCAAAACTTATGGCGCAATTTTATTAGTCGACAGGGTCCGCATGCGGGGTGCGGGAGATTTCTGGAACGCGTGCCACAGGGCCCGCATTCGGGGAACCGTTTTCATTAGTCGATAGGGTCTGCATGCGGGGTGTAGCTAGAACCTCCATGTTCGTCGCCAGTTATTAACAAGAGTGGCACTGATACAGACGTTCTTGCTATGGATCAACAATTAATGTTATGTGGAGCAATTTTGACTGTCTGTATCTTATTGAAGAAGAAACTATTAGCCTCATTGAAGAAAAAGAAAAAAAGATTTTGGGTGCGAACTTTACTAAAAAATAGAAAGAGGCATGGCGCGTCAGAAACATTGTGTAAGGAGTTACAATTGGATTTGGAGTGTGATGTAGAAGATCGTGATATTTTTTTCCGATTATCTAATGATTTATTTGAAGATTTATTAAATAATGAAAAGTATTTGACTCACGACCCGCAAGCTGTATATTGACCGATGAATTTCATTGGTCGATTTCATGGTCGGTATAAAGCATCCCGAACACGTGTCGACTTGTTAAACTTTCATTGGTTGTTATCTCGCCTGCGGGGAATCCAAGTATACTGTATACCGATTTACCGAACGAGTTTACTACCAATGAAATTGCGCCTTTATAGTGTGACCTACGTATATAATCACTGTGCATAGTGAATTACAGAGTGGTTACAAACTTTCTATACTTAATGCCCGGGAACGGCAACAGGATTGCGTTCTATTACGTGCCATCAAAAAAATACTGGCAAACAGTTGGTGTGGAATGGACCTCTACCACACCGTCTATCTGTCATTGGAATGAAAACCACACGGGAATTTTCTGGAATAAATGGACATGATCAAACTGATTGAAATCCGATGGAAGTTAACTAGAATTACTTTGATCTGGTTTATTTAAACGTCGAAAAGATAAAAATTTAAAAAAAATACTGCCATCCAACTGTTGCCTATATTTAAAAAAAAAACAGAGATACTTTTACCAATATTTTTATATTATTTTGGACAACATCAGTAGAAAAGCGTGTGTTATTTGAATTCCGAGTATTTTATTAAATTGTACGTTATTTAGATACCGACATTAAAATGGCTTCAGGCTTTTTGTACAAAAGTTGGTTTCAAATAATACTCATACCCATATTTACTACTCGCTTATATGTTTTCGCCCGCGTGATATAGTTTTCTCGTTCCCGATTACCGTGGGAACACATTAACGGGATAAAAAGTTTACGCGATTATTCAGAGATATTATTATTTCCAACGGGGACGCCGGCAGCCGGACGGACGATCCACCCGCGACTCTTGCGGGCCATTTCGTCCATTTCCCCAGTTCTCCCCTTGGGGAGAGTGTGGTTGATCCAGCTCTCACGGCCCCCCGTCGAATCTCCTTGTGTCCTTAATAAATCTTAGTATCTGTTCCACCTTCAGATTACTAATGTCTTCCTCGTATAGTCTGTCGGACCCTAGAAGTTCCCATATGGTCAATGAGTACATGGGGCATTCAGCCAGCAGGTGGAAGCTTGTTTCATCGCTCTCCATGCACTCTGGGCATTTCGGGTCAGTCTTTACTCCTATCACTGTAAGGTGTTTGTTTAGTCGACAGTGTCCTGTTATGACTTCTATGGCGAGTCTCATGTTTCCTCTTGGGAGTTTCATGATATGACTCGTCGTTCTCTTATCCATACCCTTGATGAAGATTTTCGACTGTCCCATTCCAGTCGAGGTCTTCCATCTTAGGTTGCTTTCTGCCTTTATTCTGTGGCTGATTACTCCTTTGGCTATTTTGTGCGCTATGGGCAACCGAGGTTCCGGTCCCACAAAGTTTTCGTCAGCACCTTCTCTGGCTAGTTCATCGGCCCGCTCGTTGCCAATGTTTCCCTCGTGTCCGGGGACCCAGGCAAGCGTTAGGTCGGTGTTCTCGGCCAGTCTATCTAATGATTTCTTACATTCCTTGACTGTTGCTGATATTGTCTCCACTTTGTCAAGCGCTCTGAATGCCGCCTGGCTGTCGCTGTATATGGTCACCTTTCCCGTTGTGGACAGGTGTTCCATTATTTCCGCGCATTCCTTTATGGCATATATCTCTGCCTGAAAGACACTTGCAAATCTTCCTAGGGGTATTGACCTTTCCATCTCAGTTCCATCTTGGCATTTTATATGCACTCCGGATCCAGATAGACTAGTCAATTCCTTTCTTGATCCGTCTGTGTAGCAGATAGTATCACTGGGATCTATCCGCCATTCTTCTCGTGTCGTGTCGTGTCGTGTTGTTGGATAAGATCATTGACAATTTCTCTTCGATGTTCTTGCTTATACTTGCATGGCCTTTGTCTATGAAGTTTCCAGTCCATAGGCCAATACTTCTGAGTTTGAACCATTGTTCGGTGGCTTCTTTTTATTTCTAAGTCCAAGGGGTTCAGCCCTAATATGATCTCTAGCGCGGCCGTTGGTGTGGACCTCATCGCGCCCGTGATCATGAGGGCTGCCAGCCTTTGGACTTTGTTTAGTTCTTTCTTGTTTTCACCTGTGGCAGACTTGTGCCACCATACCAGGGCTCCATGCGGGATTCTTGGCAAAATAATTGCCTTGTATATCCATAGCACTTCCGATGGTTTTATTCCCCAGGTTCTTCCTATTGTCCTTTTACACTGCATCATTGTCATTTTAGCTTTTGTGCATGTGTTGCTGATATGAGTCTTGAAAGTTAGCTTGCTGTCCAGGGTTACTCCTAGATATTTCACCTCCCTAACTTTTTCTAGGTCGTGATTATCCAGTCTCACTGGTACAGCACATTCTATTTTCCTCTTGTTGGTGAACAAAACTAATTTAGTTTTGTTAGGTCAAGGCCTTTGCTCCTGCACCATACTAACGCTTCTTTTAGGCCTCTGTTCATGATTTCACACATGACACTGAGGACTTTTCCTGTGATTAGGAGCACGCCGTCGTCAGAATAGACTTGCGTATATATGTGCACCCATTTATCTTCTTTATTAGTTCATCTATTAGCAGGCACCACAGTAGTGGAGATAGGCACCCCCCTTGGGGGAAGCCTCTTTTTGCCACCACTCTGTGTGTTGTTCCTGCTATTTCTGCCTGTATCTTTCGGTGTTTAAGCATATTTTTCACCCATCCTGATAGATCTCTGTCAATTCCCTCGCGGTTTAGGGTGTCCTCTATTGAGTCGGGGGTTGCTTTGTCAAAAGCGCCCTCGACGTCGAAGAAGCAGCCTAATGCGTATTCTTGGTTACTTAATGATCTTTGCACTCTTATAACAAGGTTATGTAGGGCCGTTTCAGTTGACTTGCCCTCCATGTATGCGTGTTGGTTTAAGTGCAGTGGAGATCCGCTTTTCTCTATTTGTTCTCTTATTATTCTGTCTAGGATTTTCTCCAGTGTCTTCAAAATGAATGAGGAGAGACTGATGCATCTGAAGGACTTTGCCTCCTGATACGATATCTTCCCGGGTTTCGGGATGAACACCGCTCTTACCTCTCTCCATTTGCTTGGAATATACTTAGTTGTGATACTACTGTTATATAGGTTCAGTAGATCTTTGCCTATATGTCTAATTACTATCTGTAGCATTTTTGGGAAGATTTCATCTGGTCTAGCAGCCTTGTATGGTTGGAAGGACCTTACGCTCCACTGTAAATGTTCCTCTGTGATGATTGCACTCGTTTCTTGTTCCACTACGGGATTTCGGATGGGCGGTGAGTTATCATCTGTGTCTTCTACGCTTCCTGGAAAGTGTGTGCCCAGCATCACTTCCAGTATCCTTTTGGGGTCGGTGATGAGTTCATCTCCGTTCTTTATGCTTCCTAGTTTGCAGGTGTTGCCCTTGGAGAACGTTTTCACTAGTCGCGCCGCGTCTGGGTATTTTTCAACCCCTGCGCAGAACGCTTTCCAGCTGTTCCGGTTTTCCCTTCTGCATTCTTTCTTATATATATTTCTAACTTTTCTGTATTCTAGCCAGCTCTCGTCATCGTTGTTATCTAGGGCTTTTCTGAGAGCTCGCCTGGTCTTTTTTCGTTGCTTCTCTAGAGCCTTTGTCCACCAGGGTTGACCCTTCCCTAGACTTATCTCTTTCAGTGGGCATGCCTTGTGGTAGGCTTCCCTTAGAGCGGCGTCTAGTCTGTTAGCTTCTTGTTCTATTTCTGTTGTATCTCTTAGCAAGGTTACTGGACCTGGGTTCCATTTCTCCATTTGTTGTTCGTATGTTACCCAGTCTGTTTTCCTCGCATTTCTTGTTAGGATCTTCTCTGTCTTGGCTTCTAGACTGAAAGTGATTCGTTTGTGGTCTGACATTGAACTGCTTTCGTCTAGCTCCCAGTCTTTAATATGTTGGCTGATCCTATCTCTTGCGATAGTGATGTCCAACACTTCTCGTTTTGCTCGGGTTACAAATGTGGGGGTATTGCCCACATTAAGAATTTCCAAGCCTGACGTACCTATAAAATCCAAGAGTAAGTCACCTTTTTTGTTGCAGTCAGTACTGCCCCACACTACGTGGTGTGCATTAGCGTCGCAACCTAGAATAATTGGAATATTCTTACCTTGGTATTTTCTTATAATTTCTTCCATTTCTCGGGACGGTGGCTCGAAATCTCTCTCGCTGGTGATGCAACACTCGGTGGGGGCGTTAGGTCCTTTCGCGTGGTATTAGGGAGGGTATGTGCTGTGTTTGTGCTCCCGGGACTGTCCTGTGTACGGGGCCTCCGGCTTTCAGTCAGTACCTCTGGTGAGGTAACTGCCTGTGTACCGCCCCCCCCGCTTGTGGGCAGTTCCCGGCGTGTGTATAGCGCCTGTTGTGTGCTGTTACGGTTGGCTCTCCATTGGATCGGCATACTTCCTTCCACCGGGGCCCCTTTATGGACCTCAGATTGGTCGGTGTCTCCGCCTCCAATGAGAGCCTTTCCCTGTGAATTTGTGATGTGCTTGGGACATGTGTAACATGGGCACTTTTCCTCCGTCTGTGTGGTACTCTTGCTCACGGTTCGGGCGTGTACTCTGGTGGCTTGGTAGTGTAGTGAGACCAGACTTAATTTGGCGACTTCCTCGGGGACTCCAACCACTAGTCTCACTCCTAGTGGTAGTACCTCCTTGCGGACAAGAGTCCAGTCGGTTAGCCGCAGTTCTGCCCTGTGTCTGTTCTGGCCTCTGACATAGTCCAAGTGTTCCAGTTCAAGGTCTTCTGTACTGCCTGGGAGCCAGATCGACATCCGGTGCTTTTCCATCTTTTTTGTCTTAAGGGGGGCGCCATTCTGTTCGCCAAAGTCCTGTCCTAGCAGCCAGTCGAGCGCCCTATTCGGTGCTTGCCGTCACTAGGAAGTAACCTTCCGCGACCAGGCCTGAAGCGTCGAATGCCAAGAAGCGACTATCGGCGTTGCTTTTGATGGCCCTGCCTATTTCTTGTGCCAGCATTTTCCTGATCCCAGTTGCTGTGGCCTCGTCCACCGCCACCCCGTCCTCCCGTTGTATTGTGACCGCGAGGTCACTTTGGGCTGCCGCTGACCTCCAGGGTTCCTCGGCTTGTTTCCGGCGTTTCGGTGGAAGCTGCTGGGATTTTTCTCCGGGGCCTGTTCCTTGCCTCTTCATTTTCTTAGCCCTGTAGCCTTCCCCTCCCTGAGGTGCTGTCAGCTCCGTTCTGGCCGGCTCGCCTCTGGGTTTGGTCTGGTTCTGGGCTTCTTGTCTCTTGCGAGCCTTGATCCGCCTCCATTTGGATTTGGTCACCCACTCGCCCTCTTTTTTCTGGCTTTGGTTCTCCCCAAGCGACATGTTTGTCAGGTCGTCCCCGAGAGTCTCAGACATAGACCTACCGGGACGCACCTGGTCGTTTGGTTTCTTGTTCAATCTACTTCCTAAAATTATTGTTGGCGATGATTTGCCCCCCCCAGAATACGAGGGGCAGCCCGAACCACTAGATGGTCCAGGGAGGGATTCCCCGGCACTGGAGGTACCGGAACCCTCCTGGGGTAATTTCTCTTTGTCATTCGCACGATTCATAGTGTTGATTTTACCGGGGTTGCCGGTTTGCTGGATCAGGAATTGGGTGGGGGTGTGGGATGGGAGGGGAGGAGGGGACTTGGGGATGGAGGAGGGATGGTGTGTTTGGATAAGGAGGGTAAGGTTTGGACAGGGACAGAGTTCTCGGCTATAGATTATTCGTTACGTCTGTTTCTTATGGAATCAGACCAATAACAGGCGGCACCGCGTGAAGGAAGTCTATAGCCTTGCTTTGGGGATCTGCACGACTGTAGCGCTCTCCCCCAAAGCCTTTCACCAGACTCAGAATTGGACATGTGCTGAGAATAGGAGTTCTCCAACCTTTTGGTCCAGCTGTTCCCGGTCTTATAGACCGTGGATTCACCTTTCCAAATTGCCTTGGATAACCCCCGCCTTCAGAGATATACATACCTCTTTATTACCCGACGTTTCGCCCCTGTTACAAGAGCCGTGGTCACGGGTGGACTGGCTTTAGCTCATCGTCGTCTTCGTGAAGTGCGGGTTTGTTCAACTACCCTCACTTCGTCGTCATTAAATATTGGGCTCGTAGAGGAACTCAATAATCGCGTAAAAGACCCGTTTGTTTTAAGTTTATAATGTGTACAAAACGCAAAAGTTAAAAAAAAGTATTTAAAAAGTAGCCTATTTTACTTAGAGATATGTCAACGTCAGGGAGGTAAGTAGCTAACTAAAAGTGAAAAAAAATTCAAAATCGGTTTAGTGGTAACGAAGAAAATTCAATGTAAATAAACATACAATCTCTTTATACCTAACTAGCATATGTCCGCGGTTTCGCCTGCTTAAAATAAAATAACGTTTATTGTCTTTGAAATTTTTAGAAAATTATTTAGATTCGTCAAAAGTTGGTGTGACTCTACCGAGGGTTCCAAAATGCAACGAGACTGAGAAGAGCCCTCAAGAAACTCAGTTCGGGTTTTTTCCAAAATATTTCATCTTAAATCTAATACAGTTATTTAGAAAGGAGCAATTCGTGTTACAACCAGGCAGCCTTGTCATCTAAGAAATCATTAATACTATAATAAGCTTTATGGCACAATTTACGTTTTATTAGTTTTTTAAATTTATTAACAGATAAATTTGCTATTTCGGTTGGCAATGTATTGTACATTCGAATAAAGTTCCCCGCAAAAGAAGTACTCACTTTATGAAGCCTAAATTTAGGAACAGCCAGTTTATCCTTATTTCTTAAGTTTAGATTATGATTATCACTATTTTTCACAAATTTACTTTTGTTCTTGTGGGTATACAATAAAATTTCATAAATATACTGTGAATACACTTTAAGGATGTTAATATGCTTAAACTTATCTCTTAATGACTCCCGAGACCCCATTCCATAGATAGTCCGGACAGCCCTCTTCTTCAACACAAAGATGCATTCAATATCGGCAGCGTTACCCCACAGTAGTATGCCATATGTCATGATACTGTGGAAGTAGCTGAAGTAGACAAGACGCGCCGTTTTAATGTCTGTAAGTTGTCGGATCTTTTTGACAGCATAGGCTGCTGAACTAAGCCTGGCCGAAATTTTCCCGATATGAGGCCCCCATTGCAATTTGGAGTCTAACGTTATGCCCAGAAAGACAGTGTCATCGACCAATTCTATTATATCATCCCTAACCTTGTTAAGGTTAGGGATGATATAATAGAATTGGTCTGGTTTTAACAAGTCTTACATTAGGTAAGGTGAATCTTACACATTTAGTTTTATTTTCATTTAATAATAAATTATTAAATGAATTGTTCTGAAGAGCTCTTCAACCTGATCCCACCCTCTCCCTTCCGATCCCGAACAACGCGTGCCGGGCAGAGATGTCACCCTCATACCGTGGAAACCGTCTTCGCGAGAACCGAGCGTTTTAAACGATCGTTTCTCTGCCGAACGATGGTGGCTTGGAACGCCCTGCCTGCGCACGTGTTTCCTCCAACATATAACCCTGGGCTCTTTAAGCGAAGCGTGAAGAGGCACATTACAGGGTCGTCAAGTTGAGGGCCACTCTCTATAGTATTCCTGTGTACTGTGAGAGTCGCCCTCAATTGCCAGGCGTCGCCTCAGCTTACCATCAGGCGAGTGGCGTCAATTTGTCGACCTAAATATAAAAAAAAAAAAAAAAAAAAATTATTAGCACAAAACCAGTGGACAGTCCTAGAGAGGGCAATGTTTACATCGTCAAGTTCGGGCTGTCCACGTTTAACTTTAAATATTAAAGAAGTGTCATCAGCAAACAAAACTACCTCGTGGTCGTCTCTTATGAGGTGAGGGAGATCATTAATATATACTAGAAAAAGAAAAGGTCCCAAAATTTAACCCTGCGGTATCCCCATTGCTACAGGAGAACCAGGTGACTGTTTACCATTGATCACTACTTTCTGGACCCTATCACTTAAGTAAGAATTGACGAAATTCAAGGCCGTCCCCCGGATTCCGTAATGATCAAGTTTCTTAATTAAAGTCTGGTGCTGAACGCAATCGAAGGCCTTAGATAAGTCACAGAATACACCATAAGCATCATATGACTCATCCTAGGCCCTGTATATACACTCTAATAATTTAATTCCGGCATCAGTGGTGGACCGACCACGAGTGAAACCGAATTGTTTTGTATGTAATAGTTTATTAACGTTAAAGTGATTTTGCATTTGATTAAGCATAATTTTTTCAAAAATTTTACTAAATTTAGGTAGTACAGAAATGGGACGGAAATTGGACGGATCTGAAGTACTACCCGATTTAAACAGGGGAATTAATTTACTAGATTTCATTAAATCAGGGAACACACCACTATCAACACAATTATTAAATATTATTACTAGTTCAGGAGCAACCATTTCAACAAAAGAATTTACTAAATACACAGAGATGCCCCAGAGGTCAGCTGTTTTCTTGATATTTAAAGATTTAAAAGTTTTTAAGATGGTGTTTATGTTAACTTTACTGAATTTAAATATAACGTTACAACAAGGAACGTTTGCTTTTAACAAAGATTCTGCGATGGGGGTTGAAGAGCTTAGGGTTTTTGTCAAATCTACAGGAATTCGGGAGAAAAAATTTTCAAATTCGTTAGCGACCTCGAAGTCTGATGTTGTTATTTTACCATTTATATTAAGTTTAAAATTATTATCATTTAATTTTTGTTGACCTCTTTCCGCGTTTATAATTTTCCAAGTAGATTTAACTTTGTCTGCACTATTGAGAATTTTATCACTTATATATTTTGATTTAGCTGCTAAACAATCTGCTTTAAACTTTTTTGAATAAGTTTTAACATAATCTAGAAATTCAACTGATCTATTAAGCTGCCTTTCTGAGTATAGTTCATAAAGTTTTTGTCTACTTTTGTGTATACCCTCAGTGGCCCATTCACTGAAAGTAGGACTATCACTAATCATGACCTCCTTAGACTTGAATATGGAGTTGAACTCGTTGTAAAAAGAATCAAAAAATAATTTATACATTACATTTGGATCTAAGCCAGTGTCTAAGAATGGAATTTTATTGCAAAGTCCAACCCTCATACGTTCCAAGCGGTCACCAGTTATTGGTCTACATAATATTTTACGTTTTATAACTTTTCTTTAGTGATTTTAAAAGATGCTATTTGCCCACAATGGTCTGAATCTAGCTTTTTTTATAATACTTTTACTTTCTGGCAACATATCGCTGTATATATTATCCAGGCAAGTGGCTATTGTAGCACAATATCTAGTAGGCTCCAAAAATAAGTTTGTAAGATTGTGTGATTTAAATAAATTTAAAATATTATAACTCATAGGCGTATTAACAAGTAAATCGACATTAAAATCACCACAAACTATTAGGTACTTATTAGTTTTTCCAAGTTTACATAGAACTTTGTCAAATAAGTAACAAATTATATAAAGTAACAAATTATATACACAAAAACCTTCCTTGAGAACCACTAATATCCATTAGTGAAAACCGCATCAAAATCCGTAGTGTAGTTTTAAAGATCTAAGCATACATACGGAACGGGCGACTTTGTTTTATAATTATAGTGACTAGTGGTCGCCCGCGGCTTCGCCCACTTGACAAATTTTATAATTAAACCTTCTTCTTGGTTCACTCTATCTATTAAAAAACCGCATCAAAATCCGTTGCGTAGTTTTAAAAAGATCTAAGCATACACAGGGACAGACAGACAGCGGGAACGACTTTGTTTTATACTATGTTAAGATATTAGTATTAGCCTATCCGCATTTTGCCTGGTCCGAAGAGATGGTACCTATGTAACATCAATCCTGGCCATGAACGTTTGATTTAGGTTCAATTGAACCTACTACAGTAATAGGCTTTCACCCTATTACATGTGACTACTAAATTGCTGCATAGGGGCTCGTGGTCATAGGGGCTCATGGTCATAGGGGCTCGTGGTCATAGGGGCTCGTGGTCATAGGGGCTCGTGGTCATAGGGGCTCGTGGTCATAGGGGCTCGTGGTCATAGGGGCTCGTGGTCATAGGGGCTCGTGGTCCTAGGGGCTCGTGGTCCTGCGTAGGTGGTGGTAACCGACAATATTAATACATTGCAAAGGTTAAGTAACATCTAGTCAGGCCGGTCTTAGGATGGGTGACCATTTCTTAGAATCCTCGCGGTCTAACTACAGAACTTCAATATCGCCCATGGGTTGTGAAGGTCAGATGGCAGTCGCTTCACAGAAAATATCAAAGTTCAGCCGAATCACAGTTAGACTGGAAAGCCGACCTCAACTAAATTGGGAAAAGGGTGAATGATGATGATGACTAAATTGCTGCATAAAAAATGTGGACGTGTACTTCACCTCTGCCTACCCGTGATATCCAGCATAACACAACGTACTGCACAATATAGTTGCTCAAAGCTTCAATCACCCTATTTGCAAGATTTGTGACATCAATTAAATTGTTCGGGTGGTTGATAAATCAAGTCATTCCGAATAATCATGTCTGTCTGTCTGCATTGCGTAAACTGTCGTAACCGTGATATAGATAGTGTAATTGCTAAATGTAAATTATATGTGTACCTATATGTTGCATCTAAATAGTGTTATTGACGGCTGGAACGCGACAGTGCATCGCTAAACGCATCGTAGTAGAATAGGGAATAGTACTTACATACAGAACTTGCACTCCGACGTTAATTAAAGCACATTATTTTGTTTACAGAGAACATCATTCGAACGTTAGGGTTGTCCAGTTAAGTAAAATATATACCAGCATAATTTGACCAATAAAATTATGACGTTAATGCCTCAATATCAACTCTATGGTCAATCCCGTGTCACAAACAAGAGACCACCCTTACTGATTTCGACGAACTTCAAGTTATCGCTGACGTCACGTATTTTTTGCGGTTGTTAGGCGAGTGACATAGGTCTGGTATAAGTACTCGTACCTACCTAGATGACTTGTAATTTTTATGTTCGCCATTACAATCTTTCATAGCATCAACCTCTGTGCATTTAATTTCCGAAATCACACCCCACGGCCCATATAGCCCGAACACTATATTGGATACATACATAATACTCGTACATAGTTGAAATAAAATTGATAGGTAAGTTAAATGAAGAAAATAATACATCATACGAGTATGTATATTGACATAAACACCAACTTCAAATTATACGAATGGGATTTTAAACCTATCAATGATAGCACATACAAATAATAGTTTTTTTAAATTCCGCGCGGCCCAATACCACGTCCGTTGCCGGGCGTCTCTGGTACGCACGCAGAAGGTACTCGTATTTCCAGTGGTGCCCGGCGAATACAATCAATAGTATTTTACTAATGTTAAAGGTATGGTTTGCATAAAAGGTGTAATAAATTAAATCTTTATTAAGTTATTTTACCACTTTTCATTTTTGAAGTCAGTTTTTTTAAACGTAGTTTTTTTAGGGTTACGTATCTAAAGGGTAAAATGGGAATCTAATTACTGAGACTTCGCTGTCCGCCCGTCTGTCCTTCTGTATCTGTCTTGCGCTGTATCTCATGAACCGTGATAGTTAGAAAGTTGAAATTTTCTCAGATGATATATTTCTGTTGCCTCTATAACAAAAAATACTAAAAAACGGAATATAATAAATATTTAAGGGGGCAGCCATACAAATGTGTTTTTTTGGTACGGAACCCTTTGTGCGGGCGTCGGACTCGTACTTGGCCGGTTTTTTTCGTATACACTTTCGTACACTTACTTCTTGAGTAGGTACAACTCAACTTATTTCTAGAGTTATATATGAGTTAAGATATTTTAGAAAATTTCTATACTAATAATAATAAATATAAAATACTGAACTAATTTTCTTACTTTTCCACAGATAGGAGAAAATCAGCTCCATCGAGCCTTTTCCCAAATTTTGTGGTCGGCTTTCCAGTCTAACTGCTCGCGGCTGAACTTCGATATTTTCCGTGAAGCGACTGCCATCTGACCTCCACAACCCCTAGACGATATCGCAGTTCTGTAGTTAGACCGGTCGGATTTTTTGATTTACGGCTCCAAGTACCCCTAACGACTGCCATATATGTTCGTACGACAACCGGGACTGATGGCTTAAAGTGCTCTCCGAGGCACGATGACAGAAAAAATATTATCGTCATAAATTTTAACTATTTATAGAACCTGCTGTTAACTGGTTATAAATATTTGCTTTAGTTATATACTTCTCATACCACTTTTAAACTCCCCATACACCTATTATAAGTTTATAAACGTAAATATTGTAACAGTTTTAAATTACTACAGTATGTAAGCACTTTCAGTACGACAAACATGATCATGAATTCCAAAACACATATACTGAAATAGCTATTATATTTAATATACCTACCTATCGCTAAGGCTGCAAGCACATGGACGACAACGACACGATATCCACATTAATCTACAACCCAGAAATTAACGCAAACGAGCACAATTTTGTATGAATCATAATCTTCTCTATATATAAAAATGAATCCCTATTTCCCTTGGTCACGACATCACGCGTGAACGGCTGGACCGATTTGGATAATTTGGGTCTTAAAATATTCGTGGAGGTTCAGGGAAGGTTTATAAGCACAATTTCAGGCGGTACGAAGTTCGCCGGGACCACTAGTAATAAATAAATATGTTGGACAATTCACACAACGCCATGTAGTCTCAAACTAAGCTGAGCTTGTGATATGAGTACTAGATAAACTGATATAATTACTTATATACATTTTTTTTTGTAAATACACACATATTATACATAGGCAACTTCCAGACTTCGGTACAAACGTATCTGTCTTCACACAAAGATTGTCCCGACCGGGAATCGAATCCGAGACTCCGGCGTCGAAAGCGGATGCACTACCGACCACGCCACCGAAGCAGAAGTAGAATGAAATCATTTAATCATATAGGTCACAAAAGACACTTATGCAAGTCATTAACAGTGATTTTACATTTACTGCCATTCATAAGTCATATAACCTTCTACTGGGTGAACCGATTTTAAAATTATTTTTAGGGTTCCGTACCCAAAGGGTAAAACGGGAATCAATCAATCAATCAAAGAATCAATTTCATTTATTCAGTTTAAGCACATAAAGAGCACATATGAATGTCAAAATTTTACAATTTTATGTCAAGCAATATTAAAAATACTAAATTAAGTACATAAATAACCATTTGAAAATTATTCTTTCGCTGGTTCGGTAAGTTGGTTCTCCTGAGAAGATACCAGCAAGAAACTCAGGTAGATTATCCATGTTCTTTTTTAATAATGTTTTAATTTATATTGTGTTACAATTTGTATTGTACGAGTGGCTAACAACAGCAGATTAGGGTGACCATGCATTTTTATCATTAAGATATTCGTCTACATTATAGTAGCCTTTCTTCATCAAACATTTTTTCACTACTATTTTAAACTTATTAAGAGGCATGTCAACTAAATCCTGCGGAATTTTATTAAATATTTTTATACATTTGTCTGCAAACGAATTACCAACTTTATGAAGTCTAATTTTTGTCATTGCCAGTTTATTTTTATTTCTTGTATTATAATAATGGCTGTCGGATCTTTTTTTGAAGAGTTCTATGTTCTTCTATATACGATGTTGTCGTAAACATATTGAGAAGCAACTGTTAAAATATTAATTTCTTTAAATAGTTCTTTCAGCGAGTCACGGGGTCTGAGTCTATAGATTGCTCGTATAGCTCGTTTCTGTAATATGAATATTGTCTCAATATCGGCAGCTGAGCCCCATAGCAGCAGACCATATGACATAACGCTATGAAAGTAGCTAAAATAAACTAATCGTGCCGTTTTTACATCAGTCAGTGACCTTATCTTTCTAACCGCATAGGCAGCCGAACTAAGTCTTCCTGCCAAGGCTGTGACTCGCATGTGATATGAGAACCCCATTGCAGTTTACTATCTAAAGTTATTCAGAAAAACTGTGGTATTGACTATTTGAACTAATTCATTATTCATAGTAATATGAGTATCCACCTGTCTAACATTGGGCATAGTAAATTTTACGCATTTTGTTTTCTTCGCATTAAGCACCCTATCACCTTCGCTGTTCGTCTGTCTTGGGCTGTATATCATGAACCGTGATAGTTAGAAAGTTGAAATTTTCACAGATGATTTATTTCTGTTGTCTCTATAACAACAAATACTAAACAACAGTACATTACAAATATTTATGGGGGCTCCCATACGACAAACGTGTTTTTTTATGCCGTTTTGGTACGGAATCCTTAGCGCGCGAGTCCGACTCGCACTTTGCTGGTTTTTTAAATTGAAAGCTATTGCTTCCCATGTGATCTTATTTGAATTTGCTCTTATTCCGTCACCCCGTGGCCAGGCCGTGGACTCATTGCGGTAATATATGAAGTCAGTTCTTTTAGTCACTACCTACAAAATGTGAAAAATTGCATCGTTGAATCTTTTGTATCTTATGATTTTTTAATTGGTGTACATTAAAGTTTATTCAATTCAATTCAATTCAATTCAACAATTTGCAGTTATTTATTTTTTGCCTAAAATTATTGTCGGGTGTCTTTGTCGTACGTATGCGTGCAGCCTAACCCATGCAAACAGAGTGAGAATCGAATTTCCCTGTACACAATATACCGCTATTATGTATTAGTTTGACGACGAAATGTTTATCTTTTACCGTTCAGGAAAATGTAATTCGATAAGGTAATGTGAGATGAGTTATTAAAAAAAAGGAAGGTTTGACAGACAGGTGACACATAAATATTTTATTATATAGAACCATCGATCAAAGACATGGCAGTTCGATTTTTGCTGTGCGCGTGTCTGGTGGCTTTTTAGGTTACCTCTGGCGCTCCGCAAAAATCGGGTTCCCAGACACTCTCATACCGAATATCGTTTCTTGTCCTGCACCTGGAGCTAGTTAGGAATAACTAGTTCTTCTGTATCAACTATTCAAGCATTACCTAGACATTAGCGAAGATGAATATCGATGAAGCCACGTTTTTTAAAAAAGAAGAAGATCAAAGCCATAAAATTACGAATATTGATAATAAGAAACTATAACGGCTTAGATAGCTTTGTTATTTCAGGAGTTAAAGAAGCCCTTTTTTATTTATTTATTTCAGGCAAAAAATATAAAAGTTACAGTTGGTATAAACTTATTCTACGGCCCATAGATAAATATCTTAAAACTAAGAATACATATAGATATTACAACATTTGTATTAGTGATAGAATCTTAAGAATTGTTAGTAAACACTTCACTATCGCACTTAGGTCTTTTTGTGTACCGGTGATAACTATCCGCGGAAGCGACGGAATACCACGGCTTGTGGGTTATGGGTGACTACGGAACCCTATTCTATGCGTGGTCTGACATGCATGAAGCTGAGGTTTTAAGATATCTGCAATTAGGTCGTAATTGATTTTGGGAGTCCTATGTTGGCCCGAACGCCGCTGTGCCGACACACGCTGTTGCGAATTATTTTTCCACTGCCTCACAGTTTCGAAAACTCATGGACTCGAATGAAATAGTTGCGAAAGACGCTGTTTCGAAAAACATTTTCATTGCCTCATACGCTCGAATGCTTGTGATTTCGATTTATTTAGTCATAAAGTGTACAAAAAAATATTCAAGCAGTAATTAAATAAAAAAAAACCAATTTGGTGTCAATCAACATTTAATATTATTATTAACAAATTGTAACAATCAAAAATATTAGTAGGTACCTCAACTGTACATTTTAATGATGTGTACTTAACACAAAATCTAAGACTGATCTGAGTTTAATTAGACTAACTGAGTGAAATTATTGCCCATGTGATAGTATTAGTTAGTTGACTGAGGGAGCGAAGCGACCGAAGTCTCTGTTTCAACTTGCAAACTGGGGAGAATTTCTTTCGTCTGTACCTCTACATCTACGGGTTCTGTCAGATCATGTTTGAGGCCGTATTTATCAACCGATTTGCATAAAACTTTACACACACACTCCTTGCTTACAATGAATAACATTTGAATGATATTTTTTGGATTGGATGACAACTGAAAGAGTAATAAAGAAAATTTAAGAAGAATTCTTCTTAACAAAGCCGCTCCCGAAGTCTACGGTTCCAGAACCACTAGTATATACGAGTACTTAACGCTAAAGCTCTTATAAATTCAGGGGTGCCCTTTGTACCTTTTTTTTCAAAAAAAGAGGATATAGAGGAGCAAAGTGTCACGGAACAAAAATTCGAGAACATTTTGGGTAATTTACCTCAGACACCACCTAGAAAAAAGCAGAGTTGCAGAAAATTCTATTTCAGCAATTTTGAAAAAAAAAGTACAATGGGCACCCCTGAATTTATAAGAGCTTTAGGGTTAAGTACTCGTATATACTAACAAATACTATCACATGTGCAATAATTTCACTTTTAGACTTAGATTTTGTGTTAAGAGTCCTCCTATTAAATTTTACCGTTTTCGCTGATTTTACAGACGTGTTTTTACACTGAAAATACTGTATGTTTATAAGTTTTAATGCACAACATGAAATATCATTTCAATAATGATCTAATAAGTGAGCTACTTTCTTATTTTTGTCATTAAATTTTGATTAATCGACCTAAAACAATCGGTAGTTTTTCGTATCTCTTGCTGGAAGAGGTCTAGAATATCACAAATTCACTAATCGTTTTGACGTCTAAAAAGTATTACAAAAATACAGTGTATTCTTGTAAAAGTCATCTATCAAATGTATGGATTACCTTTTATCACTTTCATAAAAAAAAATTGACTAAACAAATATTTAAGTTAGTCAAATTTTAGAGAAAATGGGCAATGAATTGGTTCTTATTTCGGCTACATAAAACTCTCGTTCATAAAATTAAAACAACATAAATAAACCTTGGTTCAAAATCAATCCATTTCCAAAAAAAAAGAAAGCTAAATAATAAAAAATAGGCTGTAAATAATCTTTTAAAAACACCTAAATTTCGCTTTATAATACTCGACGCATGCCTCAAGTAAGCAGTCCGCGCCAAGCGCTTACAGGGAGAGGACGTGTCGCTCTGCGCGCCAAAATTCGACGCCGTGTACAGACGAATATAGCGTGACGTGAGATTTTGATACTTTAGTAATATTAGTTATTATTTTGTGATGATTAGGCTTCTTTTTAAATACAACAAGTGATTATGTAGAATGTATTTATCATTGTTTTTGTTAAAAAAAGCTGTTATATTTTATAAAGCTGGATTACTCACTCACTCACTGACACAATTTTATTGTTCTCCGTGATAGTGGAGGGGAAGGTACCTATGTTTTTTTTGCAGAAATGTAAAGGGGGTTCGGGGACCTAGGGAAAATTCCGAGTTTTTGAGATTTGCCCTCCAGTCCCCCAAGGGGGGCTCCCGAGTAGAGTCAAACTGAGTAATAATTTTATAGAAGTAGTTTTTTATTTTATTTTTTTGTATTGGGTTCGCCAATTTGACACCACCCGCCTGGTAGTAAGTCGTGACGACGTCAAGCGATTGTGGGTCACTCACAGCACACTATACTATAGAGAGTGGCCCTCAACTTGACGACCTACTGAACCCAGGATTATATGTGGGAGGAAACACGTGCACAGGCAGGGCGTTCCAGGCCAGTATCGTTCGGCACAGAAACGAACGTTTAAAACGTTCGGTTCTCGCGAACATGTACCTACTGTGTGGGAGTGGCATATCTGCCCGGCACGCGTTGTTCGGGATCGGAAGGAAGATGGGATCAGATTGAAGAGCTCTTCAGAATGCTCGCCGTGGTAAATACGGTAGAATGCGGCCAAGGAAGCTATTGTTCGGCGCTGAGCTAGCGGCTCAAAGCTTCCCGTTACCTCCGGACAATCTATAATACGGATAGCTCGACGCTGCATAGCGTCGAGAGCGTCCAGCAAATACTTCGCGGAGCCGTCCCAGAAGTGAGAGCAGTATTCGACGCAAGGTCCAATCTGCGTCTTGTACAGCAGACACCTCTGATGCAGTGTAAAGAATCGCTTTACCTTATTCAGTATTCCTAGTTTCCACGAAGCTAGCCCTATACATCTTTCGATGTAGTTTTTATTATTGAGCTCTTGACGAACGTCTATGTCAAGGATCTCAAGGTTGCCCTTCATTGGTAATAATGCATGAAAGGGGATTTCTTCGCTGTAAATGCACACGCCTGCAATGTGCTGTCATCTGCATAACAATGAATGTTCCCGAGGGATAGCATATCATTGATTTGCAGAAGGAAAAGAGTTGGTGACAGCACGGACCCCTGCGGCACCCCGGTATTGTTCCTCGATACATATATACATAACCGGGGCAACACAGGTAAGGCGTGTTGTCAGGGCGGCGTATTTGTGTCTCCGTGAGGAACGTCACAGCGGGCCGAGCCGTCTCAAGGTATGGTGGACGGCATCGAGGTTCGCATGGAGTCCACGGATTTTGGTGAACTCCACCTTGAAAAGTGAAGCTGTGGGGTTTCCTGGGGCCGCTGTGGAACGTTTACTTATTTCTGTTGCACTGCCATTATAAATTTGAAGAAGAAGCGTGAAGACAGGGCGACATTTGGTGCAGCAGTAATAAGTGACAAAGCGCAGGGGCTAGCTTCGTCTGGAACCGTGTGGTTAGGTTGGAGCCGACCCGCCGGACGGAAGGGCTACCAAACCCCCCTGGTGCAAGGCCGCCGCTATCCCACACCGGTTACCACCCGGAGCGGCGATCCCACATCAGGATTATGCGCGAGACCATGTGGGGCAGCCTCCTGGTGTGGTTGGTCCCAGGCGGGCCCCATGACTGTGTTGCGGGCGGCCGCGGCAACGCCGTTGCTAAGGGTCTCCCTGGCCGGCGAATCGACCTACACCACCCACACTAAACTCCGCTTTACCCCCACTGGTCCCATGCCTGCTGCACCATACATGGCCCCGGGCGCGGCGGTGCAGCTGTTGAACCCCTTACGCAACCAGCCTGGGCTGGGTTACTTGTGGGGCTTTAGCACAGTTGCACGGTGGCACCCCCCGGACCAACACCCGGTACCCACGTAGGGACCGAAGCCACTTCATAGGTACCGTAAATTAACGAGCCTCGTCCGTTGATCAGCAGGTGCGCCACTAGCAGATGAGTTCGCTGGGGCCCTAAATATGTTGGTAGAGCCCCTTTGTATAGAGGAGGTCAAATGATTTTGATTAGGAAAAAAAATTAGCCCTCGCCCCCCCTTTGAGAGTGCAACGACAGAGGAAAGGTAGAGGAGTTTTGATTACGGGATCATACGAGTATAGAGGGTCTTTTCTTGAATTTAAGGAGAGAGAAAAAACACCCCCCCTCCTAGCCCTCTTTTCACCTCCCCCACACAAGACACTATTATTCTAAAATGAAAAAAAAAAAAGATCAAAACCATGTAATCGCCGTACCTACTGGCTGGCCACCATCGGTAACTCCGGACTCAGCACAAAATGTGTCAAATACCTAATTCCGCCCGTTTCGATTCTGCATACGGACTCTTAAGTACACATCATAAAAATCATTAAAATGTACAGTTGAGGTACTATAGGCCTACTAATATTTTTGTATGTTACAATTTGTTAATAATAATATTAAATGTTGATTGACACCGATTTTGTTGTTTTTTATTTAATTACTGCGTGAATATTTTTTTGTACACTTTATGACTAAATAAATCGAAATCACCAGCATTCGAGCGTATGAGGCAGTGAAAAAGTTTTTCGAAACAGCATCTTTCGCGACTATTTCATTCGAGTCCATGAGTTTTCGAAACTGTGAGGCAGTGGAAAAATAATTCGCAACAACGTGTGTCAGCACAGCGGCGTTCGGACCAACATAGGACTCCCGTTTCCCACCAAGGCGGACGCCTTGGTGGGAAACGTCTATGCTTGCCATCTATTACGTGGGACTAACGGTGACTCGTAAAAAACGTAATGAACACCTTTGTCTACCCCCATAATACGTGTCGCTCTGTGTCGATAACAAACTTGGTATAATAATAATTACACTGTTATTTTTTTTTTCAGGTAATCCGAAGGACAACGCATGTGCAACGATCTTTGGTTTGACAACAAGGTAAATCTACACTTATTTACTAATCTATCAACTAATCTATCAGCTGATCAGTTTATTTATCTGATCGCTAGAGTCCGGTAGCGGTAGAGTTCAATAAATCGTATTGAAGAAAACTAATAGACATTGCGTTAACGGTCAATAGCAGTGAGGTGGTAAACACTAAGGGTTACGAAATTATATTCCGTGTTATAAATAAACCAAAATATTATTCAAGAAATTACCTTTGTCTAATATGAAACAAATATTAAGGAAGTTTAAAGTTGCGCCAGAAGCGAGTGACTGTCATGATAATTATGGAATTTATGAAGAGGGAAGAAATAATGCGTATCTTTCTAAGATTTGCATCTTAGAAAGATAAGTACCACGCATTATTTCTTCCCGAATGTAGTATGAATTTATGATGAATGTATGACAAGGAAAGGAGTGAATGATGTCTGACAGGGATATGTCGAGGAGAAAAACATGATACGGAGAAAGTTCTCAGATTGCTGGCTGCATTGCCACGTTGAATGGAGATACTACATTATTTAGCCAGGAAATAACCAGCCTGGTTTCTTTTCTGCTAGAGATATAATACGCGTTGCTGACGATGCGTTTGACATCCACCAATCATATTCATTTTCGACACAGCCCGGTATAGGACAATCATTTTCATTGGTCCACAAGCACAATCTCGCAGCATAGCTAAATAGCACATCTCTGGTCAAAAGGTACATACGCTGAAAGGCTTGTCAAAACGCAGTTGAGGTCGGGAATGTTTTGCGACTGCCATCTGACCTTCACAACCCATGGGCGGTATCAAAGATCTGTAGTTAGAATGGTTGGATTTTTGTTTTAGGGCTCCAAATACGCCTTTTAACTGCCATAGATGTTTGAATCACAACCGCAACCGGCGGCATAACGTGCTCTCCGAGTCACGTGGGGGTCTCAATGTCTTAAGAAATGGTCACCCATTCTAAGACCGGTCTGGCTAGTTTCTTAATATTTGCAATGTGTAAATTCAGTCGGTTACCACTAGACCACGAGCCCAAAACTCATAAATAGAAACTTAACAGAAAGTACTCCATTACCAATTGGATTTCCAAAGGTCGTTCCAGAAATGAGAAACATTAAAATAAACACAATCGAGTTGGGTATCTCTGCTCCTTTGGAAATAGGTTTAAAAACGAATTTGGGTTTATCTCTAAGCCCGAAAAAGGGATACGTACTTTGTTCACTGTCTCGGAGTGTGAGGAAAGAAAATAAAAAATGCCGGCCAGGTGCGATTCGGACTCGCGCACAAAGAGTTCCGTACCAAAACGACAAAAAAAAAAACAAAGGGTAAAACAGGAACCCTATTACTAAGACTTCGCAGTCTGTCCGTCCGTCCCTCTATCAGCGCTGTATCTCATGAACCGTGATAGTTAGAAAGTTAAAATTTTCACAGGGGATGTATTTTTGTTGCCTCTATAACAACAAATACTAAAAAAACAGAATATAATGGAATAAGTACATACAGCCCAAGACAGACGCATGGACGGACATTGAAGTCTTACTAATAGGGTTTCTGCTTTGCTCTTTGGGTACGAAACCCTAAAAAGGGGAAGGTTACCTTCACACTTAACGCACACAGGTGGGTATAAAGCTGTTTACACATCGACTGCAAATTGGTTTGCGTGGATTTAGGAGTAGCTGCCGAATATCGAACTATCGGAACCCGGTGCTTGGTAACATAAAATATTCATAGAAACAAATACCCCTAACAAACATCTAGGGATCATGCAAATATTTGTTTGACAATCTACGTCGTATTATTTGGGCTATAAATTGTGTTATTCTACTGCTGAATATCCACGAATACGCGCAGACTACTATTATAAAGAGGAAAGATTTGCATTTTTGTATGTTTGTAATAAATAAACTCAAAAACTACTGTGCCGATTTCAAAAATTCTTTCACCGTTGGATAACTACATTCACCCTGAGTAACATAGGCTACTTTTTATCCCGGTAATGTGTTCCCACGGGAACCGGGAACGAGTAAACTAAATCACGCGGGCGGAGCTGCGGCTATCAGCTAGTCTTTTATAATCTACTAGCGGACGCCAGCGGCTTGGCCCGTTTGACAAATTATATACACAAAAACCTTCCTCGAGAACCACTCTATCCATTGGTGAAAACCTCATCAAAATCCGTTGCGTAGTTTTAGAGATACATACAGAACGGGCGACTTTATTTTATAATATGTAGTGATACCTACTTAATATTTCTCATTTTATTATTTGTTTGCATTGAATACACTCCGAAATTACAAGACCGATTTAAAAAAACTTTTATCAATATAAAGCTATATTGTTACATAGTAACATAGACTATGTAACTCACGCTACGATCAATAAGAGCGAAGCAGCAGTTTAATATTAATGTGTTGCAAAATCATGAAATAAATATTATTTTAAGAGCTTCCGTTGAGCGCTCTGGGTAAACGGTTACAATTGGTTAATAACATAACCTTTTTCGATGCCCACACCATCCATTGCCGGGCACCCCGGGTACACGAACTTGAAAGAATCCCCCATGGCTCAATATAAAGCTTAATCAGTATAAAATCTTTTGCCAACCGTCACTCTATGTCAGCGGTAATATAGCCCCTTAGTACAATGAAACTCAATACACCTCCATATTCATCATTAAATTAAAATGTCCACACACTCTTCTCATGTATTATGTTTAACAAGCTCTGAAACACATATACATAATTAACTTTATTAATATAAATAGGGTTACCACTCACTGAAGGCTCAGCGTGATCAATCTTACGCCGGTGATGTTGCAAATACATCACGCGTTAGCTATTTCAGGTTTTTGTTTATTTTACTAGCGGCCTGCTATACTTCCCTTCGATTTTAGAAAAAGTATTAAAATATTAACAATCTACAAAGTATCGTTTAAAAAATCCTCCGCGTCATTGCTGACTGGTAAGGTTCCCAGAATGCTGGCTGTGTTGCCACGTTGGATGGCGATATGGCGATACTTATTCTTTGGGCCAGAAAACAGCCTTCTGGTTCTGAAAAGCATCGATTAAGCGTTTAACCTATACTATACTATGATTTTCAATATGATTTTGAATATGATATTCACCGAGCCTTTTCCGACCCCAACTGAGTTGCAGTTGGGGTCGGCTTTCCAGTCTAACTGCGATGCGGCTGAACTTCTGTATCTTCTGTGGAGCGACTGCCATCTGACCTCCACAACCCATGGGTGATATCGAAGTTCTGTAAGTAGTTAGAGCGATCGGATTTTTGATTTAGGGCTCCAACTACCCCAAAGACTGCCATAGCTGTTCGTATGACAACCGGGACCGACACGGCTTAACGTGCTCTCCGAGGCACAGAGGGGTCTCAGTGTCTTAAGAAATGGTCTCTCATCCTAAGACCGGCCTGACCAGATGTTGCTTAACCTTTGCAATGTGTTAACATTGCCGGTAACCATTAGACCACGAGCCCCACTCGCGCCCAAGATCCTTTACAACTATAACAGGGATGAAGTAACGAACCGTCAATTTGTGAATAATGGTATGTAAGAGTACTTACAATTTCTAACTTTTCTTAGCTTTATTTAATTTCGGTATTTTTTTTAAAAAAACCTATCTCTCAAACAATCTGATGAGCTGTGACCCAGACAAATGATATTATGGTGGTACTATATTTTCGTGAATAATTAGTTTTATTTCATTTTATTTATTGATTTACTTTAGGCTTTCGATTGTCGGTACTTGGTGCTTGGTGGAACTATTATTAAGTAATGCATAATGAAAAAACTCACTTGTACTATATTCCACAAATGTTTTATTAAATACACAGTTTATCAGTCTAATGTTAGCTTTTCTGTCAACCCTAACGTTCGAATTATGTTTTCTGTAAACAAAAGAATGTTCTTTAATTAACATCGGAGTGCAAGTTCTGTATAAGTACTATTTCCTATTCTGTGGCTATGGTATGTAAGAACTATTTGCTATTCTGTGGCTATGGTTAGTGTGAATTTTGTTTTTGATAATGACAAATAATATATTTTATTTTAATAAATATTTTGGACATTCTCATACAACGTCATCTAGCACAAATTAAGCTAATATAAGCTTGTGTTATGAGATCTAGACGACTGATAAACATACTTATATGTATATTTCTAAATACATACATATTATACATAGAAGACACCCAAACTTCGAAACAAATATTTGTAGATCACACAAATATTTGATTGGACCCGGAATCGAACCTGGGACCTCTGGGGCGGCAGTCGCACACTCATACCATTACGCCATCGAAGCAGTTAAATAATAATAATCAACAATGAAGTGAATTGGGTGAAAAACCTTTGACGATAAGGCGTAACCGGTGAAGTGTATTTAATAAAACATTTTTTGTGGAATACTTATAAATAGTTTAAATGAGTTTTTTTCATGCATAATGACTACTGCGTAGTAGTGTGTGTCGACCCTTGTAGTTAAATGGGTTAACGTTATAACTTTGTTATGAAATAAAGTTCTCTAAGCTTTAGAATATTCGAGATTCGAAGTATAAGTATACACGTTAGTGTTACCCAATTAAGCTTCAATTGTGTGAAAGCCGCGAGTATAATGAACGATATTGTTACTTGTTTGCATTCAAATAGGATTCACTAATTGGCAATTAATATAATCTTGTTGCTTGATTGAACTATAGAACTACTAACACTAGCTACGGCACTGTAGATTATCTCTGCTAATGCAAACATGCAATTGTAACCTAATCGCCACCTTAAATCAAATCAATGTTCAAAATATCTTTTGTCACATAGATGCAATATAATTGAACGGAGCGAAGCGAAGCTCTATCGTAGACGAAAAGTGTAAATCGTTTGTGTGCCAACTCCTCCGAAACGGCTCAACCGATTTTGACCAAATTTGGCATGCTGGTCGACATCATACCCGGGAGTGCATATCTCTGAAACCATGAAAATAGAGCATAAAAAAAATAAGAAAATTTGTTCCGCTCAGCATTTGCAATTAGTAGCATGCATTGCATACCTAGTTTAGTATTACTTAAATAATATAAGAAAATCTATAGGTAAGTACTTAGTATAAAGGACGCCGCGCGCCACTGGAAATACCTTCTGCGTGTGAACCAGAGACGCCCGGCAACGGACGTAAGAGCGGCCGCGGTTATAGGTCGCGGAATGTAAAAAAAATATCAATTATTTGGGGTCGGCACAACATATCTTCCTCCTGTATACATTCACATCAAACATAATGACATGAACAACATGAAGCAGGAGTGTTTTCCTTGTCATATCCTCTTTTACGCATCCCATCCATCTTTTTTGGGCCTACTCTTACTTCTAAAGTCCTCTACATTCTAACTTTGCACATTTCTTTCGTAATTTATTATCCTCTCTTCTGATATCATGACAGCCGCTCGCTTCTTAATTTTCATTCACGTGCGCGCAAGTTTAAAACTCTTTCTAATATAGGTACGTAATAAACTATGTGATGTGCCATAGCGGCTGTCACGTAAGATTTTGTTGCCTTTCATCAACATTTCATTTCAATTTTTTTTTCAAAATTTCAATAATGCTGCTATATTTTATTAAATTCATTCGGCCATTTCAGACAAACCCCATTATATGTGTGCCCGGTGACGGCAATAGACTTGTCCCCTATTACGTGGAACTAAAAATACTGGCAAACTGTGGGTGTATAATGCACCTCTGTCTACCCCTTCGGGATATAGGCGTGATATGTGTGTGTGATACGTAATATACCATTAATGTATATATCAGAAAGGGAGTAAAATTTACTTTACCAAAATGTTAAATATTATTTCAACGGAGAGATGTTTGCGTCATATCCTTTTAACCTCACTGATAATACTCTATTAACCCACATTAATATGTACTCAGAGTGGCTCAAACATTAGAAAGCTTTCCTTTAGAATGTAAATACCTTCAGACTATATTCTTGTTACAAAGTATAACGCTGAAAGTTATTTCTCGGTGTAACAACTAGATAATATAACTGTAACCTTATCGGTCTATAATACGGATCATCAAGCACCGAACTTGATACCTTGGCTATGTCCGTTTTCAACCCGAAGTTTCAACTCGCAAAAAAAAAATCCGTTTTCTTCCCAAAAGTTGTTCCGTTTTCTACCCACGATAATAAAAATATTATTTAATTCCATATTCTACCCGAAAAGTGTTCCTGTTTCTTCCCACTGTAATTTAACACTTACTTGGTACAGACAGACAAAAAACTAGGTTAACTAATAGTATTTATATGGTTCTTAAGGGTAAATTGAAACCAAAATTAGTTAAAATCGTGTTTTGGGTTTTGGGATATACAGAGAAAATTATAGTGACCAATAACATCCATATCACTTTCTCTGTCTATCTCATTGATATAAGGTGGGAGTGAAAGAGACAGCTATATTTGAAAGGATTATAGTTTTATGACTATTGTGTGTCTTATAAGATAGTTATTCAGTTAAGTTTTCTCAGTCTATCTCATTGATATAAGGTGGGAGTGAAAGAGACAGCTATACTGCCGTCATAAGAAAGAAGGCCGTAACTAACAATTTTGTTAAAAATGAGTTATTTACATATTTGGAATCAGCAAAGAAAATGCTACCTTATGCTCTTACTTCCAAAGCTGTAACTTGTATGAGAGCAGAGATATCATAAGGATTTTAGCCTTAACTACGACAATAATTCAGGATTTTGACTAAAAGCCATAATTACACAATAAGGGCCTTTTAAAATAGCATTTCCGAAATGATAGTCTGGAAGGTCGCAATTACCAATTAGGGCTTTTCAAGTAAGCAAAATCTTTCAAAATAGTCTAATAAAAGCCCTAACTTTGCAATAAGGCCTTTTCTTATAAGTTTACTGAACGGAAGAGCGCGTGGGAGAGGGCGCGGGGAGAGTATTTTAAATTCGCGTCGCTTATTAATAACATTGCTAGGCTCAAATTAGAGGCCACGCAAGGTGCAGTGACGGGACGCCGCGGCAGCCGCTTTTTATTTATGAAATAATATTGTAATCATCTGACTGCCCTGATCCCAATTATTTGGGGTCGGCGCAACATGTTTTCATCTTCCATACATCCCTGTCACACGTTGTCTCCTCAGTCACTCCTTTCCTGCTCATATCCTATTTCACGCATTCCATCCATATTTTCTTGGGCCTACCACGTTACTTTCCTCTTTTCTCATAACATGTCCATACCATGATAGCCTTTCAAATTTCCTCTAATATACTGGTTCCTTACTCTATCCATCCTTGTTACACCACACATCCATCTTAACATTCGCATTTCCGGTACATGCCGTTTTCTTTCACTCGTCGCTTTTACGGCCAAACATGAAAGTCCATACAGGACGGCAGGTCTGACGACAGTCTTGTTCATTTTCCCCTTAAGTTTCGGAAGAAATTGGGGATCGCATATAGTGGCTTTTTGGTTGACCTGTCGCCATTTCATCAAACCTGCGTCAATTCTGTGCTTCACTGTACAATCGATTTCCCCATCGTCCTGGATAAGAGAGCCAAGGGATCGGAAGCTGGAGCAGACTGGCAATGGTCTAGCGTTATGGGTGTAAAACTGGAGAGACCGCCGAAATCGGAGAACATGTACTCCGTTTTGGTTCTGCTGATTTTCAAGCCTACACTCTTCAGTTTACACTGCCACTTCTCCAGCCTGCTCTGTACCTCCGGCCCGTCTTCACCGACAAGAACAATGTCATCGGCAAATAGCATTCGTTTTTCTATCACTTTCTACCAAACATTCATACTGTGTGACATGAGCTTTATTACTCGATAGTTGCCGCAGTCTAGTACATCACCCTTATTTTTAAAAATAGGCACTAGGGAACTATTGCACCATTCATCGGGGATCGTCACCTTTTATGCAACAACTTATTCAAGAATAAAGTCAGCCACAGATATCCATCTTCTCCCAATTTCTTCAACACTTCCACTGGAATGCCGTCGGGTTTTCCCATTCTTCATATTTCGTACCGCCTTTCTTACTTCATCTTTGGCAATCTCCTACACTAAACCTACATTTACTCGTTCATAATTTAAATTTCCACTCCACGCATTCTCTTCATTCATAAGTTTTTCAAAATACACTTTTCATCGATTTCTTACTTCATCTTCTTTTACTAAAACTGTATCCTTTTCATCTTTTGTACATCTCACATGTTTTACATCTTTGCATCAATTTACCGCTTAGCGAAAGAAAGAGAAGATAGAAAATTATCTTTCTTTCGCTAAGCGGTAAATTTCTTTTTGGCCTTTAGGTTCATCTTAGTTTTATTATTAAGTATGTCTTGTTTCCGAATATTAAATAGTCTGTCAAAGTATGGCCGTGTACGGGGCTCCCGTACACGGCCAACAACGGGGCGCCGAGTCTGACGGCCAACAACGCTGCTGTTTTACACAGATCGTTGAGGTCCTTGGCCGTCAGAACAATAAGAGGGTACCGCACGATCTCACTAGAGGCTGCATGTCTCCTAGCCACGACGCCTCCATGGGACCTGGAAGCGAGAGCCCTTGCGGCATTGTTCCAATGGCACAAGGAGGCGCTGGAGCGGGACCACAGGCCCGCGTCTCGAGAAACTGAGGCCCAGCGGTCCCAACTCCGCCAGGATCTCATGGAGACATGGAAGGTGCGACTTCAGCAACCAAAGTGGGGAACCACCACCATCGCGGCGGTGAGACCGATCATGAAGGACTGGCTGCAGAGGCAGCACGGTGGCCTCACGTATCGTGCGACACAGATCATTACCGGGCACGGAAACTTCGGTGAGTATCTGTTTCGCATGCATCGTGAGGTCACACCCGCGTGTAAACATTGCGAGACTTCCAGCGTAGACACGGCATTCTACACGTTGGTGGAATGCTCAGCATGGGCGAGTCAGCGCCGGGACCTCGTTGTGGGCCTGGGCGTAGATACGCTCTCGCTGGAGACCATGCTAAGAGCCATGGTCTCTAGCGGGAGTCAGTGGAACGCGGCCGTTTCCTTCTGCCAGCAGGTAATGCTCGTGATGGAGGCGGCCGGTAGGGTGAGGGAGCGTACCCTCCCCGCTGAGTTCCGAGTTGTGCGGCGGTGGCGCCGCAGACGTGACTACGCCCAGGACCATCGACCTCCATGATCGGGGCCTGAGGACGATGGATTAGCAACCCACCGTCCTTACAGAAGCAGGCTAGAAGGGCAGCGTGATGTGGGGCTGCACCCCATACACGCCTTCACTCACCGACGCGGGATAAAACCCAACCCCAAAGATGCGGGGTAACACCCGACCACCACTCAGTGGCCACCCAGGTGGCCAAGGTCCACCGGGCGCCACCGGGAATTCTCTGTCTCTACCGGAGGTGCTCGGCAAAGGAAGTAAGTGCGGCCGCGACAACGGGCCGCGGACTTAAAAAAAAAGAAAAAAAAATGTTTATATTTATTGTTATTGAAATTTTGTGATATTTGACTATTTTTAATAAGACTGATTTTTAACTGTTGCCATTTATAATAATAATATGTGCGAATTTTTATGATATTGATATTTACAGTAGGAGTATGCTTTCGTTAAATGTATATCTTTATTTTAAGTATTGTCATTTACATAATGTTATACCGCTTGTTTGTTTACTTTAATAGTCAATTCACTATTATAATTCTCTACTTGTCTGTTATAACGTAATTGAAAATTTAAAGTATTAAAATAAAACATTTTAACAAGTAACGATACAAATATTTTTTTGCTGCCGTTACATTCTAATCCCACCTAAATTTTTAATAAATACATAGCTACAATCGTTATGGGTAGAAAACGGAATCGATTTTTGCTGTGGGTTTAAAACGGATATTATTATTCTTTTCGCTTCCGGGTTGAAAACTTTGAGAAGAAAGCGAAAGACCTGAGCATTGACTTGTACCAGAACATCAAGCTGCTATATGAAATGCTCATCGTTTTGTTACATACTAATTAAGCAAACCAACGAGCTGTTCCAAATTTGACACCCTCAGTGAGCATTTCACCATACGGAGTGCCGAGCATTCACACGAATGGTAGGTACCTATCAACTATATCCGTTATTTTTTTCTTAATTGGGACATTTAACAGTTACACGTTATGACTTAATATATCTTAATACAATATATGTATAAACACTTGGGTAAACGTAAAACCAAGAAATCTATATATAGAAATGGTGAATGTAATTTTTTCCCCCTTTAGCTCTCGAGAACTGCTTATGCTCCAATGATGGTTGACCCCTCTATGGATAGCCCTCGATCTGGAGGCAAGCAAAAAAATCGAAAATTTGACCTAGCCCTAAGGGGTCAAAAGTTATAGGCAAAAACCTATGGTGTGATGCGGCGCGAAGCACCACACAAGACACCGTACTAGTAAATAAATAAGAACAAAAGTATAAATGTGTGTAAGTGTAGTTTTTGTTTGTGTTTGTGAATCTAATTATTTGCCAAAATGTCGCGTGTTAATCTTTTAAAGCTGAACAGGGAAACGGTTAAACAGTGCTGTGATGATAGAATAAAAGAAACACAATTGAGTATGGCAATAGAGACACGACAGATGTACATCTATAATATAGAGTATTATATACTATTTACTTGTCTATCTATTAAAATTATATTATATCTTTTTTTTTATATTGGGTTCGCCAAATTGACGCCGCCCGCCTGGTGGTAAGTCGTGACGACGTCTAGCGATTGTAGGCCACTCTCACAGCGCACAATACTATAGAGAGTGGCCCTCAACTTGACGACCTACTGATGTGCCTCTTCACGCTCCGCTTAAAGAACCCAGGGTTATATGTGGGAGGAAACACGTGCACAGGCAGGGCGTTATATCATATAAAATTAAAATCTACCAACACGCACTCCGCCACTTTTCGCCGACGTTCTTAATAATTCAATTCCATTACATGTATACTTACTTAATACAGCGGAGTAAATAAAAAGAGGTTTATGATGACATCTCATTTCACCTATTCCGTAACTCTGGGCTTAAATTTAAGCTTCTTACGGTTGGGATCAAACGCTCTTCAGAAAAATATTAACAAAATGTACCGCCGACTGCCGACCTCGCATGTGTCGACGAGGACTTAATTTTATGTTATAAAAATGCTCGGACTGCACGGATCCTGTTTATTGGTAGGTATATACTAATGTATAATAGCATTATTTTTCGCAAAATTAAAAGACAAAAAAACGTCGACAATTGTTTCGCCTCTAAACGAGGCATTATCAAGACTGTCTCAGAGAGAACAGCCTGTTCTCTGTTCGCTGTTCTCTCTGAGACAGTCTTGATAATGCCTCGTTCAGAGGCGAAACAATGAAATATTATATTTTGAAAGGTTTTAACATCTTACTTACCATAACTTTGTCATGGATTTTCGCCAGGTAACGCCTGCTTCCATCCAATATATACTAATATGTCAAATCTGCCCTGGCTGCTGGAATGTGTTTTGAACTACAGAGTGATTTGCCCCGCAGTATAAAATTACTGGCAAAGTGTAGTTGTGTAGCACGCCTTTGGGAATATATGATTTTATGTTTAAAACCATTATTAAATGAGACACACAAAGTACTAGAGAAAGTAGTAACCTCAGATTAAACATCTATAGATAGACGGCGAATGTCACCCGTTTTCTTCGTGGCGACTTCTAAGCCGCTTGAATATAAGTTACCCAGTATAAATATGTTTGCGTTCCAAGGAGATCTCAGAACAACAACTACAATAACTAGGTCGCCACCCTGCTTCGCGGCAGCATATTAGAGCGCAGCAAGCATCACATATCTTTGTGTAAAAAAAGTTTTTTTATTTTTATTTTTGAGGACCAAAATTCAAAATTCGGGCTCCGTTAAAATGATGTCAGTTAAATCTAGTTTAATTTGATATATAAATTGTTGAAATCGGTAAAGTATTGACAGAGATCTCGCATAAGAAAGGATTGAACTTTCTTGCACCATGAGAGCTTCGCTCGCTACGCTCTAATTAGTTTTTTTTTTGCCACACGACAATTTAAACTAAGAAGGCTATAATGACGTTACGTCATCCTCGACTGTTTGACTGTTCTGACGTGCAGAGTGGTTGTTAGTGGTTCAGACCGGTTATCAGCGCTCTATATATACGTAGTATAGAGATAGTTGCTCTAAGGTAGTAACCCACATGAATTTAGCGATGTCTTCATTCAACTCCTTATTGAGATACTCAACAGCCCAATAAACTGTTCGCGGTCAAAGTTACGACCTCCTTTTCGTACCCACATTCAACAGTTGACTGTTTATGGGCTTTTAATGTGACGTCCCAAAATATCACTTGACTTAATACTTATGATTCCTTTTACTAAACGTAAAGATATTAAATACGTATTCCCTAAGCTCCTTAACGAGGCCCACTTGAATTATGACAACATCAATTTAAGAAATAGTATTACAGATTTTTTTGCTCAAGTTATAATATATTTTAACTAGGGGACGGCCGCGGCTTCGTCGGCTTAACTAATTATATACACAAACACCTTCCTCGAGAACCACTGTATCCATTGGTTAAAACATTCATCCGTTGTTACGTTTAACCGTCATCAAAATCCGTTGCGTAGTTTTAAAGATCTAAGCATACATACGGAACGGACGACGTTGTTGAATACTATTATTACTTAATGTTATGATGATGGTTGGATTGGATGCATGGAATATGTAGGGTAAAAAAAGGAAGAATGGCGAGAGGATAGGAAAGGGAAGTGGGCTTCCAAGGCCCTCAGATACATCATCGGGTGTTAGCTACCTCGTTGAGCTGGAAAATAGCGCTTTGAAAAGTATGTACCTACCACTATTATAAACTAGCTGTCCCGACAAACTTCGTACCGCGTTTTAAACCGTTCTTGAACTTGTACGAATATTTTGGGACAAAGATTGGAAAAATCTGTCAAGCCGTTCTCAAGTTTTAGCGAGACAAACGAACGGCAATTTATTTTTATTTATAAGTTGATTTAGTTAATAATAAGGATAGTTTAATTCATAATAAAAATCGGGTAGATGCCTACAACTAAAATAAATAATTTAAATGTATCTATTAAATAATAAAGAATTCGAAATTATGTCTATGTACCTATTGTATTGATTTCTATGAAGTGTATTGTTTGACTTTTAATAATACTAGTGGTCGCCCTATGGTCGAACAGTAGACCTCGCGAACATTATAAAATCAAATTTTGTGAGATTTTCGTGTGGCCGGTTTGGCGTATGGCCAGTTTTGTTAGTTTATTTTAGTAGCTATCCGATTAATTGCACAAATAATTCAAGGATGAATCAGGATGCTCTATAAGGATGGTGCTGTCTTGTAATAAGAACTTAGTTGCGATGTTAGATTAAGTGAATACATTGTCTATATTTCATTTTGTTAATGTTATTCTTAGATAAACAGACCGAGAGTTACCTCACATATTAGAGAAGGTTTTCGAGGCTATCTGAAAGTTTGTCAGATTATGTCCTAACGCAACAACGTATGTACACCTTCGGAAATGCTTTTTTTTCTTTGTTTTTACTTTAAGGCCAAAAACATACCAGCAATACCAGGTTGCCTCAAATACATACTTTGGAACAAAAGAATCCGTTTTGAAATTTACATTGCCTCTAGAACCTTCTCTGATATTATGTTAGCTTGTTGTAGCTTTTGTTTTATAACGGGAGTGCTTGTATTTTTTCATCTCTCATGCTCTGAAAGTGGGTCATTACTTACCTAATATGCGGATTGAAAGTGATACATTTCGGCCCTAGGGCGGAACAGTAAAAAAAATCAGTACATCTTGAGACGATGGCAGAAACGTATACTGCCAAAGCTCGATTAAGTCAATACAACATTCTGCTTTTTGAATGGTCATAAACAAAAAAGAGTTATGTAAAGTAAAATAAAACGTAAATGGGCCAAAAAATAATTATTTGGACAGTTATACCTTAAAATACTGAGTATTTTACTTAGTATTTTAAGGTTGAGAATCCGACTAAACCTGGTTAAATCGCCCGTCGTAACGAAAAATCATCAAATCAGCGTCAAATAATTAAAGAAATGCTCTATAGCGCTTCTAAAAATATGTGCGTGAATAAATTAACTGAAGAAATTAAAAAACTGAAGACTATTTTTCATGGAAAAATATAACTAATGACAAGGCGGTATGATCAAAAGACTACAGCTAGCCCTGAAAAAAGCGCGAACGAAAAACAAAAGTTAAAAAAAAATAGGCGTAAAGTAAAGTACAATACTTGGTACGTGATGAATCTCTATTGTTATATTTTTTTAACTGACTATTTATTTGCTTTCCTTGTATTCGAAATGAAAAGTAGTGTTTAACTCGGGTGAAAACACCCCTTTCTGCCTCGAACTATTGGCGGTCTCACTATGTTCGAGCGCCAAAATATCTCGTCAAAAATGGGATGCTTTCATCCCTTGGTTAACAATCTACCAAACCCAAACCCTTCTGGTTTCGGTCACTGAGGTCTGGAATAGATTGTGGTTAGTAATAGTTACATACATACTTATAATAACGCCTGTTTCAGGTAGGCAGGTCCAGTTATTCGCTCACTTTTCACCAAATAATTTTGTAAAGTGCGGAATACTGGCACCATGTCTCTCTGGTCTACAGCAGATCCAAAAATCTCACAAATAAAAATATCACAAAAAAATACAATCTAATTTTTCTTATAAAAACAAAAGTCATTACGCCAAGATTATCTAACTTCAATCTACCCACTTATATTTGCTGTAAGATTCGGTCATAAAGATATTGTGAACATTATGTCTTGAACAGGAAGGGTAGGAAATAAGAAAGTGATGTACGGAAGCAGGGGGTCATTTTGTGTTAGATGTTTGAGATAAAATGCCTTTTTTTTTTAATTCCGCGTCCTGAGGCCGCGGCCTCTCTTACGTCTGTTGCCGGGCGTCTCTGGTGCACACACAGAAGGTATTTCCAGTGGCGCCCGGCGGACTGTGACCACATGTGTGGTCTCTTAGGAGGTTTGGTCGGGATGAGAATCCTGCGTCGTTGGGGTAGGGTTTTATCCCGCGTTGGTGAGTTTATCTGGTTGCGTGCTGTGGGCAAAGGCACCGCAGCACGCAACCCTTTTAGCCTGCTTCTGTAAGGACGGCGGGTGGCTATCCCGCTGTCCTCAGGCCCCGGTCGATGATCTTGGACGTAGATAAGTCTGCGGCGACCTCGCCGCTGACTTCGGAACTCGGCGGGGAGGGTACGCTCCCTCTCCCTCTCGGCCGCCTACTTCGCGAGCATGACCTTCTTGCAGAAGGCCATGGCCATGTTCCACCCACTCCCGCTAGAGGCCATGGCTTGCAGCATGGTCTCCAGCGAGAGGGTATCCAAGCCCAGACCCTCTACGAGGACTCGCCCATGCTGGGCACTCCACCAACGCGTGGAGTGCGGTGTCGTCGTTGGGAACCTCGCAGTGTTGACACCGGGATGTGACCTCACGATAGATACGAAACAGATAGCTACCGAAGCATCCATTCCCGGTAACGACCTGCGTCGCAAGATACATGAGGTCACCATGATGCCTCTGCAGTCACTCGTCCATGATCGGTCTCACTGCCGCGATGATGGTGGTTCCCCACTTGGGTTGCTCAAGTCGCACCCTCCATGACTCCATGAGATCCTGGCGGAGTTGGGACCGCTGGTCCTCGATTTCTCGAGACGCAGGCAGGGCCTCCTCCAGTCCCAGCCGCCGTATCCGACCCACGAGCAACACCCGTCGTGACCTTGAGTGCTGCTTCCTGATGCGTTGCACCCTGCACCATGACGAGGGTATCGTCGGCGTAGCACGTTACGCTGACGCCCTCAGAGATAAAATGCCTTGTGGAATTTGTATAATTTGACTTAGGATAGGTAGGTTTTCTTTTGTTTACATTATGAAACAAACTTTTTTTTTATTTTTATATTTAGGTCGACAAATTGACGCCACCCGCCTGATGGTAAGCTGTGGCGACGTCTGGCGATTGTGGGCGACTCTCACAGTACACAGGAATACTATGGCCACGAGTGGCCCTCAACTTGACGACCCAGTGATGTGCCTCTTCACGCTTCGCTTAAAGAACCCATGGTTATATGTTGGAGGAAACACGTGCGCAGGCTGGGCGTTCCAAGCCACTAACGTTCGACAGAGAAACGAACGTTTAAAACGTTCTGTTCTCGCGAAGACAGTTTCCACGGTATGAGAGTGACATCTCTGCCCGGCACGCGTTGTTCGGGATCGAAAGGGAGAGGGTGGGATCAGGTTGAAGAGCTCTTCAGAACACTCACCGTGGTAAATACGGTAGAACGCGGCCAAGGAAGCGATTGTTCGGCGCTGAGCTAGCGGCTCAAGGCTTTCCGTTACCTCCAGACAGTCTATAATGCGACAAGCGCGTCGCTGCATAGCGTCGAGAGCGTCCAGCAAATGCTTCGCGGAGCCGTCCCAGAGGTGAGAGCAGTATTTGACGCAGGGTCTTATCTGCGTTTTATACAGTAGACACCTCTGGTGCGGTGTAAAGAATCGCTTTACCTTGTTCAGTATTCCTAGTTTCCGCGAAGCTAGCCCAATACATCTCTCAAGGTAGTTTGTGTTATTGAGCTCTCGACGAACGTCTATGCCAAGGATGTCTAGATTGTCCTTCATTGGTAATATTGCATTCTGAAGAGTGGGTAGGGGAAAGAAAGGGGCTTTTTCGCAGTAAATGCACACGCCTTGTTTTGTGGGCATTGAACTCGACCAAGTTCTCGGCACCCCATTGGGAGATACTGTCGAGGTTACGGTCGAAATCAACCACGAGTCATCGTCTCTCCTCCTCAATCTCAGATCGCCCCGCCGTCGGACGAACCGAGTAACTCCCGTGCAGTGTGCTGTCATCTGCATAGCAATGAATGTTCCCGAGGGATAGCATATCATTGATATGCAGAAGAAAGAGAGTAGGAGATAATACGGACCCCTGCGGTACCCCGGCATTCACTTGCAAGAAGCGAGAAGCCTGGCCATCGCAGAGGACCCGCACTCGGCGCTCGTTTAAAAAGCTGGCAATCCAGCTGCACAGTTGAGGAGGTAGACCATATGCCGGAAGCTTGGAAAGGAGCGAAGCATGCCAGACCCTATCGAAAGCTTTGGCGATGTCCAGGCTAGCCAAGGACTCGCCGTACCTTTTCATAGCCTCACTCCATACATGCGTGACGAATGCCAGGAGGTCACCCGTTGATCGTTTTGACCTGAACCCATATTGCCGATCATTGATTAGCGAGTGATCTTCTAGGTATCGCATGAGCTGCTTATTGATAATAAGCTCAAGCACCTTGCAAATGACTGAGGTGACAGCTATGGGTCGATAGTTGCCTGGATCGGATCGATTGTTCTTGGGGATCGGTTGTACGTTCGCCTCTTTCCAGATCTCCGGCACGAGGCCTGTAGAGTATGACTGGCGGTACAGACGCGTTAATAATGGAGACAATTACTCAGCTTTCGAAGCACCACCGCCAGAATGCCGTCCGGGCCGCCAGGCTTTCCGTGTGTCGAGTGACCGCAGCACTGCCCGTACATCACATTGCCTGATAATAATATCAGGCATAGTGTGACCACAGTTGGCCGAGGCTGCAGGCCATGGTCGTCGACCCGGGAATTAGCCACAAAGAGGTCTGCGAGCATATCCGCCTTCTCTTGGGCTTTGTGAGCCAGTGATCCATCAGGATGATGCAGTGGTGGCAGCGAGGGTTGGCAAAAATTGGACTGCATGGCTTTGGCCAGTTGCCAGTATCCACGGCTGCCTGTGGGATGGGATGTGAGCTCCTGACCAAGCCGCGCGACGCGCTGGGAAATCCACTCTCTTGAAGGCCCTCCTGCTGAACCTAGTAAAGTAATCGCGGAGACCGTCCCAGTCTGCCGACGAGTAGTGCCATAATCGTCGAGTCATTTGCTCAACACGAGCAGGAGGTGGCACTTTCAAGCTGGCATGCACCACACAGTGGTCGGAAGTACCCAGTAGGGCGCGTACCAACACACAGTACTGGGCTGGGCGACTCGTCAGCAGTAGATTCAGCAATGCGGGCGTGTGGTCTGACCTGTCAGGTATCCGGGTGATGCCCTATACCATCTGGGTCAGCCCGTGGGAGAGAGCGAATGCATGGGCGGTTCATCCAGCATGATCTGTCCTGAGGGACCCCAGCCACTCAACGTGATGACCGTTAAAGTCTCCCAGGAAAACCAGGTCATCATTCGGGAACCGCACTTGCGCGTCGTCAGCCATCTCGCTGAGGTATTCGAAAAGCCTTGTTGTCCCAGTGTCCCCTGTGTGGGAGCGGTAGACGCACACGTAGATCTGGCTCATGGAGCCATGATCCACGTGCAGCCCAAGGGCGGAGTAGGAGGGGTTCTCCAGACAGCGCAACCGGCGGCAGCAAACATCCGCCTTTACGAACACGCACACTCCAGCTTTATCACGGAATTGTTCCTCAATTATATAGCCCGGGTAACAGAGGTAAGACGTGTCGTCAAGGCGGCGTATCTGTGTCTCCGTTAGGAACATCACAGAAGGCCGTGCCGTCTCCAGGTGATGGTGGACGGTATCGAGGTTCGCATGAATTCTGCGGATATTCGCGAACTCCACCTTAAACGAAGTCAACTTTGTGGGGTTTCTAGGGGCCGCTGTGTACCGTCTATTAACTTGTTGCATTGTCATGGTGAGATATGGGAAAGCGTGAAGACAGGGCGATATTTGGTGCGGCAGTAAGTGTCAAAGAGCAGAGGCTAGCTTCGTCTAGAACCGTGTGGTGAGGTCGGAGCCGACCCGCCGGGCGGAACGGCTCCCAAACCCCCCTGATGCAAGGCCGCCGCTACCCCACACCGGTTACCACCCGGTGGTTGGTCCCAGGCGGGCCCCATGACTATGTTGCGGGCGGCCGCGGCAACGCCGTTGCTAAAGGTCTCCCTGGCCGGCGAATCGACCCACACCACCCACACTAGACTTCGCTTCGCCCCCACTGGACCCCTGCCTGCCGCAACATACACCGCCCCGGGCCCGGCGGTGCAGCTGTTGAACCCCTAACGCAACCCAGCCTGGGCTGGGTTACTTGGGGGGCTTTAGCACTGCTGCACGGTGGTACCCCCCCACACACATTATTCCACTGCATTTAAATGAATTTGAGGTTGAAACACTGGGGTAATGGGGTCTGAGTGCTATAAACTACCCTTGATTGTTCTGTTATGATTGGTCCAGCTTTTATAGATATTAGCTGAAACAAACACCCAGAATGAGAAAATCTCAGAAGGTCGTACTGGAGTAATTGTACAAATTCACTTTGGCGGGGTTCCTATGATTAAACAAAAAATAAACTACATAAACGAAAACTACTGCATAACTTGCTTGCATGACCTTCTCTGACTTTCTCTTTAAGGAGGTTTCTCAAGAGGAGATTGCTAGTACTCTTAAAAAGGAGTAATTATCTACATAAGAGCTATTTGGGTTCCATTAGTTGCTCTCAAGAAACTGCGAGCTTGTTTTCAGATTGCACAGATAATATAAAATTATATAGAATTTATACAGAAAGGACAAATGACATAGAAATGACCATTAATATAATTATCACGTCGTTGTGAACAAAACTGGGTAAGTCCTAACCAAAGACGGACACATTCATTTCCGTTACGCACTTTATTCGCCACGATAACATCTGGACTGTTTGGGGCAAAAACGGTTTTTGGACAGAAACTTGTTATAAGAACTTACAAGAGATTTGTGAAAGTCAATGTCAATAGATTGCCATATTATTTGAAATGTTATCTATCTTGTTAGAGGTCGAAGACAACCTCAGTTGCAAATGGTGCACCAGATGAACATCAGAGGTTCAGGCAAAGCTAAAATACAATCTACATGATAAATAATAAAATAAATAAATATGTTAGGACAATTCACACAACGCCATCTAGTCTCAAACTAAGCAGAGCTTGTGATATGAGTACTAGATAAACTGATATAAATACTTATATACATTTTTTTTTGTAAATACATACATATTATACATAGGAAACATCCAGACTTCGGTACAAACGTATGTGTCATCACACAAAGTTTGTCCCGACCGGGAATCGAACCCGAGACTCCGGCGTCGAAGGCGGATGCACTACCGACCACGCCACCGAAGCAGTCATGCATTTATTTATAGTCCGAGGCGCCTAGGACTTTAATTGGCTGTGCCATAGCGGCTGGCACGTAAGATTTTGTTGCCTTTAATCAACATTTCATCGCAAGGCAACAAAAAGGGTTTAAATTTTTTTTCAAACTTTCAATATAGCTGCTACTTTTTATTAAATTCATTCGGCCATTTTGGACACAACCCATTATATGTGTACCCGGTGACGGCAATAGGCTTGCCCCCCTATTACGTGGGACTTAAAAACTGGCAAATTGTGGGTGTGATATGCGTGTGTATGTTATTTCTAGTAATATTTGTTAATAATTTCACATTAACAGTCTTTCCGTAAATGCATATTATATAAAGGTACATACGGTATACATAAAAAAACCATTTTATGCAAGTAAGCAGTTGCAACCATAATATACCCGATTTTTTTTTGGAATATTTGGGTCTATCTCACACGACGTCATCTAGCCCAAACTAAGCTATAAGCTTGGGCTATAGGATCTATACAACTGATAAATATACTTATGTATTTAGAAATTAATACATAATATACATTAAAAACACCCAAACTCCGAAACAAACATTAGTGGATAACACAAATATTTGATTCGATCCGGGAATTTATAAAAATTCGATGGAGAAATCGAACCCGAGACTCCGGAGTCGAAAGCCGATGTACTACCGATCACGCACCGAAGCCGTCTATTATAACATTATAACATAGACCAACGCGGTCGTCGTATACGCTGTCGCCGTATACGACGGGACAAGGCATTATGCATTTTCCCGATACATAAAAGTCTAGCATGTTTGGTGCGGGGGGTCATCGACACGCACACATTCTCAGACGCTCAAACCCAATCGGGTGCCACTACGAAACTCACGTCATGACAATAAGAATAACACATTAACATTTTCACAAACACATACATATACATTTTATATCATAACACTATAATGACACTACCAAAAGTTACCGCCCACTATTGATGTAACATTGTCGATACATTTTATCGATAAATTTGACCAAATCGACTATTAAAATCAGGTTTTAAAAATGATACCAAGGTGGATGTTGTTTATAAAAGTGTGACTTTATTTGCTATTTGTAACTTAGGGTAGGTATTATATCAAACCTATACATCATATAAATCTAAACAACTAAATAAAATCGAAGAGTCTGTATACAGGGTATATCTATAGCTGTATACAGTGGACTATGTATACAGTTTATTTTTAAATCATAATGCTTAATGTCATAATTCAGTTTTCTATTTTTACTACAATCGATTACATGGTTACTTAGAACAGATCTTTGTATGTCTTATAGTTTCAGACTTTTCCATACTGCAAATATAAATATTACACTCTGTATGTATAATAAATACCTACCCCATAAAATAAACATTTGAATGAACTTTCGTCACTTTCGTTAACACTAGTGATATAGTAGCATCAACTCGATGGAGAATAAAATGAGGGCAAGGGCACTACGAGTACAACACCGATTTTATAAAAATAAAATAGTAAAGTAATGAAATAATTAACTCAACTAAGTCTAAGTAACACTATAGTCTCCAAGTACCCGTACCTTACAATTGAATGAAAACGGTCTATATTATATAACAGTTAGAATGTGGCTGGGCCAAGTTTATACTATAGATCTAACGGCTCGCTTTTGTAAAACGAAAATGGGACATTTATATCCGCACAATTTAAATAATATTCAAACCAGTAATTTATATTGCACCTCTTTGCATTTTCAAGGTATTTTATCGATACTTAACTTGGTACATCACTCCGATACAGACACTATAACTGTGTATTTGTTGCCATGGCAACACCCATGTCAGTCGTTTGACATGTTTGACTGATTTGCGAATTGTATGAAACGACCGACTTCGTGTTGATAGAAAAATCCGAAATAATGTGACTTTGATTATTATAAACAAAGAAATTTGTATTAATATTTGATTAAAAATACTTACCTATGGAAGGTAATACCATCTTTTTGTAAACTAGATGTGCCTGACCTTTTTTTGCAACAAAAAACTGAGCAGGCAGGCAACTAGATCTAGTCTAGTAAGTTGTCAAGACGCCAATTTGTTTTATTTCTAACTTATGACCTATAGGTCATAATCATGTGAGCGAGGGGAACGCCTGCTAAGGCGGCGGTGTGCATTATAATAAGCTTTTATTTACTTACCTACATTCTAACATAACATAAATTCAAAACGTAACCAATAAATCATTGAATGCAATTCTAACTATTCGCAATTCCATTCCATTTTGATTGACAAATTCTAAAATTAACCTGAACATTTCTGGCTTTGCAAATTATAGTCTAAGATTCCACTGCAGAATATTGCGCTTATCGAGTATTTGCTGAAAACTTAATTTTTACTCATATTTATGATTAGGAGAACATATACCTACCAGGTTGCCTATAAAAATGTGGCCGCTAGTAGGTTTTTAGAAACATACTATGTCGATGAAGAATGAATTATGTCGTATAACATAGTAAATCTGTACCTTACCTGGTCTCATCTTATGTTAACTGTCACCTTCATTCAATTTTCGCGAGCTGGGATTGGCTGAATCTCTCACTGTCAATGTCATATCTTTCGAATTTTTGTCTTTAAAACCACGTCAAAAATTTCCTAGTGAATTTAATTAAATTTTATAAATATTGATTTCAACTAATCTAAACAAGTTACAAAGTGCTTAAACAAATTAAAAGATGTTAAGAGAGATTAATCAAAGTTTAAACAAGTTAAAAAATTGATAGTACCTACAACAGCGCAAACGAAATGAAATGAAATGAAATGATTTATTTATTTTTAAAGGTCACTAAATGGCTCTTACAAACGACAGTAAGTACTTAAAACAAAAAAAATGTCATTGCTTCTATATTTACATGTACTGCCAGATTCGCAAAGCAATAAGTAGAACCGAAAGAAAGAACCTGGCAATAAAACTCGGTATTAATATATAATAAATATATATAAATATAATAATAAATATAAAATAAAACTATCGGGTATTAACTTTATAAAACTCTCGGTCACTCTTTTTCAATAATTGACTCATTTACACATTTTCTTAACCCTAGAAGCCTAATCTACGCCTTCGAGGCGTAGACTCAACCATAAAACGTTTGTCTCTTTCTAACGGTTGAAGCTGGCACGTCGTGCTTTTTCGCCAACTCAGTGGCTGATAGAAGCTAGCGGACGGCACCCGTGTCGTTAAGGTAAGTCCCGCCATTTTTGATATATCGAAGTATAGTACGCCTGCGAGACGTATATTTAGGCTATGTGTAACTTTTAACAGGTTTTGTGTGATTTTACTTTTGTTTGTTTTTAGTATATTTTACATATATAAATTCCGCATTTTTCCAGGTTTAAAAATATCACGATCTAAAAGACTAGATGGAGATGATATTTTAGCAATATTATATGAGGAAGACAACCTTTCTTTGGAAGATTCTGACTCCAAAGTAGAGGATGATCAGATTATCGCCGATGTTCAAAGCGAAGATGACAACAATTATGTGACGGAATACGTTTCGTCTTTACAAGAACCTGGCCCCTCTGAAGAAACTCAGCACAGATTTGGTAACGCCTTGGATGGAGAAGAGACTCCGAGAGCTCCGACATTGAAAAGATCTCTACGAGAAAATATAAGCCAAATTCTCGTAAAACCTACTGCTTCAAGTGCAGAAAATAGAGAAGAAGAACCCGAGCCCAAAAAACATAAATACTGTGCCTTTTGCTGCTATAAAAAAAGGAGAATGTCAAAATTAGTATGCTATAAATGTAAAAAATCTGTGTGTTGCGAGCATAATGTTGATGTATGTGTAGAGTGCTCATAAAATTTACCTAGTCTTATAAAGTCTGATTAGTTTTAATGTTTGCTCTAAGAGTAACTAATTAGCGTAAAAAAAATATTAATCTAAAAGAAATTTATGTTTCAGTTGATTTTAAAGAAGTTAAAATGTTTTTTTCAAATTTATGCATCTTTTTTTTTCATTGTAATAATAACTGTGATTATAATTATAAAACAAAAACACTATTGTTTTATTTTTTGTTTATATTTCAAATTTAAATATTTCCTAAAATATTTTTTTTAATAGATCTTATTTTGGGTACTGATTGCAATTTATATGTGTACGCCTCTAAGGCGTATATTAAGGCTTTGTGTATGTCCGATACAGATTAGGCTTCTAGGGTTAAGACTAAATGTGGACAAATGTACATTGGTCTCGTATCAAAATCAAAAACGTGTATAAAGCAAAAAAAAAATATAGTCACCTAAGTACAAAATATGCTACAATTACGGCATTTTAGGAGGTGCCTACACCATGCTCAAGCCAGACACTTTTATCATTAAGGTAATCAACTGTCTTATAATATGCTTTTTGACATAAAGTGGTCTTTATAAAGGTTTTAAATTTATTGTCGGGCATACAAAGGACCGATTCAGGCAATTTATTATAAAAGCGTATACCTTCCCCTTGAAAGAATGACTAACCTTGCTAAGCCAAAAAAGCTAAAAAATAACACGGAGGGAGTAGTTTATTTTTATTACGTAGATTTCTGTCTGTAACGTCACTTACTTTAGTATAGCTACATATATTTTTCCTGCCATACAGTATGCTATCAAATATAAATTGGGAAGCTACAGTTAAAAATTGTTTCTATATCTGCTGCATTTCCCCAAAGTAGTATTCCATAGGACATTAAGCTATGGAAGTAACCAAAGTAAACTAGCCTAGCAGTAGCTACATCTGTCAACTGCCTAATCCGTCTCACAGCATATGCAGCAGAGCTAAGCTTATTAGCTAATATGGTGATATGGTCACCCCATTGTAATTTAGGATCTATTGTTATTCCTACAAAGGTAGTGTTATTTACAAATTCTAACCTTTGGCTACCCAGCACGATAATCACAATAGCTGTAGCACACTAGATGTACTATTAATCTTGTAAGCATCCATAGCCTAATATCTAAAACCTAATGAGTTAGTCTAACGTCCCGACAAGACATTCTTCTTATTATTGAGTCCACTCTTAACACCAGTACAAGTACCAGCGCTTTTGGCTTTGCTGGAGTGGTTGACGGGGAGGCTAATAGATTGTATTGCAGAGTTTTAAAGAAAGGAGAACAAATAATACGATTAAGACCCTTGGAATTCAAATTGGTAGCTGTGTCTTTAGTAAGCAAATCTTCTGGTAGGTATATCAGAAGAGAAGTGGCTATGAAGAGTCAGAATGATAATCTTTATCTCAATTATTCCAGAATTATTTATAGATCAGTTTTCTTTAATTTTCACATAGCATTCAGAATGGGTACACTTAACAGGCTCTTTCACCAGCAGATAACAAACAGGTCTTCATCGACGTAGTATGTTTCGGAGCACAAATAATAAGACTGTTTTGCATTAGAACAAAACAGTTGTTATATGTGTGAAGAAGCATACTATGTGAGCAAGCAGCTTGCTGGTACATTGAAGACTATGACATTGACAGTGACAGATTCCAGCCACTCCCAGCTCGCGAAAGTTACCATTCCGCCGATAATCTTTAATGCTAAACCGATATCCCTTACTTCTTGCGTCAAAATCTTAGGTTTGTATATTGACACCACGCTCAACTGGCAAGCTCAGGTTGCCGGAGTGTGTCAGAGGGTAACGGGCAGCTTACGGGCGCTTTATCGCTTGAAGAACTTCCTTCCAGCCACAACAAAGGCTGCGCTTATGCGTTCGTTGATCTTTCCTGTCATAGACTATGGTGATGATGTGTGCTATTTCGACCTGAATGCAGATCTACTCAATAAATTTGACCGTTTTCTCAATAATTGCATTCGATTCGTCTACAATCTTCGTAAGTATGATCATGTTTCGGAATTCCGCTCTGAGTTAGGGTGGCTATCCATACGCAAGCGTCGTAGCTTGCATGCTGTGACTATACTAGGACATTGGGAGAATTTAGGAAGGCGTAAAGACGCCTTCCTAAATTCTCCCAATGTCCCATCATATCTTACTCAATACTTTGAATTTCTTGGCTCCAATCATAACAAAATCTTGCGCTCTTCAAACAATCTTCTTTTACATTGTCCTTCTCACACTTCTAGTGTTGTTCACTCTTCATTCTACGTACAGTCTATACTTCTCTGGAATGTGCTTCCGTTGAAATTAGGATATCATAGCACCTACTACAAGTTCTCTCTGCATCACCCAAAGGTTGACTGTTAGACAATGCCTATGGCATTAAGTCCGCCTATGTACTGTTACTGTGCATGAAGTCTAAATAAATAAATAAATAAAGTTGGATGAAAGTGACAGGTAAGATAAGATGAGACCAGGTAAGGTACAGATTTACTATGTTATACGACATAATTCATTGAACGCATTCTTCATCGACATGGTATGTTTCTTCACACATATAATAACTGTTTTGTTCTAATGCAAAACGGTCTTATTTTTAAAATTTATACCTACATATTTATTAAAGTCTTAGCAAAAAATAGAAATATCGCTATCCTCGTCTGACTAATGATGTTACGCGCTAACTGTCTTTCACTCTACCTTAAATATTTACCATCTTTAACAGCCAGCAACCCTTATTTGCGGCCAGATTTAATTAAGCAACCGTATATCATAATAAACAGAAAAAATTGCTTTAATTTGATATATAAATAATAAATGTACGTTGTGAAGGCATTAATGTATCAAAATCATACCTGTTTGCACCTGGCTGCGAAGAGGTGCGGTCAAGTGCGCAACGGCAACCGTGATTTTTCAGATTCTTTAAATATATTGCCGTGAAGTGGATGATATTTTATTCAAAAAACAAGTGAGCGAAATTTTGTCCCCAAAATCAAATAACAATAATATAATTAAAATTACTAGCGGCCACATTTTTATAGGCAACCTAGTAGGTATATATTCTCCTAATCATAAATATGAGTAAAAATTTAGTTTTTAGCAAATACTCGATGAGCGCAATATTCTGCAGTGGGATCTTGTACTATTATGACAAGTTCATTCTGTTCTAGCGAATTGTAATCATTTCTGAGATTTCAAACATCTGACAGAATGATCATTCCGCGATTTCGTGCAAGATAATTATCTGCCGACATTAATTGAGATGGAATCCTTTTGGAATTGGAATATGCGTCGGTTAGAAGAGATTTGAGAATACAGTGTTTGTGTAAAATGTGAGTTTTTAAACTGGACCTTATTACCAAGCTGTATCTCATAAACCGTGATAGTTAGACAGTTGAAATTATTACATTTGATATATTTCTGTTGCCGGTATAACTTAAAATTCGAATAAAATAAATATTAAAGGGGGCTCCCATAAAACATGGTTCTTCCGTTTTAGAGATAATGGTACGGACCCCTTTGTGCAGAGACGCCCGGCAACGGACGTTAGAGCGACCGCGGCCGTATGCCGCGAGATTAAAAAAAAACCCTTTGTGCGCAAGTCCAGCTCGCACTTGGCCGGTTTTTAGGGTTCCGGAGTAAAAGTTTCGGAACCCTTATAGTTTCGTCACGTTCGTCCTCGGCCGTTCGTCCGTCCTCGGCTGTCCTCCCAAACGGTTAGTGCTAGAAACAAAAAACTTTGCATGGATTTTGTATATTTACTACGTCAACAAAGTGCTAATTGACTGAGGGAGCGAAGCGACCGAAGTCTCCGTTTCAACTTGCAGACTGGGGAGAATTTCTTTCGTCTGTACCTCTACATCTCTATATCCCTAAATCTCTACATCTACGGGTTCTGTCAGATCATGTTTGCGGCCGTATTTATCAAGCGATTTCCATGAAACTTTACACACACACACCTTGCTTACAATGAATAACATCTGAATGTTTTTTTTTGGATTGGATGAAAAATGAAAGAGTAATAAAGAAAATAGAAAAATAAATTTTCTAAACAAATCTCACGAAGTCTACGGTCTGTCAAGAATGCAATCCGTAACCATTGCAAAAGCAAATAAATACAATTTAAGAATAAACAAAGCCGCTCCCGAAGTCTACGGTTCACAGAACCTTTTTTTTTAGAATTTTTTTTTGTTTGTACACGTAAACGTAAAGTGGGGTGATATTTTTTTCTCGCGTCTACTCTATCGTGTGGGGTATCATATAGGTCTTTTTGAAACATTGTGAGGTTGCTAAGATACTTTTTTTATTTATGTACTTATCCCTTTAAAATCTAAAAGACTGGCGTGAAGAACCTGAAAAAATTCATAATGGTAGTTCATGTACTCTGTTAATTCAGGAGTTATAGAGGCTTTTATGGGTAATTACGGAACCCTATCTTATGCGTGGCTCTACACGTACTTGGCCGGTTTTTTTTTATTAAATTGCAATCTTATTTATCTTTTATTTATTAATAGCTTACTATTTTTTGATACACTTATTAAATGTACAAACACATTTTTTGTATGTAGGAAGAAGTCTACAAGGCTGTATTGTCGAAAAACTTCATAAATACATACTTAATGCTAGTGTGTTGGGCCAGTTGTTAAAAGGTCAAAATGTCCATTAGCCTAATTACTATTTTATCCAACTGTACAATATTGATTAAAAAGTTATTTTACGATACGTCACTACAGGTTACCCTGAAATGACCTTCTCTTAACCACAGCTGTGGGTGTTTCGTTCAAACTTGTCACAATAATTTATGAACCTTAGTTAAGTCAGATGTAGGTAAATAAAGGATAAGGAAATCATTCGTGAAATATTTATCGGACGGATAGTTTGGTTTGTTTCACGTTTTAGTTGCGATCGTGGTTTAGTTTGATTAGAAATTTATGACTTGTCCAAATAATGCCTAATGCTGCTCTGATGGAATATTAGGTTTTGTAAAAAACAACGGCTCTTGCTATTTATTTGCACATAGCTTACCTTCATCATTCACCGACGCAATTGGGGTCGGCTTTCCAGTCTAACTGCGATTCGGCTGAACTTCGATATTTTCCATGAAGCGACTGCCATATGACCTCCACAACCCATGGGTGATATCGAAGTTCTGTAGTTAGACCGGTCGGATTTTTGATTAAGGGCTCCAACTACCCCTAACGACTGCCATAGATGTTCGTATTAGAGCCGGGACCGACGGCTTAACGTGCTCTCCGAGGCACGGAGGGGTCTCAGTGACTTAAGAAATGGTCACCCATCCTAAGACCGACCTGACTAGATGTTGCTTAACCTTTGCAATGTGTTAATATTGTCGGTTACCACTAGACCACGAGCCCCTCCTCCACATAGCTTACCTTAAACCTTTTTTATACCAATTTGGAAACAAAATTAAATAGTAAGATAGAAATTATAAACTGATCACAAAAACTCGACTCATTCGGCAGGACTCGAACCCACGGCCTTTCCCTTACAGGGGGAATGCTCTAACCACAGAGCTACGATGACCAATACCAACGACATTCAATTTTTACTTAATATCATAACTTCTAGAACGCGCTATTACGGTTGGCGTTGATAGCGTTGCCGATGACATCAGTTTTTGTGATCATTGCTTTGAAATAAAAAAAAGACACTATACATTATACAATCATGCCTCCTGTTTTCTGATGGGGTAGGCGGAGGTGTACCCTATTAGTTTATGCTCACACTTCACCAGTAGGTATAACTTTATTAGACACATGAGTAGGTTAGGGCTGACCAATTACCACTTGGCTTTTATGTTTTCCAAAGATTGGTATCTGTTGGGTGTTAATTCGAAGCCGAGACGGCACAATAATGACTTAATTTACACTGATATTCTAAATAGGCAAACAGATGGCGGGAGAGTAGGTTCTGATTTTTGAACCTTACTGTGAAACACATGCGTCCTTTTATGAGTCGGATAAATTATGGATCGTAAATGTTCCCAAACTACTCGTATGTCTTGAAAATATCTTAACTACAAACCAACTTAAAGTGCTTAAGTTCAAACTTCAGTCGGTAATAACTTAAATGAGTTTATTCATCGAGTTCATCACATACATACTTAATTAAGAAAGTATCTACTTGAAGTAAGTTTAGCTGACATAGGGCCTACTCACATACGAGGTGAACGGCATGTGTACAAGTTGAGTAATGGCTCAGTTTAAAACTGACAGCCATATTAAGGAATTTATGTTTTGTGTAAGAAGTTATAAAAGGGTAGTATTTAACTGCTAATCATTAGCCTTCGTATTGGCCTAAAAATTCATTTTAAAATAATGATTGCGCAGCAAATAATTACCTCAAAAATGCTGTAAAAATGTTTTTCTAATGCTTATAAATTGAGGAGCGATAAATTTTTGCTCCTGTTATAAAATAGTATTATATTCTTCATAATCATTACATAGTATAAAACAAAATCACCCGTTCCGTATGTATGCGGAGATCTTTAAAACTACGTAACGGATTTTGATGAGGATCACACCAATGAATAGAGTGGTTCTCAAAAATTTTTTTATGGATAAAGTTTGTCAAGCGGACGAAGCCGCGTCCGCTAGTTATAGTATAAATGAAAGAGTCGCCAAATGAAAATTTCCACCGGTTTCACTTTTTTCACACCCTGACGATCTCAGAGGGCCCTCACAGCATAATTAGTCACTGACAATCGTAATTCCTACACTCAAGACCTTCAGCCGCCATGATTGGGGTCTCAAGCTGGTACCACGGTACTTACAGAAGCAGGTCAGGAGTTTAGCGTGCTGTAGTTGTATAGGGAGCCCTAGAAATCGTGTAAAAGTGGAGCAGATTTTGCGATTTCCATTTGTGACGTTTGTTTGCGTTGAACTTTGAAATATTGGTAACTGATGACGTTAAGAAACACATGCGGTACTTTTTATCCGGTGATTAACATTGTACAGGAAAATTGAAATAGAACGGAATAGCTTGTAGAAAAATGTCAATTTTATAAAATTTCTGCAACAAAGGCCGACCAGGAAAACCTGACCTTGGACTAGTTCTACCTTTTGTTTAGAGTGGCTTGCGCTTACCGCTTTTGTGTTGGAGCTGAGAGTTTTACATAAAAGCTTTTGAGAAAAAATTATAGCAGTAAATAAGCGCAAAGTGTGAGTAGTTGTTTTTTTAAAGTTGACAGCTTTTTTTTTTAATTCCGCGGCCGCTCTTACGTCCGTTGCCGGTCTCTGGTGCACACGAAGTTGACAGGTTTAGTTTATTTTTATTTTAGTTAGTGAATAGCAGCCTTCATAACAGCCTTCTCAGGACCAGATGGCTGGCTATTTTCTGGCCCAAAGAATAAGTATCGCCATCCAACGTGGCAACACAGCCAGCATTCTGGGAACCTTCCCAGTCGGCAATTACGCGGAGGATTTCTTAAACAATATAATGTAATTTAAATATTTTTAGTATATAATTATGTATATTGTAATTTAATTGTAATTGTAAATAAATGTTCCCTTTTCATAATACATCGGTAACTAAAAAGAGCAATTTAAAATTTCACTTTTTTTTATGGTTTAGTCGACAGCATACTACTGCGGTAATTGCATAAAACGTACCTGTGTACCTATAGTACTTAGGATAGTACTTAGTACTATTACTTTAATAAACTTTCGCAATTTATACCCATTATAAACTTAAGACCCGTTTATAATGTGTACAAAACGTGAAGTGAGGGTAGTTGTTCACAACGTCGTATTCGTATTCATGAGTTGAAGCCAGTCCACCCGTGACTGGACGTGACCAGGGCTCTTGTAACAGGGTCGAAACGTCGGGTAATAAAGAGGTATGTATATACCTCAATAATCGCGTAAAAGACCCGTTCGACAAGTTTATAATACGTAGTACTATTCCCTATTCTGTGGCAGTAGGTAGTACGACACTTTAAAAATTGTTTTTGTCTAAACTTACGAACTTAATTTGATGGACGGATGATATGTTAACTAAATTATTAAGGTAGGAATTTAATTGTGAACCAAATAATGTAATTATTTGTTACAATATTGTGTTGTTAGAGCCCGACTATAATGTTCTTGTTATAAGAACGAGTCTTCGCTTGTTTCACAACGAAATATTCCACGGAATCTTATTCTTAAACGTAGCACCTTATAATATATCTACTAATTATATAAACAGACTTATTAGGGCGGATTTGACCCAACTTGAACATACACTACTGTAAAACCATCACTTATGTACGTAATAATATTACTCGGACTAAAGTAAGTGGATTTATTTCTACTAGCTCTATTTGAAAATATAAAGTATTTATTTAATAGGTACACTAATACAATTAATATTTACATTCATATAAATATTAAAACTAAATTAAAAACTACAATAGAAAATGAAATTAATACTAAAGTATTGGGGATCTTGACAAATGAAAACCAGCGCTGTTTTACAAATAGCATAAAGCTGAGAGAGGTCCTAATTTGTGCATTGGGATGACACTTGATGGCTTTATCGGCGCTGGTGTATTGGTGTCCAATTTCAACTATTTTTATTATTGTTTCTTTCGTTTTGTATTTGCCTCTTTTTTGTTTTGTGCGGAATTATGTTATTTATTGTATTGTGTCATTCTGTGTACAAATTAAACGTTTTTTCTTTCTAAATTTAAAAAAGAACTAGGTGTGCACGAGACTTTCTATCGCGGTATAAAACTCACTCGCTAAGCTGATATTCCGCGATCTGACGCAGCGGATGAAACATGATTTTTTTTTTTATTTCTGATTTCTTTTTTTGAAGTGATGGTCTATTTGACCTCTTTTAAGGTCATATGTATGGCGCGCGCATTATGTGTACCTAATTCTCTCGATATAACTGTTTAAGTCCTCCTGGAACAGATTTTTCGATGATTATTCTTCCCTGGTCACTACGATGTTTCTGATTTCAGATATATGCACTCACGAGCATAGTCACTGCCACCATGCAAAGTTTGAGGAAGATCGGTTCAGCCGTTCAGGCGCTTCAGCTCAACTAATTTAAAAAATGTGTTAATAGTTTAGTAGGTCCCCATCATGGTGATGCTTATCCGCTGCTCGAGAAAGCTGGAACGTAAGTCTGCCCTACCTCCCTGAAAAGGGAGTGCGCGCCTTGGCCTCGGGCCCGACATCAAATGCGACAACGTTGTATTGAGTGCCGAGACAACTGTACTTGCTTCTTCAAGCGCTCGCTTACTTCGACCGCTGCCCGGTCTACTTGAAATGTCACAGTAATTTAATTTTGTTGGATAGTACAGTTTGCGAGAGATAAGCGGAGCTTTGTATTTGTGTGAGTGACCACGAACAGTAGAGTAAAAACTATTTTGTAGCTGTGTGTACAACACATGTGTGTATAAAAGAGGTCATATAATACGTTCACATACACTGCACTCACACAAATGCAAAGCTCCGCTTACGCCTTGGTTACAACTTTGGACTTGGCAAGTGAATATCATCAAATAGAGGTTGAGGAAGAAGATAGGGACAAGACAGCATTTAGCACTCCCACGGGACACTATTCCTTTAACGGTATGCCCTACAGTGAACTGAAAAAAGACAATTGACAATTGACACTATATTATCCAACAAAATTAAATTATTATGACATTTCAAGTATAATACAAATAATATAATACAAATAATATCACACAGATTTAAGTCGGAATATAATTATTACCGTGATAGTTTAACACTAGTGTAACTTTTTTTAATTTTTTTATATTTGGATCGCCAAATTGACGCCGCCCGCCTGGTGGTAAGTCGTGACGACGCGCGACGTTTTTGCGATTGTGAGCCACTCTCACAGCACACAATACTATAGAGAGTGGCCCTCAACTTGACGACCTACTGATGTGCCTCTTCACGCTCCGCTTAAAGGACCCAGGATTATATGTGAACGTCAAATACAAATAAATACAGATACAAATGAATACAAATATATTTATTCGCAGAAACATGGTACATGAGGTGTTGGCAATATATTTATGTGTCACATATTTCGTCAATTAACTATGACATGCAAATATTAAGTCTATAAAACTAGCTAATAACTTGTAAAAATTATTCTGAAAAAATGTTAATCTAATTTACACATTTAAAAAAAGTCATACAAACAAATAACCATGTCTCCACTAATGAAGCTGATCAGATGTTTTTTAAACTTTTGTAATGGTAGGTCTATAATTATAGAGGGAATTTTGTTAAAAAAATTTTTAGAGTTAAGTCTAATCCAGCCGTGGGTAAATAAAATACAAAACTTTCTGTATTCAGAATAACATACGCACATAATCCCACCTATACCCACGAGGAGGTACGTAAAGCCTTCAGCACAAAACAGGGAATAGCACACAGTTTGTTAATAGTTTAGTAGGTAGTTCCTTTTAATAGGGGTCAAGCCTATTGCCGTTACCGGGTAATCCGAACCTTAATTCTAACAGCAAGGACTGTTGTTAAATCCCTATAACTTGTGTTAACTAACTTGAGAAAAAAACACGTCAACCGACAACATATGACCGAAATGGGACTACATAATTGTCGGAATGGGACCACATAAAATTTAACCATTCAGGAAGCAGCAGCAGGAGGGGGGGAGGAACGCCCTGTTTTTACAAAAACAAAAATTGTACCTACTTTAAAATTGAATATCTCACAAACGGATACGTACCGATAATCAAAAAATCATCTTAGCAACCTCTCAATGTTTTTAAAAGACCTATCTAATGATACCCCACACCCCGGGGTGGGCACAAGAAAAAAAAGAAATCTGGTTATGTGTAGTGGAGGTCTGGTTCCGAAACTTTAACTCGGAACCCTAAAAAAGACATAGTACAGTCGAATTCAGAACCTCCTCCTTTTTAGAAGTCTGTTAACACATACTATTACTTATTTAACGAGTTTCGTATTTATTGTGGAAATTGACAACAAAAAATATTTCTTATACAAACGTAAATGAAGTCAAAAAAGAAAATTACCCGTAATGTTAGCTTAGAAAGAAAACAAATCTACTGGTATATAAGGAAAATTTATTGTTTCTAAGTAGTTTTAGCCATTTGCTCACGTAGTTCCGCGAGCACCCAAAGTGCCGGTTGTATAAACAGACAAATAGCTGCTTGATTAATATACTTTCTGCAATTTCACTGAATGGTACTACATAAAATATTATGTACATAAAATCATGTACTTATTCTCAAACGGGTAGACAGGCGTTTATTACTCCTATATTTGGAAGAAAGAAACATCACAGAGATGACAGAGAAGGATAAAATACAGCGAACAGTATGTCCTTGCTACCGTGGAAGATGGGAAGGCCTTTGATGTGGGACGCTACATGCGTTGACACCTTAGCACCTTCACACCTACCAAGCACATCCGGATGTGCCGGCGCTGCTGCTGCATCGGCTGAAGGCCTCAAACGGCGTAAATATGCTAACCTAGCAGGTGATTACATATTTGAGCTGTTTGGGGTTGAGACACTGGGGTCATGGGGTCCGAGTGCTCGCCGCCTTTATAGAGACATTGCTAAACGCTTAATCGATGCCTCTCAGGACCAGAAGGCTGGCTATTTTTTGGCCCAAAGAATAAGTATCGCCATCCTACGTGGCAACACAGCCAGCATTCTGGGAACCTTCCCAGTCGGCAATGACAAGGAGGATTTTTTAAACGATATTTTGTAATTTAAATATTTTTAGCATAGAAAAGAAACTTATAAAACAGAAAAAATAAATGATAAAATAAATAAAATATATTTTTGTATTTCATAGAAATGAGTTTGGTTAAACTAGCCTTAAAATATTAAGATAGTAATTATAAACAGATGACAAAAACTGATGTCATCGTAGGACTTAAACCCACAGCCTTTCGCTTGCAGGGGAATGCTCTGACCACTGAGCTACTATTACCAATATCAACAATATTACATTTTTAGTTCATATCACAATTTCTAGATCGCGCTAACCGTAATAACCTTACTTAACCGTAATACATTCAAGCTGCGCAGTACACGTTTATCGATCTATATGGCGGTAAAAACGAGAAAACCGATGCGCAATCACACCCCTCCCACTCTGGCCCAGCGTTATTTTTACATGAACACTAGTATACCTAAATACTCGTATAAAATTTCACAATATTTTTTTATTATCTCGACATTAAGTTTACTTTTAGTATTTCAATTAAGAAATTTATCTGTGAAGTAAAACTCAGGTCTCAGAGAACAGTTTCCATCCATCAAGTTTATGATATTTAATTAAAATAAGTAAGTACATAATTCAGGTAAATTTGGAAGATTTAGTACTAACCGAGGTAAAACATTATGAATAAAAGTTGAGTAACAACTCATAACTTGGCAAATATGCCAAGTAATTTATTTTGCTGTGTAAGAATTTATCATACAACTTATACATCATAGTACTTTACTACATGAGCCAAGAATTGTGTTTAATTCTTAACCACTTATAATTTCAAGGGTATACATCATATTCAGACAATTATTTATTTTGTACTATTAGATAACGCTTCAACTGTCTGTCCGTCCCTATGTATGCTAAGATCTTTAAAATTACGAAACGAATTTTGATGCGGTTTTCATCAATGGGTAGTTTGGTTCTCGGGGAATGTTTTAGCATATGATTTGTTAAGCGGACAAAGCCGCGAATTTCCACTAGTTATATTATAAGTAAACAATTCTCAAAAAGCCAAGTCAAGAATATTGGTAATCGGAACGCCTGAAAAAAAACGTATGAATGAAATCATCCGGCATCCGTTTTAGGGTTCCGTACCCTAAAAACGAAAGCCGGAAAAAATTTTGTTATCATCATAATAAGCTATTTCACGCGGGTGAAGTTGCGGGCATCAGATAGTACCTATTATCATTAAAATACCTCTCAAACACCAAAACAAAGATAAGTGCATCATACAAATATTGTCCGAGACGCCTAGGACTTTAATTGCCGCCGGGCGCCACTGGGAATTGTCTCAGTGTCTACCGGAGGCGCTCGGCAATGGACGTAGGTGCGGCCGCGGCCCAGGGCAGCGGAATAAAAAAAAAAAAAAAAAAAAAGGACTTTAATTGGCTGTGCCACATCGGCTGGCACGTACGAATTTGTTGCCATTCATCAACATTTCATCGCAAGGCATCGGGTTTCAATTATTTTTTTTCAAAATTACAATATACGAGTAGCTGCTACTTTTTATTAAATTAATTCGGCCATTTTGGACACAACCCATTATATGAGTGCCTGGTGACGCCAATAGGCTTGCCCCCTAATACATGGGACTAAAAATACTGGCAAATTGTGGGTGTGTAATGCGCCTCTGCCTACCCCTTCGGGGATATAGGCGTGATATGTGTGTGTGTGTGAATCGAACACGCGCCCTCTGAGTAAAAAGTCACGTAGAATAGTACATTCAACCGACTATGCCACCGAGTCCAGTATAATAAGACAATTATTTGTACCATTAAACGCAAAGGTCTTTTTAGTCAATATCTCTTTTACAGGTCATTAAGTTGATTATCTTTGACGCTTGACTTTTGAGAGGGATGATTTCAGAGCTCTAAGTTGCAGCCGTGGAGCTTATTAAAGTCTACTGCAAATATTATGTGCTGAAATTGCTAGAAATGATTTCAATTACCTATTGAACAATCTAATCGTGCGTCTGTTCAGTAAAATTAACAAAATATGTCCGCAATTGTTTATTTTATACATGGTACTTTAATGATTAAAAAAAGTTACTTTAAGATACAGTTTTGGAAAAAATCTATATCATAACATAACTTTTTAATTTTTTATAGAAATTTTGAAATCGTAATCGAATTTCCGACATGAGATTAGATAAAAATATTAATAAAACACAAAAATTACCTTTTCACGTTTTCTGTGTTCTCTGTATGTACTTACACGTTAATCTCCGAAGAAATTAATCCTCCTCAGCTGAAGCAAGTGAACCCGTGACCACGGCTCTTATAACAGGATCGAAACATCGGGTAATAAAGAGTATCTCAATAATTTAAATTTAATTAAAACAATAGTGATTCTGTGAACCGTAGACTTCGGGAGCGGCTTTGTTTATTCTTTTTCTTCTTCAATATTCTTTATTACTCTTTCATTTGGCATCCAATCCAAAAAAAATCATTCAAAAGTTATTCATTGTAAGCAAGGAGTGTGTGTGTAAAGTTTCATGCAAATCGGTTGATAAATATGGCCTCAAACATGATCTGACAGAACCCGTAGATGGGTAGATACAGACGAAAGAAACTCTCCCCAGTCTGCAAGTTGAACGGAGCCTTCGGTCGCTTCGCTCCCTCAGTCAAAAAATATCCACACGTTCGGGAGCTATGGTACCACAAACTGATAAACAGCTTAAACTGTAAACACCCCTCGTTTTATTTAACCTTGACAGATAGATAAATAACCAAGTTCGCCAGCATATTGGGGTTATCCTTCCGAGGGCATACCCGGACGTCCGGCAATTAACACAAAGACAGCACAGAAAAAAAGCCGGAGAAAAGCGAGTCAGACTTTCGCACGAAGGGTTCCGTCCGTACCCTTAGGTATAAAAACGTTTCTTGTATGGAAGCCTCCTTAAATATTGATGTTATTCTATTATTTAGTAGGAAGGTGTTTGTTGTTATAGCGGCAACAGAAATACATCCATTGAAATTTACAGTCCGAGACGCCCAGGACTGTAATTGGCTGTGCCATAGCGGCTGGCACGTAAAATTTTGTTGCCTTTCATCAGCATTTTATCGTAAGTCAATTTTTTTTTCAAAATTACTAAATAGCTGCTACCTTTTATTAAATTAATTCGGCCATTTTGGACATAACCCGTTATATGTGTGCCCGGTGATGGTAATAGGCTTGCCCCCTATTACGTGAGACTAAAAATACTGGCAAGTTGTGGGTGTGTAATGCACCTCTGCCTACCCCTTCGGGGATATAGGCGTGATATGTGTGTGTGTGTGTGTGAAATTTACAACTGTCTAACTATCACAGTTCATAAGATGCAGCCTGGTGACAGATGCACGCACAGCAGAGTTTTAGTAATAGAATCCCATTTTACCCTTTCAGTACGGAACCCTAAAAATAAAACCCTCCGTCACGTGCCAGTGGAGTTCGTTAACAAAACGAGTAATTAAATGGTTGCTCTTTGATGAATTCGTATCGATTGAGTTAACAATCAATATTACAGTCAATTACTTCAAACTCTTTTCAATTTATATTTGACAAAATCAAATATTCTTCAATATTATAACGAGCGTGGTCATCCACTACGGGTTCGCTAGCTTCATTTATTTTTCTCGGGTCCATTTTGCTTCGCAACCAATACTCTCTCACACGGCCATTTGGACATAACCCATTATAAATGTGCCCGGTGACGGCAGTAGGTTTGCCCCCTATTAAGTGGGATTAAAACTCTGGCAAATTGTGGGTGTGTAATGCACCTCTGCCTACCCCTTCAGGGATATAGGCGTGATATGTGTGTGTTTGTGTTAATTCTGTATTTGTCTCTGCTATATCCAACTCAGGGCCCGAGTAATCTTCTCCAGAAAGCTATGCGTCTGCTGGTGTTTCTAGTGCCTTTTGAACCCAAATACCACTATCATCATATGGAGACATATTGATATTCAATATGGAGACATATTGATGGAGAAAGGCATTGGCCTACCTCCTTTTTCTTAAATTCTGTTCCTTCTACATGTCCATCCAAAGGTTGTCTGTGAGAATTCATTTTTTAGTGATAAGGCCGCCATTTGTACATATTAAAACCTTTTTATGTTTGTTATGCATTTTATATTGTTGTACAATAAAGTTTTATTGTATTGTATTTTATTGTACAACCATCTAGTAGGTGACTGTCCTATACGCTTGCCAGTAGGTACGCGATCTCCAATTGACTCCGCTGTATTAAATGTATTAATTAAATCATCATACTGAGCTTTTTCCTAACCAGTGTCAGCTTTTCAATCTTACTGCGAAGCGGCTGAATTTCGATCATGGACCTTAATAAAGAGATTTCTTCGCGAAGAGACTGCCACCTGACTTCCACAACCCAATGCTGTTATCGAAGTTCCGTATAGACTAATCAAATCTTTTAATGCTCCAACTGCCATACGTAACCTGTAACGATTGCCTTAGATGTTTGGCATACGGGACTGAGAAAACTCAATGTGCTCATTGAGAGACGGAGGGGTCTAGAGACCCCTCCGTCTCTCAATGAGGATGGGTTACTATTTTCTAAGACCTAGAGGTCTTAGAAAATAGTAACCCATCCCAGCACTGACCCTTTACGACTGAGTTCCTCGAGAGCCATGTGTTAACCTAATCAGTTGCTATGAGCCCGTAAATAAGACCGGTCAGTATAAAATTAATAAAAACAGATAGGTAGAAAAGTTTTATCCAATATGTGTATCAAGTTCCACCAAGTGCCATCAATCGACGGAATACATAAATGTATTAATTGAAAGTTTAACAGAAAAATAAGCACCTGATCACCTAAAAGCAAAATTCCTGTGCGTAAAGGAATGTCAAAGCCACGTCGCAGCAGTTTCTCGGTTTCAAATCGTTACGCCGAAGGTATGTCGAGGCCGAGTACTCTGGTTACGAGAAACTCGAGGTATTTGAAAGAGAAAAATATTTCAGTTCGTTTGCAATGTAGGACTTGAATTTATTGACACAATATAGTAACCTGACTATTTTAAATTGTCACTACTTTAAAAAAGATTATTAAGCATAATACAATACATTACATATTTTTTTTAGGGTTCAGTACCCAAAGGGTAAAACCCTATTACTGAGGTTTCGCTGTCCGTCTGTCTCTAGGCTGTATCGGGACGGTCTCCGCGATTACTTTGCGTCCGTCCCGTGGAGCCAGCGCTGCTTTTTAGGGAAAGCACCTTCGGATAGCGCTGCTGCCGTTGCTGGCGAGATCAGTCTAGGGATAGAATATTATATCCCTTTCACTGATGTCGCCAGCATCTGCAAAGCTCGCCCCTGATTCGGGCGTGAATGTGCCGAGGCTGTCCAGAAAACAGTCGGCATATCGCGCCTGGGTCAGGGCTCGGGCGGCACGTGACCCGAACGTGAACCGCCTCAAAGCAGCGTACAATAGGGCCACTAGGTTCAGTAAGAAGGCCTTCAAGAGAGCGGATGCCCAGCGCGTCGCGCGGCTTGATCAGGAGCTCACATCCCATCCTACGGGCAGCCGTGGATACTGGCAACTGGCCAAAGCCGTACAGTCTAATTTTTGCCAACCTTCGCTGCCACCACTGCGTTTTCCTGATGGATCACTGGCTCACAAAGCCAAGAAGCAAGAGAAGGCGGACATGCTCGCAGACCTCTTTGCGGCTAATTCCCGGGTCGAGGACCGTGGCTTGCAGCCCCCCGCCATCACCAACTGTGGCCACACTATGCCTGAAATTTATATCAGGCAATGTGATGTACGGGCAGTGCTGCGGTCACTCGACACGCGGAAAGCCGGCTGAGTTGCTCCAGTGTTAACACGCCTGTACCGCCTGTCATACTCTACAGGGCTCGTGCCGGAGGTCTGGAAAGAGGCGAACGTACAACCGATCCCCAAGAAAGGGGATCGATCCGATCCAGGCAACTATCGACCCATAACTATCACCTCAGTCATTTGCAAGGTGCTTGAGCTCCTCATCAATAAGCAGCTCATGCGATACCTGGAGGATCACTTGCTAATCAATGATCGACAATATGGCTTCAGGCCAAAACGATCAACGGGTGACCTCCTGGCATTCGTCACGCATGTATGGGGTGAGGCTATGGAAAGGTACGGCGAGTCCTTGGCTATTAGCCTGGATATCGCCAAAGCTTTCGATAGGGTCTGGCATGCTTCGCTCCTTTCCAAGCTTCCGGCATATGGTCTACCTCCTCAAATAAAATAAAATAAAATAAAATAACGTTTATTATCTTTGAAATTTTCAGAAAATTATTTAGATTCGTCAGAAGTTGGTGTGACTCTACCGAGGGTTCCAAAATGCAACGAGACTGAGAAGAGCCCTCAAGAAACTCAGCTCGGCTTTTTTCAAAATATTTCATCTTAAATCTAATACAGAGTTATTTAGAAAGGAGCTATTCGTTACGTTGTTACAACCAGGCCGCCTTGTCATCTAAGAAATCATTAATACTATAATAAGCTTTATGGCACAGTTTACTTTTTATTAGTTTTTTAAATTTATTGACATATAAATTTGCTATTTCGGTTGGCAATGTATTGTACATTCGAATAAAGTTCCCCGCAAAAGAATTACTCACTTTATGAAGCCTAAATTTAGGAACAGCCAGTTTATCCTTATTTCTTAAGTTTAGATTATGATTATCACTATTTTTCACAAATTTACTTTTGTTCTTGTGGGTATACAATAAAATTTCATAAAAGGAGCATTCCATGTAAGGATGTTAATATGGTTAAACTTATCTCTTAATGACTCCCGAGACCCCATTCCATAGATAGTCCGGATAGCCCTCTTCTGCAACACAAAGATGCATTCAATATCGGCAGCGTTACCCCACAGTAGTATGCCATATGTCATGATACTGTGGAAGTAGCTGAAGTAGACAAGACGCGCCGTTTTAATGTCTGTAAGTTGTCGGATCTTTTTGACAGCATAGGCTGCTGAACTAAGCCTGGCCGAAATTTTCCCGATATGAGGCCCCCATTGCAATTTGGAGTCTAACGTTATGCCCAGAAAGACAGTGTCATCGACCAATTCTATTATATCATCCCTAACCTTAACACTGGTTTTAACAAGTCTTACATTAGGTAAGGTGAATCTTACACATTTAGTTTTATTTTCATTTAATAATAAATTATTAGCACAAAACCAGTGGACTATCCTAGAGAGGGCAATGTTTACATCGTCAAGTTCGCGCTGTCCACGTTTAACTTTAAATATTAAAGAAGTGTCATCAGCAAACAAAACTACCTCGTGGTCGTCTCTTATGAGGTGAGGGAGATCATTAATATATACTAGAAAAAGAAAAGGTCCCAAAATTGAACCCTGCGGTACCCCCATTGCTACTATTGATCACTACTTTCTGGACCCTATCACTTAAGTAAGAATTGACGAAATTCAAGGCCGTCCCCCGGATTCCGTAATGATCAAGTTTCTTAATTAAAGTCTGGTGCTGAACGCAATCGAAGGCCTTAGATAAGTCACAGAATACACCATAAGCATCATATGACTCATTCTCTCTCTTCTCTCTTATGACTCTTTCTTCTGCATATCAATGATATGCTATCCCTCGGGAACATTCATTGCTATGCAGATGACAGCACATTGCACGGGAGTTACTCGGTTCGTCCGACGGCGGGGCGATCTAAGATTGAGGAGGAGAGACGACCACTCGTGGCTGATCTCGACCGAAACCTCGACAGTATCTCCCAATAGGGTGCCGAGAACTTGGTCGAGTTCAACGTCCACAAAACACAGGCGTGTGCACTTACAGCGAAACATCCCCTTTTCTTCCCCTACCCACTCTTCAGAATGCAATATTACCAATGAAGGACAATCTACACATCCTTGGTAAAGACGTTCGTCGAGAGCTCAATAACACAAAATACATTGAGAAATGTATTGGGCTAGCTGCGCGGAAACTAGGAATACTGAACAAGGTAAAGCGATTAAGGTAAAGCGAGCACCAGAGGTGTCTGCTGTACAAAACGCAGATTAGACCCTGTGTCGAATACTGCTCTCACCTCTGGGACGGCTCCGCGAAGTATTTGCTGGACGCTCTCGACGCTATGCAGCGACGCGCTATTCGCATTATAGACTGTCCGGAGGTAACAGGAAGCCTTGAGCTGGTAGCCCAGCGCCGAACAATTGCTTTCTTGGCCGCGTTCTACCGTATTTACCACGGTGAGTGTTCTGAAGAGATCTTCAACCTGATCCCACCCTCTCCCTTCCGATCCCAAACAACGCGTGCCGGGCAGAGATGTCACTCTCATACCGTGGAAACCGTCTTCGCGAGAACCGAGCGTTTTAAACGTTGGTTTCTCTGCCGAACGATAGTGGCTCGGAACGCCCTGCCCGCACTGTCTATACAAAATGTACAAAATTGAGATCTCGCGGAAAACAATAAAGAAAGAATTCTTTGACACCTAATGTCAAAGAATTCTTCCTTTATCATTTCGTTTGAAAGAGTAAGTTTAATTGCTATTTCTTTTCCTCTACATTTCTTTCAATAGAAAAATAGAAAATCTCGTAGTTAGACTGAAAGTATAACACAAAAAATTCTGGAAGCAGCTGCAATCCTCTACACATTTAAGGTTCTGTAGTAAAAGTCTCGGAACCCTTATAATTACGTCATGTCCGTCAGTCCGACCTCGGTTTTCCTTCCAAATGGCTAAGGCTTGAAACATGAAACTTTGCATGGATTATATGTACTACGCCGAAAAAGTGCTTAAATAAATTCAGAAAAATATTTTATAGAAATACCGGGTGTTACGTAAGGGTTATATCAACCCGAAGCCAGCCCCACCAGCTGGTCGGCCAGAACGATTACGGCCGTTTCGATATATGGCGATCGCCAGAGAAGAAAAAAAAAGTTCATAAAAGAAATCATTATTACCGAATAAAATACACACTTGTTTAACAACACTAGAACTAAAATCAGCTGCTTCAGTCATTGACATCAAAATAGGTACAAATAATGCGCGCTTGTGAAAAGCCTTCCGTCTCACTCCTGGTAGGAACATTTTGTCTCTGTTTCGCATCAAGCGATGCCGCACGAAGCCATGCGTTCGGTCGGCTTCGGTCGCCGTTTGAATTTTCCTAGAATTTTATTTAAAATATCATTTAGCAAGGTCACAGGTCAGTTCAGTTGCATTCTTTGCTTTGTGCAGTGAGGTAGCTAAATAGTTGTTTAGTGTGTTAATTTATGAGTTGTGTGTGATAGTGATTGTGTTGTGTAGTAATGGCTCTGAGTAACGAAGAGTATTACGAGATGATGCTTTGTGTAGGAGCAACAGAAGGCAATTTGAGCTCTGCCCGGGAGTTGTACCGTGAGCGTTGATACCTAAAAATACTGTGTACTGTCGTGTGCATAATTACTTACTATTTGTAATTATTTCATTCTTTTTATATCTTGTTTGTTTACATACCTTCGAGTGACATGATATGTCATGTCATTACTGATTAATTTTTTTAATCTATTTTAGGCAATTAGCTTTGTTGATTTTTAAACTCCTTTCTCCGTTGTTGTCTAGTTGTCCAGTTGTCTAGTTGTAGCTACGTCAAGCCGTAGCGTTGGGACACGTTTGTTTTGATTTGAAATATCTTTTAAAATTTTTTGATGAACTTTTTTTTCTTCTTTGACGGTCGCCATATATCGAAACGGGTTATGGTCGACCAGGTGATGATGCGGGCTTCGGGTTGATATAACCCTTTCGTAACATTCTGTATATTTTGGGTACCTTCTCTACACGTAAAGTGAAGATATTTTTTATTGCGTCTACCCCATCGTGTGGGGTATCATTAGATAGGTCTTTTAAAAACATTGATAGGTTGCTAAAATGAAGTTTGGTTTTAAGCATACGTTTGCTAGATATTTAAAATCTAAACAGCTAGCGTGAATAAATTGGAAATTTATGATGGTAGTCCAAGTAATAAACTTTGAAGGAAAACTATAACGGATGGTATAACTCTGTTAGTTCAAGAGTTATAGAGGCTTTTATGGGTAACTAAGGAACCACATCCCATAGTTCAAATAAATGTTTTTCGAAAACTCTTATCTTTAAAAAACGAACTTAAAAAGGGCAAAACAAAAGAGCGAGTGTTTAATTTCTAAATTTATACAAGACACTTAAATCGATGACTTTTTTGCTTTTAATAGTCGCCACTTGTCTTTCTTGCCAGTTCATTATTCAAGGCGCCTCGGTGACAAGGATAAATTCATGTTTCGTTCTTGTAACAGCCATCATACTTTCGTACTTGAAGAACGTAAAAACGGTTTATTCGTGTTATAAAAAACCTTCTTTGTCAAGAACAATTTTTAGAGGCCACTTGATTTTGTGTTTATTATACTTTTGTCACACTTGTATTATTCGTTCGGAAAAATTACGACGTAAGCTGGTGCTACAGATAACTTTGTATGTAGTAATAATATTATTTACTTTTCCTTATAATATTAACGATATTTAGATTACCCACTAAGGTAGGAAAAATTTACATTACTTTTGTTATGCCCTGCGGCTCAACCTTCAATTGGAGGACATCCTTCAAAGGTATATTGGGGTCTTCGATTCAGTAACTATAATCTACATGCTCGATAACTCCACCTCGGTTATTGCCAGCGGCGGTTTTTGGTCCACGACAACTACAAAAGTAAAAAAAACAAAGCCCTATATACTCTTGTAGTTTCTCTATAATATAGTCATGATATGTAGGTATAATATTATTTATTGAAATTGAAATGACTTTTTTTGAAAACCCTACACTAATTGAATCGGTATATCAAAAATCTACCTGAACTACATTTTTCAACATCAGTACCTCTTTACAGATAAATAAAGAAAGAATGTATGTGTGTAAGAATTTAAATCATGTAACAAAGAGGGCATAAATTGAATTTTATATAAATCCTCACAAAGAGCCAGCAATATCACATTAATTCTCATTGAGTTCTTGTTGAAAAGCGTACGGGAAAAAATGCATTTAGTCACAATGAACCCGTCACAGAAGAGGGCATCGATATCTTTTATTCGATTCTAAGTTCTTCATTCGAAACGAGGTCAGAAGTTGTCATTCGTATTTAATAAAGAAGGTTCCACACTCTCCAAGAAGTTTATTTTTAATTTATTATACACACACATACACACACACATATCACGCCCATATCCCCGAAGGGGTAGGCAGAGGTGCATTACACACCCACAACTTGCCAGTATTTTTAGTCACACGTAATAGGGGGCAAGCCTATTGCCGTCAGCGGGCACATTTATAATGGGTTATGTCCAAAATGGCCGAATGAATTTAATAAAAAGTAGCAGCTATATTGTAATTTTGAAAAAAAATTTGAAACCCGTTGCCTTGCGATGAAATGCTGGTGAAAGGCAACAAAATCTAAAGTGCCAGCCGCTATGGCACAGCCAATTAAAGTCCTGGACGCCTCGAACTAGAATAATTTATTATACAGGGTTACCTGGTAAGTCGTGCGAACCCCGTCCAGGGGTGGTAGTTCCCACCATTTCTGACAAATTTCACCTTGGACCCCTGCCCCCCAACCTAACCCTTTTCAAGTTATAAGGCTTTGAAGATTTTTTTGAAAAAATGCCGATTTCTTGTCTATTGGCCTATCTTTTTCGTTTATTTTTGTTCTAATTTTTATTTTTATACGATTTTTGTGTAGCAGATTAGTTTCTTCATCATTATGAAAAATAAAATTAGAGTTACCTCAACTAAATGGGTCGTGGATAGAAGATTGATAGTTTAGAGGACCCATTTAGTTGAGGTAGCTCTAATTTTATTTTTCACTAGCTGTTGCCCGCAGCTCCGCCTGCGTGTTACTTTAGATCTACATAACTTTTTTATTTATGAAGCGATTGAAAACCAAACCGCAAATTCAAATCAAAAAATCAAATCGTTTCTGAGATTCAGAACATCATAAAACATTCAGACAAACAGACAAAAGTTGTAAAAAACATTATTTTGTGTTTTATTGCGTTCATAAAGCCCCCCTACGCCAGTTTATCTATTATATCTTCTATTATATTTTCTATTATACCATAAAAATTAATCTTTGTTACGAAAATATGAAATATTAAAAAAAAATCACCTAAATCCTACGACAAACTTATTATTTGCGGTTGGTAGAGTAATCGGGTCTAGGGATCGAACCGCAAAATTAAGTTTGATTTTTATTGTATATACTTTTCCGGGATAAAAAGTACCCACTGTGGTGCCCAGGATATTAAAGAATAATTATACCAAGTTTCATCGTAATCGAACCGGTAGTTTTTGCGTGATGCCTGAACAGACAGACAGACAGACAGACAAAAATTTTTTTAATCACATATTTGCGTTCTGTGTCGATCTAGTAACACCCCCTGCCATTTATTTTTTTGATATTTTCAATGTACAGAATTTTCACTTCTACAGATTTATTATAAGTATAGATTATGATGAAACTAATCTACTACACAAAAATCGTATAAAAATAAAAATTCGAACAAAAATAAACGAAAAAGATAGGCCAATAGACAAGAAATCGGCATTTTTTCAAAAAATCTTCAAAGCCTTATAACTTGAAAAGGGTTAGGTTGGGGGGCAGGAGTCCAAGGTGAAATTTGTCAGAAATGGTGGGAACTACCACCCCTGAACGGGGTTCGCACGACTTACCAGGTAACCCTGTATAGCCTATAATATATCTAACGGACGCCCGCAGCTTTGCTCGCTTGGCAAATTATATACTAAAACTTTCTTCGAAAACCACTTAATCCATTGGTGAAAACCGCATCAAAATGCGTTAAACAGTTTAAAAAATCTAAGCAGACATATACATTGGGAAGTGACTTTGTTTTATACTAAGTTAAGATATCATTTAGAGTATTAATAGTGGTCTCACCATGGTAGAGACTGATGCCAACCTAAATTGCAAGTGGTGTACCTGCTGATCATCGAACGAGGCTGTAGTATAATAATTAGTCGAAACAAATTATTTGCAAAATATTAACAAATAATTTAACTCAGCCAACCCCTCCGGGTAACAAACGTAATAATATGTACTGTATGATAAAAAGGAATGAATTTTGTATTGTATTGTAATGTATTGTATTGTATTGTACTGTATAAGAATACAATAAGCGTGTTATTAATAATACATCAGAATTTTAATGTGAAACTACAGAACAGGTGGCACGTGAAATTTGCATTTAAATTGAATATTGTAGGTACTACAATAGTAAATATTAAACGCAAACATGTGTACATACTTTAAATTAATATCCTGTGAAATGATTAAATTATGGTATTAAATCAATTTAAAATGTCAACTTTTTGTGTTAATTTTTTATTTTGTCTCCAATTATAGATTACTAGCTGATCGCCGCAGCTCCGCCCGCGTGATTTAGTTTACTCGTTCCCGGTTCCCGTGGGAACACATTACCATAAAGCCTATGTTACTCAGGGTGAACGTAACTTTCCAATGGTGAAAGAATTTTTGAAATCGGCACAGCAGTTTTTGAGTTTATTCATTACAAACATACACACAAAAATACAAATATTTCCTCTTTATAATAGTAGTAATAGTAGTAGATAATATATTTAACATAATGTACTTACATGCGTTCGGCAGAAAGTTGGTCATACGAAAACGGGAGACAGGGTGAGAGTATGCCACGTACCCACGAACCCATTCTCAAAGACTAGACCTGGGTCTTTCGATTTGCTTACGTCCTATTTTTAATTTTCAAAATAATACTGTCGCTTTCGTGCCTTTGATTCCTCATGAAGTCAACATTGTTATTTTTATTTACAGATTTATTTATTTTAATTTATTTTAATCTTTATGCACAACGGTGTACAATGTCGGACTTAATGCCATTAGGCATTTTTTTCGTCGACCTAGAGGTGATGCAGAAATAACATTCAGGTAGGTAGGTGATCAATGTAGGTTGAAAAATTGTGATCGACAATATTACTAATACAAATACTTACTAATTAAGGAACAAATAAATATCTTTTTTTTTCTATTTTATAAGAATACTAATATTTTGTAAAATGATTAAAATTAAAAGTTGTTGCAAAATTGTAGCTACAAACGTAGTTACAGATCCTTATACAGAAAAGAAAAATTGAAGAGAAACGAGTGAAACATGATAACCCCAACCAAAGGTCACCAACCTGACCTCCTAGGTAGGTACTTACTTACAAAATTCAACTGAACATCCTGTATAATCTGGCACAAAATAAATGTCAAACATATATTTACCGTACCTACCTAATGAAATGAAAGAGATTGCGCTTATGTAAAATCTCCTTAAGGAACAAATTTATAGAGCACATCACGAACTTTTATGTCACTTTAATGGGAGTTCTCCTCGAATTGAGGTCGAAGAATAAAAAATAACTTTATCTTTAATAACTTGAAAAGTAATCAGTTAAATAATTCGCGGCTTGTCTGGTGGCGCTTTTTGCGGTATTACTTTTATTGAGTTAAAAACTTTTTACCTTTTCTTTTGGGGTCTCATTTAATTTTCGAATCGAATTATTAATTTTAAAACGATTTGACCTCGAAGGTAAAACAGTTTATTGAGCGAAGCGAGCGGAGCTCCTTATCATATTGTGATTCAAATGCAACTCGATGTGAAATTGTTTCTCGACAACTACCCAACCGATTTTCATGATTTTTTCACTCAAAAATCAAGCATTCTCAGGAGCAGGTTTTGTTCGAGACCGAATTTTGATTTAGGACCCTCAAAAAAAGTTATTGACATATTTTTGGTCAATAACTTTTTTGGAAACCTGCAGTCGGTTCGCTCAATTGAATGCTGCAGCGCAGTACCACGGCAGCGACCGCAGCTCCTAGTTCTCTTGGTATCTATCTTAATTTACTTATAACCCGACTGCATCAGTAAAGGTTACGTTTTACTCGCGTTTAGTCGCATGTTCTTATGTACTCGTATATTCCTTTGTTCCCCTCTACAAGTCAAACGTCTGTATGGATGTCGATGAATCAGGTCTCAAATAAAAGGTATTTATCTACTGACTGACATGGGTACTTACATAAAACTAAAAAACTGTGAATTAATCAAAATATTCAAGTAATATAAAAACCCGAGTGTATTAATAATTCATTTAAACTTTAGTCGTAATTGCCAAATCTTTTTGGTGAAAGTGATTTTCGTTTTTTCTGCTACCGAGAGGAAACTTTTCTCAGAAATAAGAAGCATCATTGATTTTTTACTCTACCCACTCTCTTGTTATGCTGCCTGTTTTTTATTTAGGTAGGAACATGTTATCAAATATTAAGGAAAAAAATATCTAAGAAAAAATACGGTTGCAAAATTTTGCAATTTTTACATTTACTTTGTTTGTTAGAAAATCATGTTATTAGTTATTTGTTAATATTGATGAAACTTCGTATAGAGATAGTTTGGGATCCAGGACTAAAGTTAAGCTTTATTTGACTACTTAATTATTTTGTAATCACGCCTATAACCTTGAGAGAATAGTCAGAGGTCACATATTCCGCTCGATGCCACAAGGAATTCTGTCGAGTGTCCAAAATGTCACCTACCACATAAAACAGTTACTTACAAATACATATATTACATAAACATCACACCTATATCCCCCGCGGTATAGGCAGAGGATTACGCACCCACCAGTAACTTTGTTGATAATAGGGACTAATAGGTACCTACACGTAATAGGGGGCAAGCCTATTACCGTCATCGGGCACACGTATAATGGGTTATGTCCAAAATTGCCTAATGAATTTAATAAAAAGTAGTAGCAATATTGTAGTTTTGAAAAAAAAAATTAAACAATTGCGATGAAATTTAAATGAAAGGCAACAAAATATTACGTGCTAGTCGTTATGACACAGCCAATTAAAGTCCAGGGCGTCTCGGACTAGAGACGCCCAGGACTTTAATTGGCTGTGTCATAGCGACTGGCACGTAAGATTTTGTTGGGCGTCTCGGACTAGAGACGCCCAACAAAATCTTACTTAGGACTTTAATAGCCTTATATCAAAAAAAATTTCATAGGTACCTAATTAGGTGTAGGTAGTAAAAGCACAAAAGAAATAAGCTTTTGTCACAAATCTCCAATATCAATCCAATGAGTTTCTTGCGATTTTCACTAATTGTCTAAGTTCAAAAAGTAAAGTATTATTTATCTGTGACTTATTATTTGAGCTAAGTTTCGCCGGACAACACTAGAAATTCTTCCTAGTTCCAACCAGAGGCGCTAGGCAATGGACGTAGGTGGAAATAATCGCGGCCAAAGGGTTTTTCGTACCAAAACGGCAAAAATCACGTTTGTTGTACGGGAGCTCCTTCAATATTTATTATATTCTGTTTTTTAGTATTTGTTGTTATAGAGGCAACAGAAACACATCATCTGTGAAAATTCAACTTTATAACTATCCTTAAAATATTAAGAAAGTAATTTTTTTTTTTTTTTTTTGTGTTTTGGGTTCGCCAAATTGACGCCGCCCTCCTGGTGGTAAGTCGTGACGACGTCTAGCGATTGTGGGCCACTCTCACAGCATACAATACTATAGAGAGTGGCCCTCAACTTGACGACCTACTGATCTTCACGCTTCACTCTTCACGCTCCGCTTAAAGAACCCAGGATTATATGTGGGAGGAAACACGTGCACAGGCAAGGCGTTCCAGGCCACTATCGTTCGGCAGAAAAACGAACGTTTAAAACGCTCGGTTCTCGTGAACATTCTATCCACTGTGTGGGAGTGGCATCTCTGCCCGGCACGCGTTGTTCGGGATGTTCGGAATTATAAATCATCATCATTCACCGAGCAAATAAAACACAAAAATGAATGAATGATGGGAATGTTCTGACCACTGAGCTACGACGACCATTGTAGCTCAGTTGTCCCCCTATTAGGGAAAGGCGTTTCGAGTCCTCCCGGTGACGTCAGTTTTTGTGATTTATTTATAATTTCTTTCTTAATATTTTAAGAATAGGTTAAGCAAACTCATTCCTTTGAAACACAAAAATCTTCTAACTATCACTGTTCAAGAGATACAGCCCAAGACAGACGGACATGCGAGTGGACAGCGGAGTCTCAGTAATAGGGTTCCCGGTTTACCCTTTAAAGGTTACCCTAAAAAGGTTACGTTATTCAAAAATAATGTATAGCTGGTCGCTAAAGACTAATCTGTAATCCAACAAATCGGAATTCAGGAAATAAATTTTACACATACACACATATCACGCCTATATCCCCGAAGGGGTAGGCAGAGGTGCATTACACACCCACAACTTGCCAGTATTTTTAGTCCCACGTAATAGGGGACAAGCCTATTGCTGTCACCGGGCACATTTATTATGGGTTATGTCCAAAATGGCCGAATGAATTTAATAAAAAGTAGCAGCTATATTGTAATTTTGAAAAAAAATTTGAAACCCGTTGCCTTGCGATGAAATGCTGATGAAAGGCAACAAAATCTTACGTGCCAGCCGCTATGGCACAGCCAATTAAAGTCCTGTCGACGAAGAAGACGAAAAAGTTCCGTCTCGAATTAGACGGAAATTTTTCGTCGTTTAAATACTATTTCTACTTACTAGTATATAAAATAAAATTATGAATCCTTAGTTGTTATGTCTTTAAAGAAATTACTTCAAATTTAATAAGCAGGTAAACCGATCCTGGATAATTTCATGTTGGTTTAGGAACAAATTGGTCAACATTTTTCATTAAAATTAACAACCCTTCTCAATATTAGGGTACCTAAATATGTAATTATGCTACTATATTTGTGTTGTGGCGAGATCGCTGGTGAAAAAAACGTTTGACAGTAAAAGTGTTCTAAGAACATAACGTCATGACGATGATAAATGTGTTTTTTTTTTTTATATTTAGTTCGACAAATTGACGCCACCCGCCTGATGGTAAGCTGTGGCGACGTCTGGCGATTGCAGGCGACTCTCATAGTACACAGGAATACTATAGAGAGTGGCCCTCAACTTGACGACCGAGTAATGTGCCTCTTCACGCTTCGCTTAAAGAACCCAGGGTTATATGTTAGGATCGTGCTAAGTATGGCCCTATACGGGGCTCCCGTATGGGCGGATAGGTTGGCGGCCAAGGTGAACGTGACTCTGTTAAACAGACCACTTCGAACCATACAGGGGTACCGCACTATCTCCGGAGAGGCTGCATGTCTCCTAGCCGGGACCCCTCCATGGGACCTGGAAGCGAGAGCTCTTGCGTCATTGTTCCAATGCCGTAAGGAGGCGTTGGAGCGGGACCCCAGGCCTGCGTCTCGAGAAATCGAGGACCAGCGGTCCCAACTTCGCCAGGATCGTGGAACGTGGCCGTGTCCTTCTGCGAGAAAGTCATGCTCGCGAAGGAGGCGGCCGAGAGGGAGAGAGAGCGTACCCTCCCCGCCGAGTTCCGTAGTCTGCGGCGAGGCCGCCGCAGACTCATCTACACCCAAGACCATCGACCTCCATGATCGGGACCTGAAGACGGTGGGATCGCCATCCGCCGTCCTTACAGAAGCAGGCTAGAAGGGTTGCGTGCTGCGGGGCCTTTGCCTCATAGCACGCAACCAGATTCACTCACTGACGCGGGATAAAACCCTAACGACGCGGGATTCTCATCCCTATCAAACCCCCGCAGACACCACAGAGGTGGTCAAAGTCCGCCGGGCGCCACTGGAAATACGTTCTGCTTGTAACCAGAGACGCCCGGCAACGGACGTTAGAGTGGCAGCGGCCATGGCCGCGGAATTAAAAAAAAATAAAGAAAAGGGATATTAAAAAAAAAAATATGTTGGAGAAAACACGTGCGCAGGCAGGGCGTTCCAAGCCACCATCGTTCGGCAGAGAAACGAACGTTTAAAACGTTCGGTTCTCGCGAAAACGGTTTCCACGGTATGAGAGTGACATCTCTGCCCGGCACGCGTTGTTCGGGAGCGGAAGGTAGAGGGTGGGATCAGGTTGAAAAGCTCTTCAGAACACTCACCGTGGTAAACATAAGTGATCATAAAGTAATGTCATTGTGAAAGTTTTTTTTTATGTTTGTTACCTCATAAATTTAGACTGGGCGAACTGATTTAGATTTTTTTTTAGATAGCTACTATTTCTCAAGTTGTCCCGTTTCAATTTGGTCCCATTCTGAAAATTATTTGGTCCCATTACGGTAATTTGAAGTCGGTTGTTGTGCCAATTTTTGACGGCTGTAGATAGATGTATTACTTAAGGGGGCTGCCATACAACAAAAGTTATTTTTGGCATTTTTCTGGATTCCAATTGTACGGAAACCTTCGTGCGCGAGTCCTACGCGTACTTGGCTGTTTTTTTATTATCCCTGTAATATGTTTCCATGGGAATTTGGTAAAAGAAGCCTATTTCACGCGGCCCTCGCGCAATTATTTGCTATAATCTAATACCAACAAATAAATAATTCCAAGTGTATACCACGAAAAATGGATTCAATCGGATTATGTATGAAAAAGATTAAGCGATATTACGGTCAAATGAATGTTTACCGAACAAGATCAAAGAAGGTTTCAGTGTATTTTCCGAGTTATAAGAAGGTTATAAAAGTGGTTCAATCTTGAAAAAAACATCTTTCTCGGGTTGAGGTTGTTTACGTTATATTATAATCATGCCATTTTTCTCGAAGGGTACCCCTTCGAGAAAAATGGCAGAGGTATTTAATATGCACATAATAATATTTAATAGGTTGCTCGGACTACAGAGTTTCTAATTAAATGGTGGTAATTATATTACATCTGTCTTAATTTTGGTTGTAATTATAGAGTGGTTTGAATAGGTTGATATAGGTAAATAGGTGTAATCTGAGCTTTGCATTTTTGTGAGTGCACGTACGTATAGGTACTGTCTCTTGTCTTACACACACATTATCACTCACACAAATGCAAAGCTTAACTTACGCCTTTATACCTATACTTTGTAATGCTTGGAGAACAGGCTTGACCCCTATTACGAGGGTTGACAAAATTACTGGCTAAATGTGGGTATATAATGCACCTCTGGCAACCTCTTTGGGGATATAGACATGATGTATATCTGTCTGTCATATTAATAGGGGGTGTACAGTTACTAACCGGACCATATACGTAAGAGCCTCCCCAAGTAAGGATGACCTTTAAATTATAATTAAGTTACACACAAACTTAATCACTCTCAATCACACAGATATATACATACACACTCACACGCAAATTTCAGTAGGTAGTTATCCCTGAAGGGGTTCTTTATTATTTAATATTAGGTAGGTTTCCAGTGGCGCCTAGCGGACTTTGGCCACATATATGGCCTCGTCGGGGGTTTGGACGGGATGAGAATCGCGTAGTTGGGGTAGGGTTTTATCCCGCGTCGGTGAGTGAATCTGGTTGCGAGCTTCTGTAAGGATGGCGAGTGACTATCCCCCCGTCCTCAGGCCCCGATCATGGAGGTCGATGAGCTTGGGCGCAGATGAGTCTGCGGCGCCCTCGCCGCTGACCTTCGTAACTTGGCGGGGAGGGTACGCTCCCTCTCCCTCCCTGAAGGGGTAGATGAGAGGTATTATGGTGTCCACGATTTGCCAATCACTGTTGGTCTCAAAGCCTGTAGCCGTTTCATTGGTACTTTTGCCAAATACTCGTGTGGCAGCAGGTGAACCACGTGCACACGGGCTTTGCAGATATTGATAGAGCCTTAACACACACACACATATATCTCGCCTATATCCCCGCAGGGGTAGGCAGAGGTGCATTACAAGCCCACAATTTGCCAATATTTTTGGTCCCACGTATGATGGGTTATGTCCAAAATGGCCAAATAAATTTAATAAAAAGTAGCAGCTATATTATAATTTTGCAATCAAATTGAAACCCGTTACCTTGCGATGAAATGTTGATTAAAGGCAACAGAATCACACGTGCCAGCCGCTATGGCACAGCCAATTAAAGCCCTGGGCGTCTCGGACTATAAAACTTAAAAGGCCTTAACACAAAACTTAAGTTATTTTTACAAAATAAGAGTCAACAAAATCATTTTTATATAGTCAATATCAAACAGCGAAGCAATATTTGACAAGCGTTATACCCAATTATGGACACTCCGGCTGAAAGTGAATTCTTGGATAAAGATACCATAAAAGATTTTGTAGCAATTTCAAAAAATTGACTGAAGAGGATTGGATTCAGATAAAACCTTTACTTTACTGTAAAATAATTGAGTCAGTTCCTTAACTGTGTAAACAAGCAAATGCTGTTCTATGTCACTATCACTACATATTATTAGAGTGCTGGTCCCTACACTTATGTATAGAAGTGAATGTGGCAAGTTGGGTGACCGAACGTCGAAATCGAGACTTGAGTGGCCAATACAGAAGAAATTGTGCTTATTATGAATAAGCCTGAAGAGACCCCGGTCCTGACACTGCCCTTCCCCGGGCAGTCTCAGCCGACGACATATTGCGTGAACAACGGACTTCGATGCCTTCTGATTTGGGGGCTCGCGTCGCGCCGCCTAGTTGCAGCGCGACGTCGACGCCCCAAGGAAATGTTGCTGCTGGGACTGACGATGGGTCAGCTCCCAGTAGGGTGAAGACTACGGGCCGTTCCTCTTCGCAGAAGAGGACCCTCGAGAAGGAGGGGCCGCCGCGCGACCGGAGCACTAGTTGCTCTGGGTGGGGGTCCCTCCTCTCCAGCGATTCGGAGGAGGAGGTGCCGGTGAAGACGGTGCGCACGCGTCTCGGCGCCTACAGAGTGCGCCCGCCTACTCCACCGCCATCCTCTGTACCGTCCCTGCGTAGTCGCAGGGATATTGGTGTGCCGCCCGCGCGGGAGATCATGAGCATTCTCTCCCGCATGAACGCGGCCATGCGGGGGAGTAAGAATATGTCGGGGAGGAAGAAGATTGTGGCTTCACTGGTGGATGAAGCCCAATCCTCCCTTGACAAGCTCCTCGCGCGGAGCGTAACTAAGGAGGAGGCGAAGCTCCGCAAGCAGGTTGCGAGCCTGGAGGTGGAGCTCACTGCCTCCCGAAATCAGATGGAAGACCTGCGTCGGGAGGTTGCTGAGTTGACCAAGGTGGTCAAGGCGCCTCCAGGTCCCATGCCGCCTCCTCCTCCTCTGACGGCTGGACCAGCGCCGAAGACGGCGCCTAGGACCGCGCCTAGGACCGCGCCCACCACGGTGCCCGGCTCGCCGCCACAGCCTTTGCCGACTACGGTGCAGGTCCTGACGGCGATCGAGAGGCGCCTCGCGGTCCTGGAGGACCGGGCGTACCGCCCTCCGCTAACGCGCCCCGCGTTTTCATACGCGGCGGCTGTTGGCGGTGCTCCCGCTCCCGGTCCTAGCGGCACACCTGCTGTCCGCCGCCCCGCTCCGCCCCCGTCTGCTTCGGTGAGCCGGATACCGGCCGAGACCGCGGCCCAGGCGCGGAAGGCCAAGGGGCGCGGCAAGAAGAGTGGCACCCCTGCCGCCTCCTCTTCCTCTATCGTCGCTCCCGCTGCTTCCTTACACCCCTCCAGACGGGAGGGATGGGAAGTAGTGGGAGCCAAGAAGAGGAAGACGAAGGCCGCAAAGAAAGCGGCCAAAGCCGCCGCGGCGAAGGCGCCGAAGAGGCCCCGCCCTCCTCGCTCCACCGCCGTCGTCCTGACGGTGACGACGGTAGGTGTGGAGAAGGGGGTGGGGTACGCCGACGTACTGAGGACTGTGAAGTCCTCAGTCAACCTCTCGGCCCTCGATATACAGGGGGGCTCCGGTGCAAGAAGACACGCACCGGGGCTCGCCTCCTCGAGGTCTCCGGCGCCTCCAGCGGCCCTAAAGCTGACGCCCTAGCGGCTCAGCTTAGGGACGCGCTGGACCAAGAAGCCGTCCGCGTCACCAGGCCCACCAAATGCGCCGCATTGCGCATCACGGGTCTGGATGACGCGGCCACGACGGAGGAAGTTGTCTCCGCCGTCGTGGAGGCGGGCGGCTGCCCCCGTGACCAGGTGAAGGCTGGAGATATCTCCTTCGGCTCCACTGGTCACGGGATGATAGTCGTCCAGTGCCCCGTCGCGGCGGCACTGAAAGTGGCGGACGGACGAAGCCTCCTCGTAGGGGGCTTCCTAAAGGCGCAGGTGCACCTCCTTCGTGCCCGGGAAAGCAGATGTTTCCGGTGCATGGTGGTGGGGCACTTAGGAGTGCAGTGTACAGCGGAAGTCACCGTGGGCGATCGGTGCTTCCGCTGCAGCCGGCCCGGTCACAAGGCAAGTGCCTGTGACGCCCCGCCTCGCTGCTTTAGATGCGAGGCGGAGGGCAAGACCGCGGATCACCGGGTCGGCAGCACAACCTGCGCCGCCTCAAGACCAAAACCTCGTCCGTCCGCTGAGAGCGGTGGGGGTGCCGCCCTTGCGCGGCCAGTTGTTTCGCGGCGGGATGCGGTTATGGACGTCAATTAATGTCTGACGCCCGTATCCGTATCCTGCAAGTGAATTTGAACCACTGCCGTGCTGCTCAGGATATTCTGTACCAGAGCATCCGGCAGTGGTCCATAAACTTGGCCGTAGTCGCCGAGCCGTACTACGTCCACCCGGGAAGCCCGGTGGACGAGGACGGCTCGGCCTGTTGTATCTTTGGGGGGTCCGCCGCAGACAACTCGCGCCTTGCGATCATTGCAAGGGGCCGCGGGTGTGTTGCGGCGGACTACGATGGGTTGGCAGTCGTGGCCACCTACATCTCGCCGAATATTGACGAGTCTCAGTTTGAGCTATGGCTCACTGAGCTTTACGTCGTCTTCGCTGCGTGCCGTCCTCGCCCTGTCCTGCTCCTGGGAGACTTCAACGCCTGGAGTGAGGCGTGGGGCTCCCGGGAAACCAGGGACAAGGGGAGGCTTCTTGAGGACTGGACCAGAACACGTGGTCTGGAGGTCCTCAACCGGGGGAATGTCGCCACCTATTGGCGGCGGGGGGGGGGAATCGATCGTGGACGTAACGTTCGCATCCCCTGACCTCGCCCGCCGTATTACAGGCTGGCGCGTGGAGGAGGGTGAGGAGACGCACTCGGATCATCGGTACATCCGGTTCGATGTCGTCCCCCCACCTGACCTCCCACAGCCGGTGGCAAATCCCCCGGATCCGCGTTGGGCACTTCACCATCTGGTTCGGGAGGCTCTCCTGGAGGCATCCATCGTGCAGGCCTGGATTCCGGCGCCGGACCGGCCTGCCGATGTGGATGCCGAGGCGGAGTGGTTCAGGAGAGCCATGTCGCAAATCTGTGATGCGGCGATGCCTAGGGTTACACCCAGACTGGCCAGGAAGCAGGTGTACTGGTGGTCGCCGGAGATTGCAGAGCTGCGCGCAGCATGCATCTCCGCCCGCCGCCGGTACACCAGGTTTCGCCGGAGGCGTCGCCGCCCAGACGACGCGGCAGCCCGAGAGGCGGAGCTTTTTCAGGCATACAGGGAGGCTAAAGGTAATCTCCAGGAGACGATAAAGCGGGCCAAGACGGCGGCCTGCGAGGAGCTCCTGGAGACCCTGCAGCAGAACCCATAGGGGCGCCCGTACCTACAGGTCAGGGAGAAACTCCGACCTAGGGCGCCCCCACTGACCCAGAGTCTCCAGCCGCAGCAGCTGGAGCGGGTCATGGGCTCCCTGTTTCCGACGAGCGCGGAGGAGCACGTCCCTCCGCGCATGGCTCCGTCTCTGCCCTACGCGGATAGCACCAGCGAAGACGACGTACACGAAGTCAGGGTGGGGGAGCTAGGTGCGGCAGTACTCCGGCTTAAACGCCGGAAAATCACTGCCCCCGGACCCGACGGCATTCCTGGCCGTGCATGGGTCCTGGCCCTCGAAGAACTCGGGCCTCGACTGATGGGGCTCTTTAGCGCATGCCTCGAAAGGGGCCAGTTTCCCAAGGTGTGGAGGACGGGGAAACTGGTCCTGATCCGTAAAGCGGGGCGGCCGGTGGACTCACCGTCCGGATACCGGCCGATCGTGTTGCTCAACGAGGTGTGTAAGCTCTTTGAGCGAATTATCGCGGAACGCCTCGTCGAGCATCTCACGAGTGTGGGGCCAGACCTGGCGGATAACCAGTTCGGTTTCCGTCGGGGACGCTCCACCGTGAGCGCGATCATGCGCGTGAAGAGCCTGACGGAGGAAGCAGTCTCGCAGGGCAAGGTGGTGGTGGCGGTGTCTCTTGACATCGCCAACGCGTTCAACACCTTGCCATGGAGCTGCGTTAGGGAGGCGCTCGTGTATCACGAAACGCCTCTATACCTCCGTCGTATTGTCGGGGCCTATCTCTCGGAGAGGGCCATAGCATTCCCCAGCTGGCTCGGGCCAGCTCGGCGAGATGTGTCGTGCGGTGTTCCGCAGGGGTCGGTCCTGGGGCCACTTCTGTGGAACATCGGCTACGACTGGGTGCTGCGGGGTGCGTTGCCTAGGGGTGTCGGCGTAACGTGCTACGCCAACGATACCCTCGTCACGGCGCGGGGTGCAACGTACCAGGAGGCAGCACTCAAGGTCACGACGGGTGTTGCTCGTGTCGTGGGTCGGATACGGCAGCTGGGACTGAAGGTGGCCTTGCACAAGTCCGAGGTTCTGTGTTTTCACAGACCTCGGAACGGTCCACCAGAAGGTTCCAGCATAAATGTGGGAGGCGTTAGCATCGGCATCAAGCCCTCGATGAAGTACCTAGGGATCGTACTTGATAGCCGATGGAACTTCGGACCACATTTCCGAAGTTTGGTCCCCAAGGTGACGCAGGCATCGGTCGCGCTTTCGCGACTGATGCCCAACCTAAAGGGACCCAACGCCTCCTGCAGGAGACTGTACCTGGGGATCGTGCGGAGTATGGCCCTATACGGGGCTCTCGTATGGGCGGATAGGTTGGCGGTCAAGGCGAACGTGACTCTGTTAAACAGACCACTTCGAACCTTGGCCGTCAGAACCGTACGGGGGTACCGCACGATCTCCGGAGAGGCTGCATGTCTCCTAGCCGGGACCCCTCCATGGGACCTGGAAGCGAGAGCCCTTGCGTCATTGTTCCAATGGCGCAAGGAGGCGCTGGAGCGGGACCATAGGCCTGCGTCTCGAGAAATCGAGGACCAGCGGTCCCAACTCCGCCAGGATCTCATGGAGTCATGGAGGGTGCGACTTGAGCAACCCAAGGGGGGTGCCATCTTCATCGAGGCGGTGAGACCGATCATGGACGATTGGCTGCAGAGGCAGCATGGTGACCTCACGTACCGTGCGACGCAGATCGTTGCCGGGCATGGATGCTTCGGTAGCTATCTGTTTCGCATGCATCGTGAGGTCACACCCCGGTGCCAACACTGCGAGGTTTCCGACGACGACACCGCACTCCACACGTTGGTGGAGTGCTCAGCGTGGGCGAGTCAGCGCCGGGACCTCGTAGTGGGTCTGGGCGTGGATACCCTCTCGCTGGGGACCATGCTTCAAGCCATGGTATCCAGCGGGAGTAGGTGGAACGCGGCCGTGTCCTTCTGCGAGCAAGTCATGCTCGCGAAGGAGGCGGCCGGGAGGGAGAGGGAGCGTACCCTCCCCGCCGAGTTCCGTAGTCGGCGGCCAGGCCGCCCCAGACTACGCGACTACGCCCAAGACTATCGTCCTCCATGATCGGGGCCTGAGGTCGGCGGGATCGCCACCCACCGTCCTTACAGAAGCAGGCTAGAAGGGTTGCATGCTGCGGGGCCTTTGCCCCATAGCACGCAACCAGATTCACTCACTGACCTGGGATAAAACCTGACCCCAATGACGTGATGATGAAGTTTGAGAAGTATGACTGGGGTGACATTGGTTGATAAAGTGAGGAACAGCGTGATACGAGAACGTTGCGGTGTATCAGAAGATGTAGTAAGTAAGATAGAAATAGGGATTCTTAGATGGTTCGGGCACGTAGAAAGGATGGATGAAAGAAGATTGACGAAACAGATACGTAAGGCGGGCGTGAATGGACAGGCAGGTAAGGGTCGACCTAGGCGAACGTACATGAAGATAGTTACGAAAGTGGACAAAGTGAAAGAAGTATGCCAGGATCGTAGCAAGTAGAATTCCATAGTCTCTGCCTACCCCATGAGAAAGAGGCGTGACCATATGTATGTATATACATATATATATATGTGCATAATTATAAAACAAAGTTGCCAATTCTGTATTTATGCGTAGATGCGGATTTTTATGCGGTTTTCACCAATGGATAGAGTGGTTCTCGAGGAAGGTTTTTAGTACCTATACAATTTGTCAAGCGGGCGAAGTCACCCGCAGTTATATAATCAAAAGCTTAATGCATGTGACTCCGCCCGCACTGTATAGTTTTCTCTTTAAACTATCACGTTATATTATTACTACAATATACTCGTATGATCAAATACGGTCATCGTGGCGTTCACGACGTGTGTGTGGTATGTTAAAATAATCATTATCTATATAAAAGAAAGTCGCTTCCGTTGTATGCTTGTATGCTTAGAACTTTAAAACTACGCAAGGGATTTTGATGCGGTTTTCACCTATGGATTGAGTTCTCGAGAAAAGTTTTTGGGTATTTTGTGAAGCGGGCGATTACTTATCTTTAGCGATAAGGTCATACTATTATAAATTATAATGTATGACCTTACAAGTACAATAAAGAGATATCTTTTGGACTGTCTTTACTTCAACTTGAAATCAATCTATCTAAGTTAGTAGTAATAAACTTCAAGTGCCAACCAAGTAATTCTCAACAATCTTGTATCGACTTGTGTCCTACAGCATACATAATTATACTGCTTTTGTCAAACTTTATGGAGTGAAACTACAACTTACATACAACTTGAGAACTCAAGATATTGTAACATGAATTACCGAGTTCAAGTTGGTTAGTATATTGTACCAAGTTGTACAACATTAAGTCAGGGTATGTATATGTGAGTACAAAGTTACTTTCTAGATGCACAACAACAAGCAAATCAAATAATAGGAATTACAATTAGTCCATTGAAATGTTACATGAGCTTTGCATTTTGGGGCGGGGCCCCAAGTGATTAGTGACTACGTCCTCGCCGTCCGCCCTGGACCCCAACTTGACCCACGGTAACGCAGTGGCTCGTTGCGTGACCGAAAGTCCTAGTCTGTACTTGCGATTGGCCAAATTTTTGAGATTTTTGTGTTCCTGCTATGGATAACCCCGAAGAGACCTCCGGTCCCGACACTGCCCTTTCCCGGGCAGTGTCAACCGACGACATTACGCACTCAAACCTGACACTGATGCCTATCAATCTGAGGGTTCGCGTCGCGCCGCCTAGCTGCACGTCGACGTCCCAGGGAACTGCCGCTGCTGGAACTAACGATGGGTCAGGGACCAGCAGTGTGAAAAAGAAGAAGGGTTCTTCTGCGGCCGCCAACTCCTCCTCCGTCCGATGTCCCAGCGAAGTCGCAGGGACATCGGTGGACCGCCCGCGCGGGAGCTGATGAGCGTTTTTGCCCGCATGAACGCAGCCATGCGGGGCAACAGGAACGTGGCTGGGAGGAAGAAGATTGTGGCTTCACTGGTGGATGAAGCCCTCGACAAGCTCCTCGCAGGGAGCGTCACCAAGGAGGAGGCGAAGCTCCGGAAGCAGGTGACGAGCCTGTAAGTGGAGCTCGCTGCTTCCCGGAAGCAGATGGACGACCTGCGTCGGGAGGTCGCTGACTTGACCAAGGTGGTCAAGGCGACTCCCGGTCCCATGCTGCCGCCTCCTCCTCCTCCGATGGCTGGACCAGCGCCGAAGATGGCACCTAGGACTGCGCCCACCACGGCGCCTAGGACCGCGCCCACCACGGCGCCCACCATGGCGCCCACCACGGCGCCCACCACGACGCCCACCACGGCGCCCAACATGGCACCCACCATGGCGCCCAGCACGGCGCCCACCACGGCGCCCACCACGGCGCCCACCACGGCGCCCAACACGGCGCCCAACATGGCACCCACCGCGGCGCCCGGATCGCCGCCACAGCCAGTGCCGACTATGGTACAGGTCCAGACGGCGATCGAGAGGCGCCTCGCGGTCCTGGAGGACCGGGCGTACCGCCCTCCACTAGCGCGTCCCGCGTTTTCATACGCGTCGGCTGTTGGCGGTTCTCCCGCTCCAGGACCAAGCGGCACACCTGCTGTCCGCTGCCTCGCTCCGCCCCAGTCCGCTTCAGCGTATCGGTTGCCGGTCGAGACCGCGGCCCAGGCGCGGAAGGCCAAGGGGCGCCCCTTGGCCTTCCGCGCCTGGGCAAGAAGAGTGGCACCCCTGCCGCCTCCTCTTCCTCTAACGTCGCTCCCGCTGCTTCATTACATCCCTCCGGAAGGGAGGGATGGGAGGTAGTGGGAGCCAAGAAGAGGAAAACGAAGGCCGCCAAGAAAGCGGCCAAAGCCGCCGCGGCGAAGGTGCCGAAGAGGCCCCGCGCTCCTCGCTCCACAGCCGTCGTCCTTACGGTGACGACGGAGGGTGTGGAGAGGGGTGTGGGGTACACTGATGTCCTTAGGCAAGTTAAAGCCTCAGTCGACCTCTCAGCCCTCGATATCCAGGGGGGTCTCCGGTGCAAGAAGACACGCACCGGGGCTCGCCTCCTCGAGATCTCCGGCGCCTCCAGCGGCCCTAAAGCTGACGCCCTAGCAGCGCAGCTTAGGGACGCGCTGGACGCAGAAGCCGTCCGCGTCACCAGACCCACACATTCGTTGAGGCGGGCGGCTGTCCCCGTGACCAAGTGAAGGCTGGAGAGATCTCCTTCAGCCTCACTGGCCATGGCACGACAGTCATCCAGTGCCCCGTCGCGGCGGCACTGTAAGTGGCGGACGGACGAGGCCTCCTCATAGGGGGCTTCCTAAAGGCGCAGGTGCACTTCCTTCGTGCCCGGGAAACCAGATGTTTCCGGTGCATGGTGATGGGGCACGTTGGAGTGCAGTGCACAGCGGAAGTCACCGTAGGCGATCGGTGCTTCCGCTGCATCCAGCCCGGTCACAAGGCAAGTGCCTGCGACGCCCCGCCTCGCTGATTTAGATGCGAGGCGGAGGGCAAGACTGCGGACCACCGAGTTGACAGCACAACCTGCGCCGCCTCGAGGCCAAAGCCTCGTCCGTCCGCTGAGAGTGGTGGGGGTGCCGTTTCTGCACGGCCAGTTGTTTCGCGGCGGGATGCTGATATGGACGTCCATGAATGTCTGACGCCCATATCAGCATCCGGCAAGTGAATTTGAACCGCTGCCGCGCTGCTCAGGATCTTCTGTACCAGAGCATCCGGCAGTGGTCCATAAACTTGGCCGTGGTCGCCGAGCCCGGGAAGCCTGGTGGACGAGGACGGCTCGGCCTGTTTTATCTTCGGGGGGTCCGCCGCAGACAGCTCGCGCCTTGCGATCATTGCAAGGGGCCGCGGGTGTGTTGCGGTGGACTATGATGGGTTGTCAGTCGTGGTCACCTCCATCTCGCCGACACTGGACGAGACTCAGTTTGGGCTATGGCTCACTGAGCTCAACGTCGTCTTCGCTGCGTGCCGTCCTCGCCCTGTCCTGCTCCTGGGAGACTTCAACGCCTGGAGTGTGGCGTGGGGCTCCCGGGAAACCAAGGACAAGGGGAGGCTTCTTGAGGACTGGACCAGAACACGTGGTCTGGAGGTCCTCAACCGGGGGAATGTCGCCACCTTCTGGCGGCGGGGGACCAGCTCGGTCGTGGACGTATCGTTCGCGACATCTGCCCTCTCCGCCCATATTACTGACTGGCACGTGGAGGAGGGTGAGGAGACACACTCGGACCATCAGTATATCCGTTTCGATGTCCCCCCCCCACCCCCCACCCCCCACCTCGCACAGAAGGTAGAAAATCCCCCGGATCCGCGTTGGGCACTTCACCATCTGGATCGGGAGGCTCTCCTGGAGGCATCCATCGTGCAGGCCTGGATTCCGGCACCGGATCGGCCTGCCGATGTGGATGCCGAGGCGGAGTGGTTCAGGAGAGCCATGTCGCAAATCTGTGATGTGGCGATGCCTAGGGTTGCACCAAGACCGGCAAGGAAGCAGGTGTACTGGTGGTCGCCGGAGATTGCACAGCTGCGCGCAGCATGCATCTCCACCCGCCACCAGTACACCAGGTTTCGCCGGAGGCATCGCCGCCCAGACGACGCGGCAACCCGAGAGGCGGAGCTTTATCAGGCTTACAGGGAGGCTAAAGGTAATCACCAGGAAACAATAAAGCGGACCAAAACGTCGGCCCGCGAGGAGCTCCTGGAGACCCTGCAGCAGAACCCATGGGGGCGCCCGTACCTACAGGTCAGGGAGAAACTTCGACCTAGGGCGCCCCCACTGACCCAGAGTCTCCAGCCGCAGCAGCTGGAGCGGGTCATGGGCTCCCTGTTTCCGACGAGCGCGGAGGAGCACGTCCCTCCGCGCATGGCTCTGTCTCTGCCCGACGCAGATAGCACCAGCGAAGACGACGTACCCGAAGTCAGGGTGAGGGAGCTAGGTGCGGCAATACTCCGGCTTAAACGCCGGAAAATTACTGCCCCCGGACCCGACGGGATTCCTGGCCGTGCATGGGTCCTGGCCCTCGTAGAACTCGGATCTCGACTGATGGGGCTCTTTAGCGCATGCCTCGAAAGGGGCTAGTTTCCCAAGGTGTGGAGGACGGGGAAACTGGTCCTGATCTGTAAGGCGGGGCGGCCGGTGGACTCACCGTCCGGATACCGGCCGTGTTCAAAGAATCAAGAATCAAAGAATCAATTTCATTTATTCAGTTTAGGCACATAAAGAGCACATATGAATGTCAAAATTTTACAATTTTATGTCAAGCACTATTATAAAAATACTAAATTTATTACATAAATAACCATTTGAAAATGATTCTTTCGCTGGTTCGGTAAGTTGGTTCTCCTGAGAAGATACCAGCAAGAAACTCAGGTAGATTATCCATTTTCTTTTTAATAATGTTTTGTTTACATTGTGTTACAATTTGTATTGTAGGAGTGGCTAACAACGGCAGATTAGGGTGACCATGCATTTTTATCATTAAGATATTCGTCTACATTATAATAGCCTTTCTTCATCCAACGTTTTTTCACTACTATTTTAAACTTATTAAGAGGCACGTCAACCAGATCCTGCGGAATTTTATTAAATATTTTTATACATTCGCCTACAAACGAATCACGAACCAACTTTATGAAGTCTATTTTTTGTGATTGCCAGTTTATTTTTATTTCTTGTATTATAATTATGGTTGTCAGATCTTTTTTTGAAGAGTTCTATGTTCTTCCGTACATACACGATGTTGTTGTAAACATATTGAGAAGCAACGGTTAAAATATTAATTTTTTTAAATAGTTCCTTCAGCGAGTCACGGAGTCCGAGTCTATAGATTGCTCGTATAGCTCGTTTCTGTAATATGAATATTGTCTCAATATCGGCAGCTGAGCCCCATAGCAGCAGACCATATGACATAACGCTATGAAAGTAGCCAAAATAAACTAATCGTGCCGTTTTTTCATCAGTCAGTGACCTTATCTTTCTAACAGCATAGGCAGCCGAACTAAGTCTTCCTGCCAAGGCTGTGATATGAGAACCCCATTGCAGTTTACTATCTAAAGTTATTCCAAGAAAAACTGTGGTATTGACTATTTGAACTAATTCATTATTCATAGTAATATGAGTATCCACCTGTCTAACATTGGGCATAGTAAATTTTACACATTTTGTTTTCTTCGCATTGAGCAGCAAGTTGTTACTTGTGAACCAATGCAGTATTTCCGAAAGGGTATTATTTACATCGTCAAGTACTACTTTTCGTCTATCACTTTTAGTGAAGTAAGGTAGATCATTTACGTATATTAAGAATAAAAGGGGTCCTAATATCGAGCCCTGGGGTACTCCCATGACTAATGAGGCGCCAGAAGAGTCGGTGCCATTAACGTTAACTTTTTGTACTCTATCAGTGAGGTAAGACTCCAGTAAGCCAAGTGAGCTGTGCGAAACACCATAATACCCTAATTTTAGTAACAAAGTCTCATGATCAACACAATCAAAAGCTTTTGATAGATAACAAAAAATACCAATGGCATCCTGCTTTTCCTCCCATGCATCAAATATATGTTTCACAAGTGCAACTCCTGCATCCGTTGTGTTTCTGCCTTTAGTGAAACCAAACTGTTTGCTATGAAGTAACTTATTTTCTGTAAAATGTGAAAGCAATTGATTAAATATTATTTTTTCAAAAATTTTACTCAGTGTTGGGAGTATGGAGATAGGTCGAAAATTTGAAGGATCACTTTTGTCTCCTGCTTTGAATAAAGGAATGATTTTACTGTACTTCATAAGATCAGGAAACTGATTTTCATCTATACATTTATTGAATATGAATGCAAGGTAAGGCGCAATCGCAGGAATTATTGATTTTATTATATTGGTTGAAATGCCCCAAAGATCCTCAGTATTTTTTATATTCAGTTGTTTAATAGTTTTAAGTATAGTGACAGAGTCAATATACTGAAAATCAAAGTTAACTCTACATTTATAACACTAGATTTGAGAAGAGAATTGGCTACGTTTTTTAAGAATTTAACTTATTTGTCGTTATAATTGGAACATTTGTGAAAAAAGATTCAAATGCATTGGCCACTGCAGAATCAGTTTTAATATGTTTATCATCTATTTTTAACTCGAAAGATCGATCACGTGACGTTGCTTTACAGGTTTCTTTGTTAATAATATTCCATGTTGCCTTAGTTTTATTATCGGATTTTTCAATTTTAGCCCGTATATAATTAGATTTGGCTATTGAACAAACTTTTTTGAACAGTTTGGAGTACTTTTTAATCCGTTCAATTACTTGTGGCTCATTAGTAGATGCCTTTGTCTCGTATAATTCATACAATTTTTTTCTACTTTTATAGATTCCAGGCGTAGCCCAATAACTAAATTTAATTTTGAATTGATTTACATTTATAGTTTTTTTTTGTGAAAATGTTATTGCATTCGTATTTGATTACTCCGAACAAATCTCCTTAAAGATCAATCGGGTTTTTATTATTATTCAACTCCAAAAGAGGTACTTTATTATTAATGTTTATTTTCAATTTTTCTAATCGATATTTTGTGATTGGTCTACATACAATATTTTTTGATGATGGAACATGTTGGTACTTAAATCTAGCTAACTGACCTGCATGATCTGAATTAATAAAATGTATTATTGCTAAATGTATTATAAATGTAGTGTTGCTCGACGAGGTGTGTAAGCTCTCAAAGAGCTTTTTAGAGCGAATTATCGCGGAACGCCTCGTCGAGCAACTCTCGACGGTGGGGCCAGACCTGGCGGACAACCAGTACGGTTTCCGTCGGGGACGCTCCACCGTGAGCGCGATCATGCGCGTGAAGAGCCTGACGGAGGAAGCAGTCTCGCCAACGCGTTCAACACCTTGCCATGGAACTGCGTTAGGGAGGCGCTCGTGTATCACGAAACGCCTCTTTACCTCCGTCGTATTGTCGGGGCCTATCTCTCGGAGAGGGCCATAGCTTTCCCCAGCTGGCTCGGGCCAGCTTGGCGAGATGTGTCGTGCGGTGTTCCGCAGGGGTCGGTCCTGGGGCCGCTTCTGTGGAACATCGGCTACGACTGGGTGCTGCGGGGTGCGTTGCCTGAGGGCGTCGGCGTAACGTGCTACGCCGAAGACACCCTCTTCACGGCGCGGGGTGCAACGTACCAGGAGGCGGCACTCAAGGTCACGATGGGTGTTGCTCAAGTCGTGGGTCGGATACGGCGGCTGGGACTGGAGGTGGCCTTGCACAAGTCCGAGGTTCTGTGTTTTCACAGACCTCGGAACGGTCCACCTGAAGGTTCCAGCATAAATGTGGGAGACGTTAGCATCGGCATCAAGCCCTCGATGAAGTATCTAGGGATCGTACTTGATAGCCGATGGAACTTCGGACCACATTTCCAAAGTTTGGTCCCCAAGGTGACACAGACATCGGTCGCGCTTTCGCGACTGATGCCCAACCTAAAGGGACCCAACGCTTCCTGCAGGAGACTGTATCTGGGGATCGTGCGGAGTATGGCCCTATACGGGGCTCCAGTATGGGCGGCGCGGTTGACGGCCAACAACTCAACGCTCCCTAACAGACCGTTGAGGACCTTGGCCGTCAAAACAATAAGGGACTATCGCACGATCTCCGGAGAGGCTGCATGTCTCCTAGCCGGGACCCCTCTATGGGATCTGGAGGAGGCGCTGGAGCGCGACCACAGGCCTGCGTCTCGAGAAATCGATAACCAGCGGTCCCACCTCCGTCAGGATCTCATGGAGTCATGGAGGGTGTGACTTGAGCAACCCAAGTGGGGTACCACCATCATCGCGGCGGTGAAACCGATCATGGACGATTGGCTGCAGAGGCAGCATGGTGACCTCACGTATCGTGCGACGCAGATCGTTACCGGGCATGGATGCTTCGGTAGCTATCTATTTCGCATCCGTCGTGAGGTCACACCCCGGTGTCAACACTGCGAGGTTTCCGACGACGACACCGCACTCCACACGTTGGTGGAGTGCTCAGCGTGGGCGAGTCAGCGCCGGGACCTCGTAGTGCGTCAGGGCGTGGATACCCTCTTGCTGGAGACCATGCTTCAAGCCATGGTCTCCAGCAGGAGTAGGTGGAACGCGGCCGTGTCTGCGAGCAAGTCGTGCTCGCGAAGGAGGCGGCTGAGAGGGAGAGGGAGCTTACCCTCACAAAAAAATTTGCTACAAATTATGACTTTACACATTTTTTGTAAGACGCATAGTTTCCGAGATATCGCGAAAAAAGTTTTTTCACCCCTTACGGCCGGATGACAAGGGTGGCGACCCCACAAACTAGAGGTTTAGCTTCTATTGACCCCCACACATGACCCAAAAATAAAATTGCGTCCTCTAAAAAATGCAATATCCGGTCCTTAAATTGTAACATTTCAATGGACTAAATACAGATAATTTTGTAATTATTTATGTACTTCGACTTCGACTTTCCCATACTAACTGATCTAAACACTACACTCTGTCTGTATTAATGGTACAACATAGTTTGTTTTCGCAATTCCCGACTAATCCGAGACGCCCAGGACTTTAATTGGCTGTGTCTGATGATTTTGTTGCCTTTCATCAACATTTCATCGCAAGGCAAAGGGTTTCAAATGTTTTATCAAAATTACAATATTGCTGCTACAATTCATTCGGCCATTTTGGACGTAACCCATTATATGTGTGCCCGGTGATGGCAATAGGGTTGCTCCCTATTACGTGGGACTAATACTGGCAAATTGTGGATGTGTAATGCACCTCTGCCTACCCCTTCGGGATATAGGCGTGATATGTGTCTGTCTGTCGCAATTCCCATGGGAAACTCTGTCATCGGGTTACAAAGAAGCTTAAAATTACCTACTGATTAAAACGATATCCATAGCAAATTTAATCAAATTTCATCCGAACGTTTTCACATTGCACGATAACGACACACGATATCGTAACTAGCAGCAGTAACTTAACTGCCGGGCGCCACTGGGAATTCTTTCAGTGTCTACTGGAGGCGCTCGGCAATGGACGTATAGACGTTCAGCCGCGGCCCAGGGCTGCGGATTAAAAAAAAAAGCTGTAACTTTAAGGTAAGAATGTAAATTATCGTGAAGATATCGTCACAATTTCGCCACGATATTGTGGACGATATCGTGCAATGTGAAAACGCACGTCCAAACGTTTTCAACTGATCCCCTATAGTATGTTTTATTTTGAGCTTGGTAAAATGTGACCCCAACCGGTTAAAGCTTATAAAGATATTAAGTCTATTGAAACACTCTTTTTACTTTGTATACAAATTGACCCCTTTTACGAAATAGATATCCTATTTATATACCATTTGACCGTAATTTTCTTTAATCTTTTCATAAAGGATCTTCGCGGTAGCCGCACCCAGTGTCATGTATTTTTAAACAGAAAGGACTTTTACGAGTTAACTTGATGTAGATTGTTTACATTTATCGTTCTATATTTTTAGGGTTCCGTACCAAAACGGTAAAGCGGGAACCCTATTACTAAGAAATCGCTGTCCGTCCGTCTGTCTTGGGCTGTATCTCATGAATCGTGATAGTTAGAAAGTTTAAATTTTCGTAGTGGATGTATTTCTACAAATACTAAAAATTAGAATATAATAAATATTTAAGGTGGCTCCCATACAACAAACGTGATTTTTTTTGCCGTTTTGGTACGGAACCCTTTGTGCGCGAGTCCAGCTCGCTCTTGGCCGGTTTTTTCTATTGGAGTGGTCCCTATTGGACTATAATTCACCTCTACATGTCCATTATGTCACCGTAAACTTGTAAATACCGTTAGATTATAGTAAATCTCACATGATTGATTCAATTATTGTAGTTAGTGACGCATGAGTTTTTATTGCCAGGTTGTTATCGCAGAGGCTCTACCATTACAAAAACTCACTATGTCCCCGCAAAACTGTAAATACTCGTACTATATACTAATACTACGAGATAGACTGCCTCGGTGGCTCAGTGGTATGAGTATGCGACTGCCGTCCCTTAGGTCCCAGGTTCGATTCTGGATCGAATAAAATTATTTGTGTGATCCACAAATGTTTGTTTCGGAGTTTGGGTATTTTCTATGTATAATATATATGTATTTAGAAATATATAAGTATGTTTATCAGTCGTCTAGATCCCATAACACAAGCTTATAGCTTAATTTGGGCTAGATGACGTGTGAGAATGTCCAAAAATTTTTATTTATTTATACTATTCAATTATACCGTTTGACACTATTGACGTTTACCATATGCATTTTGAGGATTCTTTTTTAACGGCTCTTCAAGTTTTCTTCACTCTGGAGACCAGTCCTGCTCTTAACGGTTGAGGGAGCTTTCAAAGTTTCAATCCCAGCTGTCTGTCTGTACAGCTGTTGATCCCCGAACTCAACCTGACCGAGATTAGTTTTATAGGGCTTAAGGGCTATAGACAGTTATGCGTTTACATACCATGATCTTATTGGATTCTGACCGTTAGGGGACATAGATGTATTAAAGTTATTGTTCGTTTGCGATTTATTACAATACTAGCGGACACCCACGGGTTCGCCTGTGACTAATTATACACTAAAACCTTTCTCAACAACCACTCTATACATTAGTGAAAGCAGTATTACAATCGGTGCTGTAACTACTGAGTTTACCACAAACAGACAGATGCTACGGAGGACTTTGTTTTATAATATTATGTAGCGATTTTTTGAAAAGTTTATTTATAAAACTTATCGTCGATTTGAAGTTATCCTTACGAAGTCGTACCTGGGTTACCTTAGAAGTTAAGGGACACACTTGAAAATAAATAATAAATAGAAAGAAAGAAATAATATTTTTATCGTTGCATCACAACTTTACACTCAACGTTACACAAAGAAAAATATAACATAATATATAGTCGGCACTTGGTGAAACTTATAGTAATAAATGCTAACAAAAAACACCGTTTCACTTTTATTTAATTTACAGGATTTAACCTGACCGGTTTCGCTTTATAGCATTATCAAAGGTTGTTGTTCACTTTACAGATTTATTAAACAAGTATTTTACTACACTAGGTATGCAATACATTGTACTGTTGCAATAATTGAGCTGAGTTTGTCGATCCGGGTCGAACTCCTAAACGACAGGACCGATCTTTATGAATTCAGATATATGCACTCACGGTGATGGTCACTATGACCGTGCCAAATTTCAAAAAGATCGGTCCAGTCGTTTAGAAGGAGTTCGATCCCAAACAAAATACACGAGTCGCCTAAGATATATTATGTTAAATAAATACTAGTTATCACGGCGAACTTTGTATCGTCTCAAATATAAAAAATAAAAAATAAAAAAAAGAATTTTTTAATGTTTCATGCAAATGTATGTATGTATGTAAATATTTATAGTCTATAATTATTTTGTATATTGTAATTCTTATTGTAAATAAATACCTACAATGTATGTATTATTAATTATAATTTAAAAACGCGACGGATGGGCAGACAAATTGTCGTATTAAATATATAGATTTTAATGACAGGTGAACAAGAACCTTTGATAATGCTATAAAGCGAAACCAGTCAGGTTAAAACTAATAACAGACGCTCCGATTTGGTCGGGCCCGACCACCCGACCACGACCAAATTGGAACGTGTGTAGGGCGGTCGGCCCGACATAATTATTATTAATACTGGTCGGACGTGGTCGGCTCGCCGACGCATCCGACAAGCCGACCATCCAACCAAATTGGTACGTGTGGAGCGTTCCTTCCGAGTCTTCCGACCAAATGCAGCTCAGTCGCATTCGCGACACAGCCGACGGAGGACGACAAATGAACGACGCGGAGAGAGCGCGAAATAATAGTTACATAAAGACTTTCCTTGTATGTGGGACTTAACCCACAAGAACTATCTTAATATATATATATATATATATAATTCTACTTTACGTGTGTATGTCCTGAACTCCTCCTAAACGGCTGGACCGATGAGTTGATGATTTTTTTTGTGTGTGTTCAAGGGGATTCGAGAATGGTTTAGATTCACAATTTGGTTCTTTTTTTTTTGCAGCACTACGTCTGTCGGGTCCGCTAGTTGTAATATATAATTATATATTACAATAATTATATATTACAATATAGTGATATAAGTATAATTCTTTCTTTTTTTATTTGGGGCACCAATGTACCTGTCACAACTATAGCGGCTATCGCTTGCTTTGAAAGAGCAGGTGGCATGCTTTGAATATATAGATGTAGGTGATAGCTCCGCCTGCGTGATTTAGTTTACTCGTTCCCGGTTCCTAGCCTATGTTACTCAGGGTCAATGTAGCTTTCCAATGGTGAAAGAATTTTGGAAATCGGCAAAGTAGTTTTTGAGCTTATTAATTACAAACATACACACAAAAATACAAATCTTTCCTCTTTATAATAGTTGTATAATATAAGATATAGATATAGATAATCAAAGGTGGCATGACGTCTGTACACTACTACAGAGCAAGGCAACTGACGGTTGGATAGCCGACCGTCGGAGCGTCTGTAGTAATGTTGGATTGGTTGCTCCGTCGGTCCCGACCAAATCGCGGCCGACGGTGTACAAGTGTTTTATGTTAGCATGTATAAAAATATAACTTATCTGTGGTCACGACGACAGCCACAGACGTAAAATTGACGTAAGTGACACGGTCGTTTCACAATAACTGTCACAACACAGTGTGGTTTGCTTTGACACTTATGAGTGTCGTATGTGTGGCAGGAAATACGTGGCAAGCATGTGTCGCGATTTGACAACATAATATATTATTTAAATGTTTACATTTACAAGTGCCTACTTACTTGTAAATTTTATTGTATTCGGAAAATTGAAAGCTTACCGTGATGGAATGGACATTGCTGTTCTGCTGCGGGGAGCACGAGGCCTTGGAGGACTCCTAACCCACAGCTTATCAGAAAGACGGACAGGCAATTAAAACATCTCAGTGTTCTCCTCAGCCTAACAGAATTGGATAGGCCTTAAGTTTGCTCGCTGAGGCAAAAGGGCGCTAAAGGTCTACTAAGGCCCGGCGCACATTATCGGTATTGGCAAGGAAAAGGATATTCGGCATCCCTACATGCAAGCGCCCACTGTCGGAAACTATGCTTTGGCATGCTGCAACGTTCTTAAGGATGACGGAGGCGTCCTTAAGCATGCCGCACCGTCCTGAAGCTTGACGAAGCGTCTCAATATTGTATTTCTCTTCAAACCAGTCTCAGAGTTGTTACAAGTTAGTTGTCTGAGTTGTATTTAATATGGTGGACTGGAATCTAGTGCTCATAGCAGCTCTTGAGAAATCTAATCAATCAAGGAGAAGATTTTGGCGCCGCCGGTGACGCGGCGGCCGGCGGCGTACCGAAGGATGCCGAAGTATCCCGAAGCATCCTTAAGGCTGCCGATGCAGCAGCCTCAAGCATACCGAGGCGGTATTTTTGTTGCTACGACCATATATCATGGAAATTTCTACGTTATTGCCATGATATTAATGTATATTGCTATTTGCCACCTAAAATCCTCAGACGTGCCGATACCGATAATGGGCGCCGGGCCTTAGTGGTATGTTAGGAAATTGAATTTTCAATACAACAATAGTTTGGAATGTGCAATAGTTATTAGAAACGGGATTGAATGTAATAACATGTGGACACAGATGAATTATGCTCGTACGTTGCAGTTTATATTGTAATCACAGCTCTATAGAAATATCTAGGTGACCTAAATACTGCTATTGAGGTCGTAAAATAGAGATATGCTTTAACCGTGAAATTTTGTACACAATAAAAGGTTGTGCGGAACATTAGAAACATTTATGCGGTGCGAAGTTCGCCGGGACAGCTAGTATAATATACAAGGTACTGTGTCTGACTGTTTGTTTTGACTAATCTCTGGGACGGCTGGACCGTATTTAACGGGCCTTTCATTCCTTTATGTCGGGAATGTGTTCGGGAACCATTTATAAAATTTTTCACTAGTTATTTATAATAGTAGTTGTAGTAATTATACAAAATACTATCGTGGCTATATAGATTTTCAATGGCTCGTGATCATCCACACTACTCGTATTGGTTTTGATTGGTAATCTGATAAAATGTGACGTGTTTGTGGTCGTATGCAACCTTACTAATTATTGACACACACATATCACGCCTATATCCTCAAAGGGGTAGGTAGAGGCGCATTACACACCCACAATTTGCCAGTATTTTTAGTAAACAAGTAATATTTGACACAGAATTTATAAGACAGACAGATGTTTAGATTTTATAAATAAACTAGGCTTTACCCGGGTGTAATACGTAGGTCACACTATAAGTTTTGCGTAACTTAAAAAAACAACATGTTAAAACCAAAATATTATGTTTATTGCTTTTCAAAATACTCTCCTTTACATTTTAAACATTTTTTCATGCGATCGAACCATTTTTTAAAACAGGAGGACCACAAATCTGGAGCCATGTTTTCTACGTGCTGATTGAACGCCATCACTGCCTCTTCGGAGTTGGTAAAAGTGAAACCTCTCATCAAATCTTCGATTTTGGGGAAAATACAGAAATCACAGGGTGCTACGTCGGGGCTATGCGCGGGATGGGTGACGAGTTGTACTTTTTCGGAAGCTAAAAATGACTTTGACTGTGTGTGAAGAAGCGTTGTCATGATGTAGGAGAACGCGGCTTTTGGGTCGTCTTTCGCGAACTTTTTCTAAGACCCTGGGTAAACAAATGGTAGAATACCACTCAGCATTAACACTCTTTTGATCTTCAAATGGAATTGTACAGATGGGACCCGTAGCTGAGAAAAAAAACGCGATCAATTTTTTACCAACGTTTCTCGCCTGCCTCACTTTTGTTGGCTTGTTCTCATTTTCAAACACCCATTCACAAGATTGCTGTTTTTTTTCGGGTTCAAAACAATAAATACACGTTTCGTCTCCTGTGACAATGTCATAAACAGCATTAGAATGTCCGTGGTCGTACTTCAGTAGCATCTGTGAGCACCATTCCACGCGAGCCCGCTTCTGCTCCGCTGCCAGTTCATGAGGGATCCAACGGCAACAAAGTTTCCGAACTTTAAATTCTTCGTGTAAAATTTTCTGGATTTGACTCATACCAATCCCCAATAGTCCTCGAATTGTCTCATAGGTAATCCGCGGGTTTTCTTCAATTAACCGCTTAACAGTAGCCACATTATTTTCGTTGACGGCAGTTGAAGGCCGCCCTTCACGAAATTCGTCATCTTAAGAAACTCGACCTCTCTCAAACTCAGCAAACCATCGCCTCACGGTGCTCAAACAAGGTGCTTCTCTCCCAAAAGCATTTTAAAGACGAGCGGCACAGTCTTGCGGAGAGAGAGAACTTTTAAAATCATGAAAAATCATCGCTCTAAAATCTTTTCGACTTATTTCCATTTTCTTTGCATACGTAAAACTTTGATGTGTGATAAAAAACAATTGACAAATGATTACCCGCCAATTGTTTTTTTTTATTACTAAGAAGGTTGCAACGTTTAAAAAAATATAACATTCGAAATTCAAATAGTTCCGATTAGCTAGAAGTGCAAAACTTTTAGTGTGCCCCATGTAGTATTGCAGCCTAAACCCTTCCTCGAGAACCACTCTATCCATAGATGAAAAATCGGTGCAGTATTGTTTGAGTTTATTGCGAACAGACAGACACAACGGCTTTTGTTTTATAATATACTAGCTCATCGCCGCAGCTCCGCCCGCGTGATTTCCCGGATAAAAAGTAGCCTATGTTACTCAGGGTGAATGTAGCTTTCCAATGTTGAAAGAATTTTCGAAATCGGCACAGTAGTTTTTGAGTTAATTCATTACAAACATAAATACAAATCTTTCCTCTTTATAATAGTAGTATTTTTTTTTTATGAATAAATTTGAGTGCGTTTGACTGCAATCTTACCTGATGTTAAGTAACGATGCGGTCTAAGATGAAGTACGCAAACTCAAATAATGCCTATTTACTCTTTTTTTTTTTAATTCCGCGGCCCAAGGACGCTGCCGCTCTAACGTCCGTTGCCGGGCGTCTCTGGTTACTAGCAGAGGGTATGTCCAGTGGCGCCCGGCGGACTTTGACCACCTCTGTGGTCTCTGCGGGTGTTTGGTCGGGACGAGAATCCCGCGTCATTGGGGTCGGGTTTTATCCCGCGTCAGTGAGTGAATCTGGTGGTGCTATGGGGCAAAGGCCCCGCAGCACGCAACCCTTCTAGCCTGCTTCTGTAAGGACGGTGGGTGGCGATCCCGCCGTCCTCAGGCCCCGATCATGGAGGACGATAGTCTTGGGCGTAGTCGCGTAGTCAGGGGCGGCCTGGCCGCCGACTACGGAACTCGGTGGGGAGGGTACGCTCCCTCTCCCTCCCGGCCGCCTCCTTCGCGAGCATGACTTGCTCGCAGAAGGACACGGCCGCGTTCCACCTACTCCCGCATGGCTTAAAGCATGGTCCCCAGCGAGAGGGTATCCACACCCAGACCCACTACGAGGTCCCTGCGCTGACTCGCCCACGCTGAGCACTCCACCAACGTGTGGAGTGCGGTGTCGTCGTCGGAAACCTCGCAGTGTTGACACCGGGGTGTGACCTCACGATGCATGCGAAACAGATAGCTACCGAAGCATCCATGCCCGGCAACGATCTGCGTCGCACGGTACGTGAGGTCACCATGCTGCCTCTGCAGCCAATCGTCCATGATCGGTCTCACCACCGCGATGATGGTGGCACCCCCCTTGGGTTGCTCAAGTCGCACCCTCCATGACTCCATGAGATCCTGGCGGAGTTGGGACCGCTGGTCCTCGATTTCTCGAGACGCAGGCCTGTGATCCCGCTCCAGCGCCTCCTTGCGCCATTGGAACAATGACGCAAGGGCTCTCGCTTCCAGGTCCCATGGAGGGGGGACCCCTCCATGGGACCTGGAAGCGAGAGCCTAGGAGAGGCTAGGAGACATGCAGCCTCTCCGGAGATCGTGCGGTACCCCCGTATGGTTCTGACGGCCAAGGTTCGAAGTGGTCTGTTTAACAGAGTCACGTTCCCCTTAACCGCCAACCTATCCGCCCATACGGGAGCCCCGTATAGGGCCATACTCCACACGAATGCCTATTTACTCTTGCCTTGAAAATCCCAAGATTATATGTATCGGGGAACAATGACGCTGGAAGGGAATTCCATTCCTTTGCGGTTCGCATGATGAAAGAAGAAGCGAATCGAGAGGTACGAAGAGGTGGTATATCGACCACATACGGATTGAATCTCAGACCACGCCTTGATGTCCGATGATGGAATGGTGCTGGTGGAATTAATTCATGCAATTCCTGCGCACACTCTCCGAAATGTAACCTGTAGAAAACACACAGACTCGCAACCAGACGGCGATGGTCGAGGCCCTGAAGTCGGTTACTTGTGAGCGCCTCATCGCTTATAAGTTTTCTGGCGCGTCTGTCAATAGCTTCCAGGGCATCAAGCTGGTAGCGGGCGGATCCATCCCAAAGGTACGAGCAGTACTCCATGCAGGAGCGAACCTGTGCTGAGTAAAGACTCAGCAGTTGATTCGAGGTAAAATATTTACGCACCTTAGAGAGGATGCCTAGTTTTTTCGAAGCTGTTTTAGCCCTGGATTCAATGTAGCTTACAAAGTTCAGGTTGGATGATAAGTCCACATCAAGAAGCTGGAGATGCTGAGTCACAGGTACAAGGACATCCTGGAAAGTGGGAGCCTTGGTGAACGGGCTCTTTTTGGCAGAGAAAAGACACGCCTGGGTTTTCGTGGTGTTGAATGTGACAAGGTTAGCATCGCCCCAGTCAGACACTGCCTGAAGGGTTAAATTGGTGCGTTCAACCATTGCCACTCTAAGATCGTCGATTTCCGGTTTTTTGGCCTTTGCGCTGGAGAAATATCTCTCTGCAACCGTGCTATCGTCCGCATACCCAAACATACCGGGTCTGAGCAGGTCGTTTATATGTAGCAGGAATAACGTTGCCGAGAGAACAGATCCCTGTGGTACCCCAGCGTTAATTGCTAATAGATCAGACGAGCAGCCGTCAACAACCACTCGAATAGATCGTTCCCTTAGGAAATCTGAAATCCAAGCACAAAGACTAGCCGGAACTCCATAAGCAGGAAGCTTGGCTATAAGGGCTTCGTGTCAGACCCTGTCGAAAGCCTTCGAAATATCAAGTGACACAGCAAGTGCCTCACCATATCTTTCAAGAGCCTCACCCCAGAGGTGCGTGGCATACACTAGAAGATCTCCAGTAGAACGGCATTGGCGAAACCCGTATTGCCGATCACTTAGGAGGTCATTGTCTTCGAGGTATGCCAGTAAACGATTGTTTATTACACGCTCCATCACCTTGCAGAGAATGGAGGTGATCGCAATTGGGCAGTAGTTGACAGGGTCTGCACGTCTACCCTTTTTTGGTACTGGCTGTACGTTAGCTACCTTCCAAGCTTTCGGAACTTTGCCAGCCCGGAAAGACATACGGAACAGGCGTGGATATATACGGATAGGAGACAACTCGGCTGCGCAGTTCCTCAGAACAATGGCAGGAATACCGTCGGGACCAGTGCCTTTATTCACATCCAGAGTGCGTAATATTTTGAGAACCTCCTTTTGATGAATGCGGATTTCAGGCACTTTGCAATCACTAGGAGGTAGCTGAGGTGGTGTTTTAATACCAGTATCTAGCCGTGAATTTTCAGCAAACAGAGAGGCAAACAGATTAGCCTTTTCCACAGCTGTGTGTGCCAGTGTTCCATCAGGTTTCTGCAAAGGAGGGAGTGAGGATCGACAAAAGTTCGCCTCAACACATTTGGCTAGAGACCAAAACTCCTTACTCCCAGATGGGTAAGACGAGAGTCTGGCTCCTACGCGGCCAACGTGATTGAAGTGCACCTTCATCAGGACCCTTTTTGCAGGACTTGGCTGCCTTGTTAAAGGCTTTCTTCTTTTTACGCGTGTCCGGAGCTTTGTGATTTCTGGCATCAACCCAAGCTTCATAAGCCGACTGTTTGTCTGCCTCAGCTTTCAAACAGTCAGAGCCAAACCAGGCCTGAGCTCTGATCCCAGATGGCCGGTCAGAAAACGGAATAAAGTATTCCATCGCTCGACCGATAACCCCGGCAACAGCAGACGCGCAGCTCGACGGATCGCCAGAAGAAAAGCAGACTGACAGCCATGGGTAAGATACAAGGAAATGTCGCATCTCATCCCAATCCGCTGACTTGTATCGCCACACCCGCCTAGTGCCTCTAGGGCTGGAGTCAGGTGGGGGACACAAAAGTATGGACTTAACCAGACAGTGGTCAGAACTGCCAAGGGGGGCTGATACTGACACTTGATATCGGTCTGGTTCAGTCGTCAGCAGAAGGTCCAGACAATTGGCCGTATGACAGGTATTGGCCTCAATGACAGGTATTCGAGTTACCTGGTCAACCAGCTGGGAAAGGTTCATAGACAAAGCAAACTTGTAGGCCTCTCTACCAGCATGGTCTGTTTTCTGGTAAAGGAACAGCCACTGCTCGTGGTGGGCATTAAAGTCCCCCAGAAAAACGATTTGAGCGGTCGGATACCTCTGTTGAGCCACATCGGCGGCCTCACTCAGATGGTCAAATAGCCTAGTTGTCTCCTGATCTCCGCTGTACGATCTGTATACACCCACATAAACAATTTTTTCGATGCCGGTGTCTACAAGCACCCAGATTGAAGAAGATGAGGGATCTTCTAAGTTACGGAGACGCCTGGCGCAGATGTTATCACGCACATAGAAACATACCCCTGCTTTTGAACGGAAGTTGTGCTCCAGGGCGTAGCCTGGATATTTTAGGTAGGAAGTATCAGCAGGGGTTGAGATTTGCGTCTCCGTAAGCAAGAGCAAATGCGGTTTTGCAGCCTCAAGGTGGTGGTGGACTGGGACGAGATTGGAGTGCAGTCCTCGAATGTTAGTGAGGTGCACTTTCAGTGAGAGGCCGTGCATCCGCTGCTGAAACCTCATTTTCTTATATTGTTTCTGCATAATATTTTCAAGATCAAGGGAGGAAATAGGCAAAGAGTGGCAGTTATGTGAGGCAACAACCGGACCCCAACGAAAGTTACAGCACTGCCGCACGGTGAGGAAACCTAGCTTGGAGACCGCGGGGACGCCCGGACCCCCCCAGAATTGCCTGTTGAGGCCTCTCATCCGGTTGCCAACCGGCCCAACAGGAGCAACTCTGGGATTATGCGCGCGATGGCGGAGCAGCCTTTCGCGGATGGCTAGTCCACAATTGGGCTCCCAACTATCGGCGGGCGGCCAGCGGAAAACCGTTTCTCCGGATCCCGCTGCCCTCCAAACTAAGCACCGCGTGCGGCAGTACTGCAAGGCACGTCTACGGTACACCAGAGGGTGCAACTATATAGACCCACTCTTAGAGGGCTGCTCAGGGTTCACAGGGTGGAACGCGCGAACGCTTGGGACTCTGACTTCAACCCAGAGGGTGGTGACCAGCCACGGCCGAAGCCTACCACCGGAAAGAGAGTCGCTCTTTAGCACCACCCGGGGGCCACGTGTAGGGACTCGAGGGTAAAGCCTACGGACGCGAGCGACAATTGGCCCTCCAAAAAAGTATAGAGTATAAATATAGACTAGCGGACGCCCGCAGCTTCGCCTACATGACAAATGGTATACACAAAAATCTTCCTCGATAACCAGTCTATCCATTGGTGAAAACCGCATCAAAACCCGTTGCGTAATTTTAAAGATCTAAACATACCTACATAGGGACGGAACGACTATGGTTTATACTATATTATGATTTTATGATATGATATAATGACTACCGGCTTTATGACACAATAAAAATAGAGTCGTAAATGAAGTCTAAATTGTAACTTTTTCAAAAGTCTTTTTATTTGGCGTTGGAAATAAAAATACTGGGCACACAAATTGTGATACAATCTTATTGGCTATTATACAAAGGTCGTTTGTCAAGGTTACTTTCGGTAAACATTACTGTTCGATAAAATTTATAGGTTTGCCGTTGTTTAGGTATGTAATTTTAAATATACATAGAATATACAGTTTTTCTTCTTGTTTCTTTAAAAAACGTGGCTCCATCGATGTTCATCGATGATTTCGCCCATGTCAAGGTAATTTTTTTTTTTTTTTTTTCGTCTGACTATCGTCTGGTGATTGTGGGCAACTCTCACAGTACACAGGAATACTATAGAGAGTGACCCTCAACTTGACGACCCAGTAATGTGCCTCTTCACGCTTCGCTTAAAGAACCCAGGGTTATTAAAACACGTGCGCGGGCAGGGCGTTCCAAGCCACCATCGTTCGGCAGAGAAACGAACGTTTAAAACGCTCAGTTCTCGCGAAGACGGTTTCCACGGTACGAAAGTGACATCTCTGCCCGGCACGCGTTGTTCGGGATCGGAAGGGAGAGGGTGGGATCAGATTGAAGAGCTCTTCAGAACACTCACCGTGGTAAATACGGTAGAACGCGGCCAAGGAAGCAATTGTTCGGCGCTGGGCTAGCGGTTCAAGGCTTCCCGTTACCTCCGGACAATCTATAATGCGAACAGCGCGTCGCTGCATAGCGTCGAGTGCGTCCAGCAAATACTTCGCGGAGCCGTCCCAGAGGTGAGAGCAGTATCCGACGCAGGGTCTAATCTGCGTTTTGTACAGCAGACACCTCTGGTGTGGTGTAAAGAAGCGCTTTACCTTGTTCAGTATTCCTAGTTTCCGCGAAGCTAGCCCAATACATCTCTCAATGTATTTAGTGTTATTGAGCTCTCGACATACGTCTATGCCAAGGATGTCTAGATTATCCTTCATTGGTAATGTTGCATTCTGAAGAGTGGGTAGGGGAAGGAAAGGGGATTTTTTCGCTGTAAATGCACACGCCTTGTTTTGTGGGCATTGAACTCGACCAAGTTCTCGGCACCCCATTGGGAGATACTGTCGAGGTTACGGTCGAGATCAACCACGAGTCATCGTCTCTCCTCCTCAATCTCAGATCGCCCCGCCGTCGGACGAACCGAGTAACTCCCGTGCAGTGTGCTGTCATCTGCATATCTGTTTTGCGGGCATTGAACTCGACCAAGTTCTCGGCACCCCATTGGGAGATGATGAATGCTTGATTAGTTGATAGTCCCGCACAGAAGAACTAGTTATTCTTAACTAGCTCCAGGTGCAGACAAGAAACGTTCGGTATGAGAATGTCTGGGGACCAGATTTTTACGGAGCGCCAGAGGTAACCTAAAAAGCCATCTGCCACGCGCTTAGCAAAAATCGAACTTCGAATACATAGTTGTGAATCCATGAATAACTTTTTCGATATATCTACTTTTTGTTTAGGTTTATCTGACTTCATTACTATCTATACTACTATTATAAAGAGGAAAGATTTGTATTTTTGTGTGTATGTTTGTAATGAATAAATTCAAAAACTACTGTGCCGATTTCAAAAATTATTTCACCATTGGAAAGCTACATTCACCCTGAGTAATATAGGCTATTTTTTATCCCGGTGATGTGTGTCCCACGGGAACCGGGAACGAGTAAACTAAATCACGCGGGCGGCAAAAGTCGCATCCGTCCGTATGTATGCTTAGATCTTTAAAACTACGGAACGGATTTTAATGCAGAGAATAGAGTGGAATTTGTCAAACAGGTGAAGCCGCGGGCGTCCCTTAGGTTTGTATAAATTATTGTATAAGATAGCTGATGTTATAGGGAGTAAAAGAAAACTTCCACGCGGACGATACCCTGGGTATCAGCTAGGGTATAAAAAGACACGTCGAAAATTGACATAACAACCAATTTCAAATGACCGAAATGGGACCAAATAACTGTCGGAATGGGACCAAATTGAAATGGAACCACTTGGAAAGTAGCAGCGTTCAATTAATAAAAATCAAAATCGGTTCAGCCAGTCCAAAGATATGAGGTAACAAACCTCCTCCATTTTGACAGTCGGTTGATAAATATTAACTTTCACTACTCACAGTTAAAACTTTACCTCACCTTAGGCAATATTTGAACGTCTAGTATAGGTATTCTAATTACAAAACTTTCAGAACACGACCCCTAATATTACAGAGATTCTCAAACTTTTTGAATAGAATATTGACGGGCTCCCTTCAAGTAAACCGCAATTCTTCGTTAAAACTGCTCTAAATTATACAAATCTCTCAATTACACCAGTCCGTATAATAAACACAATGTAGATAACTCTGCAGACTAATATTAGTTGGGTTTATTAAGGTCTACAAAATGGACAAAATATTAGAGATTGTTTTGTCCGTTTTGTATATAAATGAGTTATACAGTACAGTACATTAAAGTAAGTAACTAAAATAGTTTTAAGAGGGTGTAATTTCATTCCGAGACGCCCAGGACTTTAATTGGCTGTGCCATAGCGGCTGGCACGTAAGATGTAGTTGCTTTTCATCAACATTTCATCGCAAGGTTTCAAATTTTTTTTCAAATTTGCATCATAGCTGCTACTTTTTATTAAATTCATTCGGCCATTTTCGATATAACCTATTATAAATGTGCCCGGTGACGGCAATAGGCCCCATATAAGAAAGTCTCTTCCGTCCGTATGTATGCTTAGATCTTTAAAACAACGCAACGGATTTTGATGCGGTTTTCACCAATGGATAGTGTTTTTAGTGTAAAATTTGTCATGCGGGCGAAACTGCTGGCGTCCACTAGTATGTAATAAACTTTACAAAGTAAACGCTACAAAAGTTGTACTCTAAAGCTGAATATCTTCCAAACGGATACTTAAATCATGAAACTGTGGGTTGCGCCGTGAAATACAAATAAAAATTGCTATATCCTTCCAGTAACGGCATCAGATTAATTTCAAATTTTCATATTTATGCATTTTTACGCAATTTAAAGGATTGAGAAGAGAATGTGTGAAATTTAACTAGCAAAATTTGATTACGGTTCATGGACATCGGTGAAAGTAAATAAATAAATGATAAAAGCTCGTAGAATGAAGTTTAATTAGTGTTTGAGTGTGTATTAATATTGTGAGCGATGAAAAAGAATACTTTTATATCTCTCACAATTTTGATACTAATAGAATAGAAATTGTCTTTATTTATTTAAATGCAAAATTTTCAACTCTATTATGTATAAATGTGCTTACTTTTTAGCAACCCTTTCATGTATAATATAAACGTTCATAATCAACGTTATAATCAAGTAAAAGTTAATTAAAATCTTCATTATTATTAAATGAATTACATTCGCCTTGTTCAAGAGAGAGAGAGACACAAAGAGGTAATTATATTATGATAATTAACAACATTATATACCTCGTTACCTAATTTGTACTTTCGGTATATACAGGGTTACTGGTAATTTGATGAGGATGGGAGGTACATTGAAATTGAATTTTCTAAATTACATGTTGTATTATATGCATAACGCGTGGTGTATTAGTTGCAGCATCTTACTGGATACGTTGTGTATTATGAATGTACTATGAATATATTTACTGATGTTTGAAAAGATGTGGCCTAGAGTTTTTATTGCCAGGTTCTTTTCTCTTTGGCTCCACCTGTTGCTTTGCGAATCTGGCGTTAAATGTAAATTCTTATGTGCTGACGTTAATAAGTGTTATTTCATAACCTATATTAATAAATATTTTTGATATGATTGTAGATGCAGAAAATTGAACCCCCCATTGTATGATCGACAGTTAACGGTTTTAGATATATCGCAAAACGGTTTTTGTTAATAAAACCCTATTTTTGTGATCTAAAGAAATTGACCAATGTGAGGTCATTAAATAGAATAGAATGTTATTATACTTTATTATACAACTATGCAATAAATACAAAAAAATATACAGAAACATGTTATCAATTTAGTATGTACAAATGGCGGCCTTATCGCCAAGAGTGATCTCTTACAGGCAACCTTAGGATGGACATAAGTAGATAGAAGTTAAAAAAAGTGATTAAATGAAATATATTTTTTTTAATTAGTAGGTATAAGTACTATAAACAGAAATATATTGATAAGCTGCAAGACATTACAAAACTCGTTAAATGTGAATGTTGGTCACTAAAACATTTGAATTTTTTGATAAAAAAAAAAAATATTAATTTTTGGCGTAGGTAAAGTAGAGCTGTTTTTTTCTTGCATCTACTTCATTGTGTTTGTGGGGTATCATTAGATAGAGCTTTTAAAATCATTACGAGGTTGCTAAGATTATTTTTGATATAATAATGCGTTTGCGAGATATTCAAGTTCAAGGTCAACTTTTCCGTATCGTGCCTATTTCTGCGTAGAAATTAAACGTATTTTCTTTCTTCTTTCTTTCTTACATAATGTCTTTATGTTTCATCGATGCCAATTCAGTGTACCTTGAGGCTTACATCTTTCCCCTTTACCTTACTCGTTCCCCATCGCAGTTGGTAACTCGGTAACGCTTCAGTAAAACTTATACTGTTACAAAAGGCTGTGAGATTTCTTACTACTAGAATAAAGAATAGAATATTTCTTGGACTATATTTTTTTCTTGTAAACCCTCTCTTGGGTAAAGTCGTCTGTATACATTCGATATCGAATAAAATTATTCAAATCTGACATATATCAGCGCCCGATCACGTGGTATGACGAAATAAAACGAATTCGCATTCATATGTATATGTTTTGGGATTAATATAGTTATATAGAGGCGTGTAGAATATAGATCTGGTGTAGGCGGATCGCACGATGAGAAAGTTTAGTTTACTTAACGTTGTCCTGCAAAAAAAAGAACCAAATTGTAAATCTAAACCATTCTTGAACCCCCTTGAACACACACAAAAAATTTCATCAACATCGGTCCAGCCGTTTAAGAGGAGTTCAGTGATATACACACGTACAGTAGAATTATATATTTATAAAGATAATAGCTACAGATTTTCTTTAATCCTATTATCATACAGAATCTTATAAATCTTATAAACATAACATTTGTCATAACTTTATCAAAAATACTATTTATACTGTCGATTGACCGCACTTGGTGGAATCTGGTACATAAATTGCACAAAAACACATAATATACTTTACAACTGTTACAATATTTTTTTCTAGAGTTTGTATTTGATACTAGTCTTTTGATGTCCGTATGAATATGAAGTGCGATATTTTTATGTGAATTAAAACTACATTTTGTATAAATCTCTGATGATGCCATAAAATAAAATTATAGCAGTGGAAAAGTATATGTTTATGTTTTTGTGCAATACTATCAAAAAAAGTGTTTAATAAAGGTTATGTCATAATAAAGTTCAAAAATGTTTATTCATTTCAACCTATTTTTATATACCTAGGTACCGTATTATAATATATATTCAGGGCCCTTTGAAGCTCGAAATAAATTTGCCTTTCACCCCGCGGACGGGATATGAAGAAAATTTGCCGCTTCTTGTCGGTGCAAATTGCTACATGTAATTATTTGTTATTTATATTTACATATTTTAGTCATGATTTTATGTTTGTACAGCGAGATTGGGTACCTTAATAAATTGTGTAGTAAATAGCTCATAACGTGTTGAAATTAGATTATGATTAATGTGAAGAGGCACATCACTAGGTGACGACCTAGTGATGTCTCTTCACATTGAAGTTATGGGCCGCTCTCTAAGTATATATATTTACCACGGCGAGTGTTCTGAAGAGCTCTTCAATCTGATCCCACCCTCTTCCTTCCGATCCCGAACAACGCGTGCCGGGCAGAGATGCCACTCCCACACAGTGGATAGCATGTTCGCGAGTACCGAACGTTTTAAACGTTCGTTTCTCTACCGAACGATAGTGGCCGGGAGTGCACGTGTTTCCTCCCACATATAATCCTCGGTTCTTTAAGCGGAGCGTGAAGAGGCATATCAGTAGGTCGTCAAGTTGAGGGCCACTCTCTATAGTATTGTGTACTATGAGAGTCGCCCACAATCACCAGACGTCGCCACAGCTTACCATCAAGCGGACGGCGTCAATTTGTCGACCTAAATATTAAAAGATAAAAAACTTTTGAACAATATGTACCTAACTACCTCAGATCAATCATCAATAGATTGATGGCGAGTGTCACCCGTTTTTTTCGTGGCGACTACTAAGTAGCTCGGATATAGGTTGCCCAGTTTATATTTTCCGTCCACTAGAGGCTCCACATTGCATTGAAACATGTCAAAAATAAGATCTCAGAACAATAACTATAAACAATAATTAGTTCCATTTTTTTGCCACACGCAAACTTAACGCGGCGTTGACGCGAGAAAAAAAATTCATCCCGACTGTAATTATAGGGGAGGTAGTCCAGAAAAAAAAATCATAATTCTATTGTAGCACTTTCTCGGAATCGGACAGACAGACATGACGGTAGTACAGAAGGGTTACGAGACTTTTACTACAGAACCCTAACAAAGTCGTTTCTGTTCCCTATGTATGCTTAGATCTTTCATTCATTCGTGCGCGCCGGGTCGAGCCGGTTGTTACCTAATAATCCGCTAAAGTTATTTCGCATCTTTGAGTGTGTGCGTGCATCTATCTATGAGTTTTTTGTATCTCGGATTTTGCACAGAGTAGTAGTGTATCCAGAGATTATGGCCAATAAATACAACACCGTTGGCGGCGCTAAGGACGGGCACCCCGGGGGATCCTTGGACCGCAGTGTGGAAGCATCTCTTCTGGATGTGGAATCGCCACCCTCCCACGTTACGTTCCGCAAGGGTACATCCAGTGGTAGTGACATGGATATCCGTGAGGAACTTAGGGAACAGTTTAAGGACTTTCAATGTAATATGACAGCGACGCTGGAGTACTGGTCTACTAAGCAGGATGAAAAGTTTTCACGTGTCCTCTCGGAGCTTGAAACGCTGAAAACGGCCGTCTCATTCATTAGCGACAAGTATGACGAGCTGTCAAAGAAATCGCGTGAACACAGCGATCGCGTTAAAGATCTCGAGGGGCAACAGCGAACAAGTGATCTACGCATAACTGCTTTGGAGTCCAAGCTGGAGACCTTTGAACAGAAATGACGCAGCTATAACATGGAAATTAGTAATTTGCCCGAAAAACGGGGTGAGAATCACCTGTACAATGACCTTGCACTTGGGTACACTAAGTTTTAGGTGATTAAGACAACAATATGAAGAGAGTCGGTTAAGGTCATCTTGTAAAAGAAGACAATCATCTAAAGTTAAACAATTCTTATAAATTTTGATATCGTCAGCATACATGAGTAAGCGTGAGTTGACGAAGCAGTGCCCTATATCGTTGATGAAGAGATTGAAGAGGAGAGGCCCAAGGATTGAGCCCTGAGGAACTCCTGAAGTAACGGTCGCAGACTCAGACTCATAGCCGTTCATTACAACTCGTTGAGTCCTGTTAAAAATGTAGGACATAAACCACCGTAGCAAGTTCCCACGGATGCCGTTAAATGCGATCTTGTCAAGGAGAAGTTTATGGTCCACCTTGTCAAAAGCCTTCTGAAAGCCTACAGCGTCTACCTGGACTCTGGCGTCCATATTCTCAAACAGAATAAATAATTCTTTACAATATAATATATACAAAAATAGTATAGACCGTACACTTGACTTGTTTATCTCAAATGTTGACTGTAACCCTTATAGCGTCACTGGACTAGTCCCCCCAGATAGTCCACACCCACCTTTCTATGAACTAACAACCTTAGAAACTCAGTTTGTGCCAATGACGCGAAACCGCCGCCCCAAACCAAACTTCTATAAAGCTGACTTCGACTTGATTAATAATAACTTACTTGAATTTGATTGGATCGAACTACTTGGTGGATTGTCTGCTGCAGTGGATACATTCTATAAAATCATATACGGTGTTATCAAGTCTCATGTGCCACTTAGTCGACCCCAGAATTCTAGAATTCTATACTATCCAGTCTGGTTCACACCAGCCCTCATCCGTATTTCTAAGTGTAAAGAACGAGCTTGGATAAAGTGGAAAAAATACAACAACATTTCTGATTACGAGACGTTCGCCACGTACCGAGAGCACTTTAAAACTGAGTCTAAAATATGTTTCCAGCTATACATGAGTTCTGTTGAGGATAGTATTCCCAGGAATATTAAACATTTCTGGACATACATCTCTAAAAGAAAGGGCAAATCGAATATCCCCGCTAGTATGTATCTCGACGGAGAACAGTAACTTGACCCCACAGATATTTGTAACATGTTCTCTAAGTACTTTACATCTGTCTATGAGGCGTCCTCTCTAGAACCCGAACTTTGGGAACCACCCTCAGCGTTTTTGCCACAGTCGTCTTGTTTTTCGAATATTACCCTCACGGCAGAGGTTATACTTAGGGAAATCAATAGAATGGACCTTAACAAGGAGCCTGGCCCAGACGGTATTCCTCCAATGTTTTTGAAAAAAACTTCGGAATGGCTTGTCACACCCCTATGTGTTATTTTTAATAAGTGCCTAGCTGACGGAGTTTTTCCTGTAGTCTGGAAACGTTCTTCTATAACGCCGGTACACAAAAGTGGTGATAAAAACGATGTACAAAACTACCGCCCCATTTCTATTCTGTCCGCCTTGTCGAAGCTTTTTGAAAGTCTTGTCCATAAAGAATTGTACCCTCATTTACACAACCTTATTATTCCTCAACAACACGGTTTTGTCAAGCGTCGCTCGACCACCACTAACCTCATGGTATTCACTAACTTCCTGTTTGAGAATATGGACGAAAGATACGACTCGCACAATGTTATCGTGACCAGGATGAGTAGCAATAACTCTACCGTAAAGCCACCTACTGGCTGGCAAATTATCCTCTCTCACTGTGACTATATCGCCTATACAAGGCTGAGAAACTTGTGACGTTCCTTGATAACGTTTAAAATACCTATTCAAATACTGTCGTGACCACAAGCGCCAGATGTCTTGAACCAGTCTCTGAGCATACTGCCACCTTCGAAGTGAGCTAATGTTTGACTTTTCAAAATCACACTCAGGCGGTGTCACAAGAGCTTCACCGATCAGGAAATGACCTGGTGTCAATACCGTAAAGTCTTCTTCACTATTTCCAGTGATTACAGACAAAGGTCTGGAATTTAGACATGCTTCAACCTGACTTAGTACCGTAGACATTTCTTCGAAAGTCAGTGTAGATGTACCAATGACTCTCTTTAAATGATACTTTACAGACTTTACTGCAGCTTCCCATAAGCCACCGAAATTGGGGGCCTGGGCTGGTATAAAGTGCCACTTACAATTGTTGGTTGCTAATGATTCAGCAATCTCCTGAACCATAGAACCTTGTTCATTTTTAAAAAGTTTCTGAAGTTCACTAGCTGCACCAGTGAAATTTGTTCCATTGTCGCTCCAAATCTCCGAACAATATCCTCTCCTTGAAACGAATCTTTTAAATGCTTGAAGAAAACCTTCAGTCGTAAGTTCTGTAACCACTTCCAGGTGAACGGCCTTAGTTACTAAGCATACAAATAAACAAATGTATCCCTTTTGGGATTTGTGTCCTCGACCTTTAGAAGTACGTATCTAAATCGGGCCCGCATAGTCAACACCACTTGATCTGAATGGTCGGGAAGGAGTTGTTCTTACAGCTGGTAACTGTCCCATTAGTTGCGTTTGTGTTTTTCCTGTGTGCCTGGTGCACGTAACACATCGCCGAAAAAACGCCTTGACAAGACGTGCCGATCCCAATATCCAATACTTGGACTGTAAATACCCGAGCATGAGTTGAGGACCACCATGAAGGGTTTGTAAATGTGCGTCCTGGACCAAAAGATTAGCCAAATATGACTCCTTTGCAATTAAAATTGGATGTTGTCGCGCTAGCGTCAAGGATGAAAGTGCGAGTCTTCCACCCACGCGTAACATTCCTTCGTTATCCAAGAACGGATTCAGACATCGCAAATTACTTGTCTTTGGTAAGTTTTTCTTCTCTTTTATAATGTACCATTCTTTATTAAAAGTGTCTTTTTGAGACTGTTTTATGTAAAATTTTAAAATAGAGTCTAATTCTTGACTGGTTAAAAATCCAATCTGACGGTCCGTTTGTTTCACTTTCAGATTAAAAATAAAACGTTTGCAATAAGCAAGAACCCGAAGCATTCTTGTAAGGGAAGAAAACCTTTTAAATATACAATCATCATCTGCAATAGCGACGTGAGTATTTTTCTTTGTAACTTCTTCTAATCTGTATCTATATTCTTTTGTTTCTCATAACTAATTATCTTTTCTTTCAGGAACTCCCTCAAATAACATTGTATTCTTAATCAAATCAGTTGGAGATTGTCCACGTGAGGCCACATCTGCTGGGTTGCACCTAGAAGAGACGTGTGACCAGTGATGAGAATCTAAATTCTGAATTATCTCCGATACACGATTGGCCACAAAGACCTTCCACCTACTGGGATGACTGTTCAACCAAGCCAGAACTATATTGGAGACTGTCCATGCATGTAAACATGATTTATCAATTTTCATTACAGATGCCACTTCCATCAATAAACGATTAAGTAGAACCGCTCCACACAGTTCCAGACGGGGAATGGAAACCTGTTTTACTGGGGCTACCTTTGTTTTTGCTGATACCAATGAAACATGAACATGACCCTCGGCATTAATAGCTCGGCTGTATACAACAGCACCATAGGCATCTTTGGACGCATCACAAAAGCCATGCAATTCCACAATATCCTTAGTTTGTATATGCAGCCAACGTGGTATACGCACATTGCTTAGCATCCTCAATTCTTCCTTGTAATGTTTCCATTCCATTAAAATGTGATCTGGTACACGAGCATACCAATCAATTCCTGCCAACCATAGTTTCTGAATTAGTATTTTTGAAATAATAATGCTCGGAGCCACCCACCCGACGGGATCATACAAACGACAAATTTCTGATATTATTTTTCTTTTAGTTATTGGACCTGGAGTATCAGGTATATCTATTTGGTAGTGGAAGGAGTCATCACTGCGATTCCAGGTAAGTCCAACTATTTTTATTATTTCATCGGTTTTTATTTTTAGATTTAATTCATTCCTTTCAGTATTCGTCATATCAGATTTTGCTTCGTATTCACTATCCTTCATTTTTTGCAGTAGTTCGTCATTATTGCTTGACCATTTTTGTAAACAGAATCCGCCTTTTGCAAGTAGTTCATTCATTTCTTTATATAAAATTATTCCTTCATTAACTGTTTCACAGCCTGCTAACAAATCATCCATATAAAACTGACTCAATACAGCCCTTTTGGCTGCTGGATAATGATCTCCTTCATCCTTGCTAACTTGCTGTAGCGCTTTAACAGCTAAGTATGGGGCAGATGCTACTCCAAAGGTAACACGTAGCATTCGGTAATGCTTAATTGCTTCATTTGGGCTGTCTCTCCATAATACTCTTTGCAGGTCAGTATTTTCTTTAGCAACCTTGACCTGTCTATACATCTTAACTATGTCAGCAGTTATGCAAATGCGTGCTACTCTCCAACACATAACTAAATGCTTCAACTCAGGCTGCAAGGTTGGACCCACCAACAAATTATCATTGAGAGACATATTATTAGTTCCTTTGCAAGACGGGTCGAAAACAGCTCGAACCTTTGTGGTTGGTTTATCATTACGCACCACTGCGTGATGTGGTAAGTATACAGCTCTTTCGTTATTAACTTCGTGCTCCGGTACCAGCTCCATGTGATTAAATAGAATATATTCATTCATAACTTCCGTATATTTTTCTTGCAGATTTCCAGTTTTAAGCCGTTTCTCCAATGACATCAATCTCTTCTCTGCAATCTGTAACGAATTATTTACTTCCAGATTTGAATTCTTCAGCGGTACTTTTACTATGTATCTGCCTTCCTCATCTCTTTGGCTAGTACTACTGAAATAACTTTCACAACGATTTTCGTCTTCTGTCAGAAATTTTTCCTTAGAGAAGGGAAGGTCATCTTCAAGCTCCCAGAACTTCTTTAGTAAATTATTGTTGTTTTCTACGATATGCAACACACTATAGTTATAGGTTACATCTTCATTGGAGTCAACAGCACCTGACAATACCCAGCCTAAAGAGGTATCTTGAGCAATCAGTAAGTTGTTTGGACCTCGTTTAAGTCCACCTCGGAGTATTTGAGCATAAATCTCTGCTCCCAATAACATGTCAACACGATTTGGTGTATGATAATTTGGGTCAGCTAAGACAATTCCCTGCAATTCCTTCCAGTCTACGTGTTTCACCATTCTACAAGGTAAAAGTGATGTGATAGATTTTATCACGTGTGCCTTTACCTTTATTACTACATCTGGATCTGTACGAGACATAATTTTGATGTTGACTATCGCCTTAGAAACAAGTGTCTTATCTCCCCCTACTCCTGTAATTTCAATGTTTGACGGATACTTTCTTTCCCCTAGTTGTTGGACTATCGCTTCGGTTATAAACGACGTTTGAGACCCTTGGTCCAACAATGCACGAATTGTATGACTTGTACCATCCCGAGATATTGAGTTTATTAATGCCGTTGCCAACAAAATCTGATTCGACCTTTTAGCAAAACACGACACCACTTGGCTCACTTCGTTTGAACTTGTTTCTTTATTTTGTATATCTTCCGTCGCAGTACTAGCGACGACATCCGATTTACCTGCATTTGAAGTGTGTAAAAGCACATGATGTTTGCCTTTACAAATATTACACCGAAAGTTTGATTTGCAATTTTTTGCTAAATGATTATTGTTTAAGCACGAGAAGCATATATTTTTTGTTTGCACAAATTGACGCCGTGCGTCTACAGACATTTCACGAAACGCGTTGCATGAATAAATTTTGTGTTCTCCATCACAAACCGAACATATAATCTTTGTAGTATGCATTGATTTTAGTTTAGAATTCCTAAAGTTGTTTATATTCTGAGTCTTACCACTAACTGTCTTTGGGTCCAGAAACTCGATTGCTCTAAATCGTTGTGTTAGAAAATCTTTAAATTGCTTATAACTAGGCAAATCTTCAGAAGGTATATTAGAGTTAACATGAAACTCCCACTGACGATGAGTTTCTGAATCCAACTTCAATGTCAATAAATATATTATAAGTATATCCCAACTCTGTACATTGACATTTAAGTTCGTCATTGTGGCTAGACAATCATCATTTGTATCGACAAGGTCCTTTAGACCACTGGCAGACTCCGCATTCAACTTACGTAAGCTCAACAATTTATGCAAGGATTGATGACATATGTATTTTCTATTATTATACCTTTCCTCGAGTAGCTGCCATGATCTTGTATAAATCTCTTTAGTTATAGAAACCTGGCTAATAAGTTGTTCAGCTTCTCCGGTTAAGTACCCTTTAAGATACAATAATTTTTGAACATTATCTAAACCATTGTTATCATGTACTGAGGAACGAAACAAATCTCTAAAAGTGTTCCATTCGGAATACTTTCCAGAGAAAGGTTGAATGCTCAATTTGGGTAGCCGTACCTGGGAACTACCTTGATGTGAACTGACTACCTTAGGTTCCTTAGTAAATTCATTTAACTTAAATTTTAGTTCACCCTTATACTCAACATAAGTTTCATCACATTTATCGTAAGTATCATTTTTAATGTAATCTGTCTCATTTAACTTAACAGGGTCATGATTTAACATAAGTTCCTTATGTCCTGACAGAAACTCAAACCATAATGCTTCTAGCGATTCTAACCTGCCTTCTATGTATTCCGCCGTCAATCTCTCTTAAGGAGACTTTTTAAAGTTAGTTTTAGCCTTAGTTATTCTTTTTAGAGTGTCATTTTGAAAATTTATTAACTTCTCCATTGTTGCTAAGAAGAACAAGGTACTTCACACAAACGAACGATAGCAAACACGTTACACTCTTATGTACTTAATAAACAATTTACATTAAATGAGACGAAAACATAGACTTAGAAAATTTCACAAAATTTTATGATAAAATTTTTCTAAGTGTTTGAACCTTACAATTCTGGGTAAAATCCGGCATGGATTCCCCGTTCCATTGTTTTCTATAAAACTATTCTAAGTCTACAGCTAATACTACTGAATCTAAATTATTGAGATAGAATAATTTGAACAAAGTTACAAAGAACACTTCTTTTTTAACAATTAATAAAAGTCAACAAAGTCTTTTTAAAACCACCAACACTTGTTTCTTGACAATTAATAAAACAAAGTACTTACAGTTTGTTCTTCACTTCACTCACTCTCAACACTGTCAAATACGCCGCGTACGGCGCGCAGTGTTGTATCTCGATGTATATTTGGCGGGACTCGGTAGACCATCCACCAGACAGCTGCAACTCCGTGCTGCGTCTATATCCACTTCCCAGTAGTCGCACAATACACTGATGCACTTGCACAAACTAGAACTCTTCACGACTACTGAACTCGATCGTGAGTCACCTGCTGCACGATCTTGTCTGCGTATCTCGACTGTGCCCACAGGAACAGTCAGAGGTAGTAGTTAGACTACGACCTCTTATTTGCGGTTGCAACAGCGATCCACTGTCCGCAAATTACTTAGACAAAAATAAGGTCCAGCCAAATATAAAATATCCGACACGGAGGACCAAATGTACAGGTACAACCTCGTCCAACGAGAGAGGTACCTATTTCTTGGGGCGTAGTGATCGTTATACGATAATGAAAACACCCGGGTAATCGATACAAAGATCAGAAAACAGTTTATTTAATATTAAGGTCTGGCTCATATGAATTCCTTCGAAAATCCTAACATCGACATTTAATATTACCAGTGGCGCCATCTCTTATAACAATGATGTACCATTTACTTATACAGTCATCACTTACACAAAAAAACAGAACGTCCTAACTCATAGCTACGTACTACAGGATACAGTTTTGCAAAGAGTTGATATCATTCGGGACCTAGGTGTCACTATTGATTGTAAACTACATTTTGACCTCCATGTAGACAATATAGTGAGTAAGGCTTTTCAACTGTACGGATTTGTTATGAGATCTTCTAAAGACTTTAAGCGCCCTTCTACGTTATTATTTTTATTTAAAACTCTAGTTAGATCTCAATTAGATTACGCTGTCCCAACATGGGACCCTATTTATGATAAATACGTACTGAGACTGGAGACGGTTCAAAAAAAGTTCCTCGGGAGCCTTCATTACAAGTTTCACCACTCGAAATGTTCGTACTCAGATCTACTTCAAGAGTATAACTTGCTAAGCCTGGAGTCTCGACGCAAATTCCTTATGTGTATGACGTTATATGGTATTTGTAACAATAGGTTTGATTGTAGCGATATAACGAATCAATTGTGTTATGTGGTCCCTCGTAACGGATTGGTGAGGGAGGCGCGCGCTCCCCGGCTGTTCTACACTCCCAGGTGTAGAACGAATGCCGGGGTGCGCGCTCCTCTCCGCCACATCCTTGAAACGTATAACGCACACCTCGCGGATACTGATATTTTTGGGCAATCATATTCCAAATTTAGAATTGCAGCACTTAAGACACTCGAAATCTCAAACCCAGAATAAATATTATAAAGATCGATATTAGCGGTACCCAACTTAGCTTACTTACATGCACGTTTCTTTAAACTACTTCTATTATTCCGAATTACTTCGTGGACATTGGTGTGGGTTACACGTTCACTCAATTTATGTATCTAGTACATAGGTTACTGGTAAAATATAATGTGTAACTGTTTAATGTTCCTTAAATAAATAAATAAATCTTTAAAACTATGCAACGGATTTTGAGGTTTTCACCAATGGATAGAGTGGTTTTCAAGGAAGGTTTTTGTGTACTTATACGATTATATTGTCAAGCGGGCGAATCTGCGGACGTCCGCTTACAAATAAAATGGCAAAACCAAGACAACACTAGGGTTATCGACAACCCGGGTGCCACTGGAAACACCTTCTGCGTGTGTACCAGAGACGCCTGGCAAAGGACGTAAGAGCGGCTGCGGCCTTGGGCCGCGGAATTAAAAAAAAAGGCTTATCGACAAAACATTTAAACTAGGTATTTATTTCAAAATACATTTATTCTCAAATTCAATTTCATCACAGTAAGAGAATTGGAATGAAATTAGTTTTGCACTGAAAACGACGAATTTTTCATTTATGTTCCATTTTATTATAGGCTTATATGATTAAGATACATTTCTGCGAGCTATGTAATCGAGCTTAACCTATTTATTTCAAGTATCAGATAAATTAGTTATGATTGCAATCGAGCGATTAATAGTTCAGTACGCGTCATGTTTACTTATGTACCACGCATGTAGACTACATCATAGACATTCATCAATGCATGTACCGTATAGCATTATACTCGTAGCAAGCGCTCAAACGGATGAAGTACTACATCCAAACATCATTAAAACTCTATAAGTGGAAGTATAAGTAGAGGGACTCGTGGTCTATATACTAGTGGTTCTGTGAACCGTAGACTTCGGGAGCGGCTTTGTTTAGAAAATTTCTTCTTCAATTTTCTTTATTACTCTTTGATTTGTCATCCAATCCAAAAATATAATTCAAATGTTATTCATTGTAAGCAAGGAGTGTGTGTGTAAAGTTTCATGCAAATCGGTTGATAAATACGGCCTCAAACATGATCTGGCAGAACCCGTAGATGTAGAGGCAGACGAAAGAAATTCTCCCCAGTCTGCAAGTTGAAACGGAGACTTCGGTCGCTTCGCTCCCTCAGTCAATAATGTTAAGCAACATCTAGTCAGGTCCGTAGGATGTATGACCATTTCTTAAGACATTGAGACCCCTCCGTGCCTCGGAGAGGAACTTAAGCCGTTGGTCTCGGTTGTCGTACAAACATCTATGGCAGTAGTTAGGGGTAGTTGGCGCCCTAAAACAAAAATCCGACCCGTCTAACTACAGAACTTCGATATCACCCATGGGTTGTGGAGGTGAAGTTCAGCCAAATCGGAGTTAGACTGGAAAGCCAATCCAAATGCGTTGGGAAAAGGCTCGGTGGATGATACATGGGGCACACTAAAAGTTTTGCACTTCTAGCTAATCGGAACTATTTGAATTTAAAATGTTATATTTTTTAAAATGTTGCAACCTTCTTAGTAATAAAAAAAAAAACAATTGGCGGGAAATCATTTGTCAATTGTTTTTTATCACACACCAAAGTTCTACGTATGCAACGAAAATGGAATTAAGTCGAAAAGATTTTAGAGCGATAATTTTTTATGATTTTAAAAGTTCTCTCTCTCCGCAAGACTGTGCCGCTCGTTTTCAAAATGCTTTTGGGAGAGAAGCACCTTGTTTGATCAACGTGAGGCGATGATTTGCTGAATTTGAGAGAGGTCTAGTTTCTTTACATGACGAATTTCGTGAAGAGCGGCCCTCAACTGCCGTCAACGAAAATAATGTGGCTACTGTTAAGCGGTTAATTGAAGAAAACCCGCGGATTACCTACGAGACAATTTGAGGACTATTGGGGATTGGTATGAGTCAAATCCAGAAAATTTTACACGAAGAATTGAAAGTTTGCAAACTTTGTTGTCGTTGGATCCCTCATGAACTGGCTCGCGTGGAATGGTGCTCACAGATGCTACTGAAGTACGGCATTCTAATGCTGTTTATGACATTATCACAGTAGACGAAACGTGTATTTATTGTTTTGAACCCGAAAAAAAACAGCAATCTTGTGAATGGGTGTTTGAAAATGTAAACAAGCCAACAAAAGTGAGGCAGGCGAGAAACGTTGATAAAAAAATTATCGCGTTTTTTTTCTCAGCTACGGGTCCCATCTGTAGAATTCCACTTGAAGATCAAAAGAGTGTTAATGCCGAGTGGTATTCTACCATATGTTTACTCAGGTTGTTACAAAAAGTTTGCGAAAGACGACCCAAAAGCCGCGTTCTCCTACATCATGACAACGCTTCTTTACACACGGCCAACAAAACAAAGTCATTTTTAGCTTCCGAAAAAGTACAACTAGTCACCCATCCTGCGCATAGCCCCGACCTAGCACCCTGTAATTTCTGTATTTTCCCCAAAATCAAAGATTTGATGTGAGGTTTCACTTTTACCAACTCCGAAGAAGCAGTGATAGCGTTCAATCAGCACGTAGAAAACATGCCTTCAGATCTGTGGTCCTCCTGTTTTAAAAAATGGTTCGATCGCATGAAAATATGTTTAAAAAGTAAACGAGATTATTTTGTAAAGCAATAAACATAATACTTTGGTTTTAACATGTTGTTTTTTTAAGTTACGCAAAACTTATAGTGTGACCTACGTATTAAAGTGGAAGTAGTGTAACCGTTTATAAAAAAATATTTTGAAATTTTAAGTTGGCATTGGCATGGCATTTTAATGGGCATGTTCTAGGTAAGATTTAAAAAGATCGAATGGCGGGAAAATTATTTACCGTCAAGCTAAACCACGCGGGCAGAACTGCGAGTAATTGGGTAAAAACGAAGAAATTTATACCTTAGATAAGACACGTAATTAGTAGAACTGTCATAAATGTCATCTATTTAAAATCGTGTGTAGTCATAAAATAATGGAACAAACATTGGTCAATGAGCCATGAATATACAAACTACGTAATTAGTGCCTGGCCGCTTGCCAAATGGTACTAAGCTAGTTGTTGACCTTAATTGAAAAGGGTTCCTTAGTCTCGTTAAAGGCACTAAACCGTGCGACAGATCGAGGGGTTACAGTTACTCTAACCCGGTTTTTTGGATATATACGAGTAAAAAACCGGCTTCAAATACTGGAATTGGACCAAATAATTGTCGGAATGGGACCAAATTAAAATCGGACAATGCGGGAAGCAGTAGCTTTCAATTAAAGAAAAAGTTTTAAAATCGGTTCACTCAGTCAAAGATATACATGCATTTTAAATATTTATATATTTTTTGGACATTTTTCACACACAGTCATCTAGCCCAAACTAAGCTATAAGCTTGTGCTATGGGATCTAGACAACTGATAAACATACTTGTATATTTCTAAATACATACATAATATACATAGAAAACAACCAAACTCCGAAACAAACATATGTGGATCACACAAATATTTGATTCGACCCGGGGATCGAACCCGAGACTCCGGAGTCGTCAGCCCATACACCACCGACCACGCCACCGAAGCAGTTAAATGTCCATGCATATAGTATGCATGATAGTCTGTCTAACTGAATGTGCTCTGTATTAATCTCTTTAATATTTTTCTTGTATGTATTGCAGTTACTCCTCGATTTGGGGATCCGAGGCACGGAGGGGCGCGTGGTCTAGTGATAACCGACAATGTTAACACATTGCAAAGGTTAAGCAACATCGACTCAGGCCGGTCTTAGGATGGGTGACCATTTCTTAAGACATTGAGACCCCTCTGTGCCTCGGAGAGCACGTTAAGCGGTCGGCCCCGGTTGTCATACTAACATCTATGGCAGTCGTTAGGGGTAGTTGGAGCCCTAAATCAAAAATCCGACCGGTCTAACTACAGAACTTCGATATCGCCCATGGGTTGTGAAGGTCAGATGGCAGTTGCTTCACGGAAAATGTCGAAGTTCAGCCGAATCGCAGTTAGACTGGAAAGCCTTTTCCCAACTGAGTTGGGAAAAGGCTCGGTGAATGATGATGACTCCTCGATTTGGGGATGTAATACGATTTTTGTTAAGACGACGGGTTTCTGAAAGCTTTTTTTATGAAAATGCCATTAAATCCAAGCGATTTCTATTTTATTAACATGTTCGAGTAAGTACTTGTGGTACGTTACATTTATCCTCTTTTAGTAATTATTCTCGCTATCCGCGTCGGGCAGAGACGGAGCCATGCGCGGAGGGACGTGCTCCTCCGCGCTCGTCGGAAACAGGGAGCCCATGACCCGCTCCAGCTGCTGTGGCTGGAGACTCTGGGTCAGTGTGGGCGCCCTAGGTCGGAGTTTCTCCCTGACCTTTAGGTACAGGCGCCCCCATGGGTTCTGCTGCAGGGTCTCCAGGAGCTCCTCGCGGGCCGCCGTCTTGGCCCGCTTTATCGTCTCCTGGAGATTACCTTTAGCCTCCCTGTATGCCTGAAAAAGCTCCGCCTCTCGGGCTGCCGCGTCGTCTGGGCGGCGACGCCTCCGGCGAAACCTGGTGTACCGGCGGCGGGCGGAGATGCATGCTGCGCGCAACTCTGCAATCTCCGGCGACCACCAGTACACCTTCTTCCTGGCCGGTCTGGGTGTAACCCTAGGCATCGCCGCATCACAGATTTGCGAAATGGCTCTCCTGAACCACTCCGCCTCGGCATCCACATCAGCAGGCCGGTCCGGCGCCGGAATCCAGGCCTGCACGATGGATGCCTCCAGGAGAGCCTCCCGATCAAGAAGGTGAAGTGCCCAACGCGGATCCGGGGGATTTGCCGGCTGTGGGAGGTCAGGTGGGGGGACGACATCGAAACGGATGTACCGATGATCCGAGTGCGTCTCCTCACCCTCCTCCACGCGCCAGCCTGTAATACGGCGGGCGAGGTCAGGGGATGCGAACGTTACGTCCACGATCGATTCGTGGAGATTCGACTCAAGAAGCTTCCCCTTGTCCCTGGTTTCCCGGGAGCCCCACGCCTCGTTCCAGGCGTTGAAGTCTCCCAGGAGCAGGACAGGGCGAGGACGGCACGCAGCGAAGACGACGTCGAGCTCAGTGAGCCATAGCTCAAACTGAGACTCGTAAATGTTCGGCGAGATGTAGGTGGCCACGACTGCCAACCCATCATAGTCCGCCGCAACACACCCGCAGCCCCTTGCAATGATCGCAAGGCGCGAGTTGTCTGCGGCGGACCCCCCAAAGATACAACAGGCCGAGCCGTCCTCGTCCACCGGGCTTCCCGGGTGGACGTAGTACGGCTCGGCGACCACGGCCAAGTTTATGGACCACTGCCGAATGCTCTGGTACAGAAGATCCTGAGCAGCACGGCAGTGGTTCAAATTCACTTGCAGGATACGGATACGGGCGTCAGACATTAATTGACGTCCATAACCGCATCCCGCCGCGAAACAACTGGCCGCGCAAGGGCGGCACCCCCACCGCTCTCAGCGGACGGACGAGGTTTTGGCCTCGAGGCGGCGCAGGTTGTGCTGCCGACCCGGTGATCCGCGGTCTTGCCCTCCGCCTCGCATCTAAAGCAGCGAGGCGGGGCGTCACAGGCACTTGCCTTGTGACCGGGCCGGCTGCAGCGGAAGCACCGATCGCCCACGGTGACTTCCGCTGTACACTGCACTCCGACGTGCCCCACCACCATGCACCGGAAACATCTGGTTTCCCGGGCACGAAGGAGGTGCACCTGCGCCTTTAGGAAGCCCCCTACGAGGAGGCTTCGTCCGTCCGCCACTTTCAGTGCCGCCGCGACGGGGCACTGGACGACTGTCATCCCGTGACCAGTGGAGCCGAAGGAGATATCTCCAGCCTTCACCTGGTCACGGGGGCAGCCGCCCGCCTCCACGACAGCGGAGACAACTTCCTCCGTCGTGGCCGCGTCATCCAGACCCGTGATGCGCAATGCGGCGCATTTCGTGGGTCTGGTAACGCGGACGGCTTCTTCGTCCAGCGCGACCCTAAGCTGAGCCGCTAGGGCGTCAGCTTTAGGGCCGCTGGAGGCGCCGGAGACCTCGAGGAGGCGAGCCCCGGTGCGTGTCTTCTTGCACCGGAGCCCCCACTGTATATCGAGGGCCGAGAGGTTGACTGAGGACTTCACGGTACTCAGTACGTCGGCGTACCCCACCCCTTTCTCCACACCTACCGTCGTCACCGTCAGGACGACGGCGGTGGAGCGAGGAGGGCGGGGCCTCTTCGGCGCCTTCGCCGCGGCGGCTTTGGCCGCTTTCTTGGCAGCCTTCCTCTCTTCCTCTTCTTGGCTCCCACTACTTCCCATCCCTCCCGTCTGGAGGGATGTAAGGAAGCAACGGGAGCGACGTTAGAGGAAGACGAGGCGGCAGGGGTGCCACTCTAATTACCGCGCCCCTTGGCCTTCCGCGCCTGGGCCGCGGTCTCGGCCGGCATCCGGTTCGCTGTAGCGGACGGGGGCGGAGCGGGGCGGCGGACAGCGGGTGTGCCGTTTGGACCCGGAGCGGGAGCACCGCCAACAGCGGCCGTTTATGAAAACGTGGGACGCGCTAGTGGACGGCGGTACGCCCGGTCCTCTAGGACCGCGAGGCGCCTCTCGATCGCCGTCAGGACCTGCACCGTAGTCGGTACAGGCTTTCGCGGCGAGCCGGGCGCCATGTTGGGTGCGGTCTTAGGCGCCGTCTTCGGCGCTGGTCCAGCCGTCAGAGGAGGAGGCGGCATGGGACCTGGAGGTGCCTTGACCGCTTTGGTCAACTCAGCGACCTCCCGACGGAGATCTTCCATCTCCTTTCGGGAGGCAGTGAGCTCCACCTCCAGGCTCGCAACCTGCTTGCGGAGCTTTGCCTCCTCCTTTGTGACGCTCCGCTCGAGGAGCTTGTCGAGGGAGGATTGGGCTTCATCCACCAGTGAAGCCACAATCTTCTTCCTCCCCGACTTGTTTTTACTCCCCCGCATGGCCGCGTTTATGCGGGAGAGAATACTCATTATCTCCCGCGCGGGCGGCACACCGATATCCCTGCGACTGCGCAGGGACGGCACAGATGACGGGGGTGGTGTTGGCAGGCGCTTTCTGTAGGCGTCGAGACGCGTGCGCACCGTCTTCACCGGCACCTCCTCCTCCGAATCGCTGGAGAGGAGAGACCCCCACCCAGAGCAACTAGTGCTCCGGTCGCGCGGCGGCCCCCGCATCTCGAGGGTCCTCTTCTTCGAAGAAGGGCCCTTACCCCTCACACTACTGGGAGCTGACCCATCGTCAGTCCCAGCAGCAACATTTCCTTGGGGCGTCGACGTCGCGCTGCAACTAGGCGGCGCGACGCGAGCCCCCAAATCGATAGACATAATCAAGTTCCGGGAATAATGCAGTAAGTCGTCGGCTGAGACTGCCCGGGGAAGGGCAGTGTCAGGACCGGGGGTCTCTTCAGGCTTATTCATAATAAGCAGTTTCTCTCTGTGTTGGCCACTCAAGTTCTCGATGTCGACGTTCGGTCACCCAACTTGCCACTGCGTTACCGTGGTCAAGTTGGGGTCCAGGGCGGACGGCGAGGACGTAGTCTAATCTCTTGGGACCCCGCCCCCGGTCTAGTAATTTGCATTTTATATTTAATTTCCAAATATTACTCGTATACCTTATAATTACAATGACTTTTAATCACGCGTGTGTTAGTATTTAACTATAATTAAGTACATACTTGAGATCCTTAGCCTTAGAAAATGAATTGTGTATTGTTTTTTTTTATTGACACTTAGTGGTTGCCACGACTACGTTCCAGTCTTCGAAAGTTACTGGGTAGTTTAGCTGTCTGCCTGACTGTAACTTTGGGGACTTGTAGGTGACTTACATATGACGACAACTTACTAATTCTTTACATGTTGCCTTAAGCTTAGTTTATCTGTAAGAACCACAAGAAAATTTAAGAAAGTCCATTCATTATAATAGCTTAGGTAATAGATTAGCGTGAAGGTTAGAAGTAACAGGCTCTTAGCTCCACGGCCACCCTATCTTTAATTGCCAGGCGTTCTGATACGCCCTTGTAAGGATAACTCAGTACCTACTTTTAACCTTGGCAAACCATCTGAGATTTGATGGGATTAATTTTCCGTCTCGGTTGACCGGCACCGGGCACTTTTACTATCTAGCGTCCGGATCTCACCCGCAATACGTGTCGATGTCAACGTCAAATCAGGTCGCAACTAGCCCCGTTACTATAGCAACCGGCGTGCAGGCTTCCCGCGCGATTTGAAGCGCATTTCTGTATTGTATGAAATTTGTCATTGACGGGCGAGATCTCTGGTGAAAAATGCCTGACAGAAAAAAGCGCTCTTACCATTAACACTCGCTTCATAAATCTCTGGCAGTATCAGTGAAAATTTGGAATATTATGTTCCCTTTATAATTTACATTCGTATATATATAAAACACGTAAATGTACCTACATACTTTATTGTGAAAAGCTTATACTAGAAGAGCAAAGACTGGACGTTTAGGTTTATTTATCTTTACATATTTACATAGGCACTTAACTTTATTGCTAAGTAGAATGGTGGATTAAACTTTGAAGGAAGATTGCTTTTTATTAAATTGGTAACATTTTATAATAGTATTAGTGGGTGCTCGCAACTTCACCCGTTTAAAAAAAATACACAAAAACCTTACTCAAGAACCACTCTATCCATTGGTGAAAACTGGATCAAAATCTGTTGCGTAGTTTTAAAGATCTAAGCATACACAGGGAACGGATTTTATGATGATTACTTACATCGAAACAATGCGTAGTTAGATTTTAACTAGCTGGCTAGGTGGGTAGACAGATCATAGTCGCCTTTTCGCCTTCTCAAAATATTATCAGTTACGCAATACATAGATGAAACAATAGCTTCTCGCCATAACTCCTATCACCTTAATCTGATAATTCCGGACCCTGCCATTGTACGATATTTACTGCAGATACTTGACAACAATGTACCCAAGTTAATTGGTTTAAAATTTACTGGAGAACTTGTTATGTTGGGACAATATCTAAGCCATATTTGCTCCTCGACGTTTCAATAGGATTGCAGCAGCCACAACATCAAAGAGCATTAAAATATCGTATTTTTTTAAGGTTTCCTAGAAAAAGTTTCGAAACCCTTATAGTTTCGTCATGTCTGTCCGTCCGTCTGTCGTCGGCTTTCCTCCTAAACGGTGAGTGCTAGAATCTTGAAACGTTACATGCATGTGTAGTTCTTTGACAAAATGCTATAGTAAAATTATGAAAAATATATTTTTTTGGGGTATCTCCCGTACACGTAACCAAAATTTGTATTTTTTTTCTTGCGTCAACCCTGGAGTGTGGGATATCATTTGATAGGTCTTTTAAAATCATCGAGAGGTTGCTAGAGCGATTTTTTTTATTTAAATACTCGTTTGCGAGATATTCAACTTTATAGTTCATTTTTTTGGTAAAACAGAGCGTCCCCCCCTTTAAAATCTAAACAGCTGGCTCGAAAAATCTCGCAAACCCACAATTTGCCATTACGTGGGACTAAAAATACTGGCAAATTGTGGCTGTGTAATGCACCTTTGCCTACCCCGTCGGGGATATAGTTGTGTTATGTGTGTGTATTTATATGATAGTCACGCCTGCTTCCAGGTTGGGATAAGCAGTATATTAGGCGCAAAGATATCCTATAAAATAGGGAGTGCTCCTATTGCCGTTTATTTCTTTGGTCTCGAAGATAGATAAATTTATTAACAAAATGTTTAAGCTAACAAAGTCTAAATAATTTTCATGAATTTTGTCCATAAACGAACCGTGACCGCATTGTTAAATTACTACTGTACCTAGCTATTTTACAGAGAAATTGTAGAGGTCGGTCTAGTAATTTGCATTTTATATTTAATTTCCTAATATTACTCGTATACCTTATAATTACAATGACTTTTAATCACGCGTGTATTTAACTATAATTAAGTACATACTTGAGATCCTTAGCCTTAGAAAATGAATTGTGTTTTGTTTTATTTTTGTTGACACTTAGTGGTTGCCACGACTAAGTTCCAGTCTTCGAAAGTTAATGGGTAGTTTAGCTGTCACCCTGTCTGTAACTTCTACACTTTCACGCCTAAACTACTATAGCAATTTAAATGAAATCTGGTAAAGAGCTAGTCTAGAGAATGAAAAAGGACCAAAAATATGCTAACTTTTATCATGGTACTGCTTTACCGTGGGAATTGTGAACGAGAAAACTTTTAATTAACGCAGGCGAAGGTAGCAGCAAGTAGGGGACTTGTAGGTGACTTATATATGACGACAACTTACTTATAATTTATGTTTTGCTATACTATGTCGATTAAAGTAGGTCTTTACATGTTGTCTTAAGCTTAGTTTATCTGTAAGAACAACAAGAAAATTTAAGAAAGTCCATTCATTATAATAGCTTAGGTAAGAGATTAGCGTGAAGGTTAGAAGTAACAGGCTTTTAGCTCCACGGCCACCCTATCTTTAATTGCCAGGCGTTCTGGATACGCCCTTGTAAGGATAACTCAGTACCTACTTTTAACCTTGGCAAACCATCTGAGATTTGATGGTTAAATTTTGCGTCTCGGTTGACCTTTAGGGCACTTTTCCCATCTAGCGTCTGGATCTCACCCGCAATACGTGTCGATGTCAACGTCAAATTAGTTCGCAACTAGCCCCGTTACTATAGCAACCGGCGTGCAGGCTGCCCGCGCGATATGAAGCGCATTTCTGTATTGTATGAAATTTGTCATTGACGGGCGAGATCTCTGGTGATAATGCCTGACAGAAAAAAGCGCTCTTACCATTAACACTCGCTTCAGTAGTGGCAGTATTAGTGAAAATTTGGAATATTATGTTCCCTTTATAATTTACATTCGTATATATATAAAACACGTAAATGTACCTACATACTTTATTGTGAAAAGCTTATACTAGAAGAGCAAAGACTAGACGTTTAGGCTTATTTATCTTTACATATTTACATAGGCTCTTAACTTTATTGCTAAGTAGAATGGTGGATTAAACTTTGAAGGAAGATTGCTTTTTATTAAATTGGTAACATTTTATAATAGTATTAGTGGGCGCTCGCAACTTCACCCGTTAAAAAAAAAATACACAAAAACCTTACTCAAGAACCACTCTATCCATTGGTGAAAACTGGATCAAAATCCGTTGCGTAGTTTTAAAGATCTAAGCATACACAGGGAACGGATTTTATTTATTTATTTATGTACACACAAGAAGGAAGAGCGAGATAAGAACAGTAGGATAGAGTTTTAGTACAAAGGCACCACTTATTTCTAAGAAATCTCTTCCAGTAGGCCAGGGAAGGAGATGCTTAGTTGAAGAAAAGTATTAAGTGTGCGTAGGTTGATGAGCTTACTTTGAAATACAATACATACTGACCTATATATACATAACGCTTATATACCATACATAAATCCATATACACATATAAAAAATCTACTTAATTAATTACTACATACACATTACACATTATATTAAACAAGTATATATATATAAATATACATATAAATATACATAAAAAGATAAAGATAGTCACGACAGAGAGGAGAGATAGTGTTCTTTCACTTTCCTCTTAAAGGTGAAGATGGTGTTGCAGCGCTGTATGTTCGGCGGGAGCGAGTTCCACAGCCTGACCGCATGAACAGTGAAGGAGTAGGAGTAGAAGTCGGATTTGTGAGAGGGACAGGATAGGCGGTATTGGAGATGTGACCTACACGGGGCATCAGGTGCGTTAACGTAAGAGAAACGCTCCCGTAGATAGGACGGATAGGAAGGGTTGTGTAGGATGTTATATAGCAGAGACAATATCCGAGCATTTCTCCGAAGTCGGATTGGGTGCCACTTGAGTTCTTTGCGGAATTGTGAGATATGATCATACTTGCGTAAGTTGAAGATAAAACGAATACACAGATTTTGCAAACGCTCAAGTTTATTAAGAAGCTTCTCGGTGGCATCCAGGTAGCAGGCATCCGCATACTCCAAGATGGGCTGGATCAACGTCTGCGCAATGGAGATCTTTATGTTCAAGGGCAAGGAGCTTTGAAGACATTTAAGGGTGTGGAAAGTATAGTGGACCTTCTTACTCAATTCGCCGACATGAGCGTTCCACGACAAATTGCAGTCGATGACAACACCAAGATTTTTCGCGCTATCAGTATAGGGGATCGCGGAGTTATCCAGGACAATCGGCGGAAATGTCGCCGTGTCCAACGCACCTCGAATCTGTCTACTGCCAATGATCATCGCTTTAGACTTATTGGGATTAATAAGAAGACCACACGAACTGGCCCACTCACTAATAGCCTTGACATCACTGTTTATGGCGGCAATAGCAGTTCTATACTCGTTTAAAGTGAAATGGCGATATAGCTGCAAGTCATCTGCATAGAGATGGAAGTTAGAGGAGATAACTCGGATAGCAGAGTTGATGAAAATGGAAAATAGTAAAGGAGGAAGTACGCCACCTTGAGGGACACCGGCACTGAGGTCACACCACTCTGAGTACAATTAATTGTGGCGAACGGACTGCGAGGGTCCCTGAAGATATGAGTCAAACCAGGCCACAGACTCCGGGGTGAAATTGAGGGATTTTAGAATTCCGAGCAGGACGTCGAAGTCCACGGAGTTGAAGGCACTACTGAAATCCAGTAGTACCAGAACCGTAAGCGACCTACTCTCCATGGCCCAACGAATATCATCCGTGACCTTTAAGAGAGCCGTCACTGTACTGTGGCCCGATCGAAATCCAGATTGAAATGGACTGAGGAGATTATTCTGCGATAGGTGACCAGAAAGCTGTCTATGAACGATATGCTCCAGGACTTTGGATAGGAAAGGGAGAATTGAGATAGGTCGGAACTGGGATAATAAGGTGGGATTCGAAGTTTTAGGAAGTGGTATAATGAGTGCTTGTTTCCAAGCCGTAGGAAAGACACCCGCGTACAGAGAAAAGTTAAATATATGGGTGAGGACAGGGATAATCGCAGGAAGGATCGGAGTAAACATCTTTGAGCATAATTGGTCGTTACCTATCGCAGAAGAAGTAATATCAAGAAGAGATTTCCTTACCTCGTCTTCACATACTGTGACCAGTTCAAACGAGGGACATGATGGACTCGGCATCTGGGAAAGATTGAACAGGGTGCGTGCCTTAATAAGTGGGTCAAGTGTAACTGGAGGTTGTGAGAAATGCTTGTTAAGGGCACCCAAATCAATGTCAATGCAATCTACAGAAGGAGATTTGCCGATACCATTAGCTTTAAGAAATTTCCAAATCACGGAGGAATCACGGGTATCTAAGGATTTATGGAAATGGCGACGCTTTGCATCACGACACAGACGATTGCAGCGATTACGTAAAGCCCTGAAGCGCTCGAAATTTTCTTCGGTGGGACTACGCTTAAGTCTCAGTTTGGCCTTGTCTCTGGCGGCCATGGCTTCCCTAATATCGACACCAATCCAGGGAGCAGGGACGTGCTTATGCCGTATACGACGTCTAGGTGCATGACGATCGTATAGACCAGTCAATATCTCATTGAACTTCCCCACCTTATCATCAATAGAAACACTACCAAAGACAGGACTCCAGTCAATATGCCCAGCATCACACCTCAAAGCCTCCAAGTCCATGCCCCCAAAATTCCGAAGCATCGAGAACGGTATTTTGCGCTTAGGAGGTCGAATAGAGAGAGAAAATTTTATGATGATTACTTACATCGAAACAATGCGAAGTTAGATTTTAACTAGCTGGCTAGGTGGGTAGACAGATCATAGTCGCCTTTTCGCCTTCTATCTCAAAATATTATCAGTTACGCAATACATAGATGAAACAATAGCTTCTCGCCATAACTCCTATCACCTTAATCTGATAATTCCGGACCGTGCCATTGTACGATATTTACTGCAGATACTTGACAACAATCTACCCAAGTTAATTGGTTTAAAATTTACTGGAGAACTTGTTATGTTGGGACAATATCTAAGCCATATTTGCTCCTCGACGTTTCAGTAGGATTGCAGCAGTCACAACATCAAAGAGCATTAAAATATCGTATTTTTTTAAGGTTTCCTAGAAAATGTTTCGAAGCCCTTATAGTTTCGTCATGTCCGTCCGTCCGTCTGTCGTCGGCTTTCCTCCTAAACGGTGAGTGCTAGAATCTTGAAACGTTACATGCATGTGTAGTTCTTTGACAAAGTGCTATAGTAAAATTATGAAAAATATTTTTTTTGGGGTACCTCCCGTACACGTAACCAGAATTTGTATTTTTTTTCTTGAGGGTGCTAGAGCGATTTTTTTAATTTAAATACTCGTTTGCGAGATATTCAACTTTATAGTTCATTTTTTTGGTAAAACAGAGCGTCCCCCCCTTTAAAATCTAAACGGCTAGCTCGAAAAATCTGAAAATATTTGTGATGGTAAGCCATGTAATGAACTTAATAGGAAAACTATAACGGATCCGATAACTCTGTTAGTTCAGGAGTTATAGAGGTTGGAGTTATTGTGTTTGACTACGGAACCCTATTCTATGCGTGGCCCGACACGCACTTGGCCGGTTTTAATATTAGCACAGAATAGGAAATATTATTACGTATATTAGCTGTAGCAAAAAATCCACGATATTCACTATAACTGTTATTTAAACAGCCTAGCTATTAATATTGCCCACTATTACGTGGGATCAAAATAACTTTTGGCAAAGTGTGGCTGTGTACCTAATGCACTTCTGCCTACCCCTGCCAATAAGTAAATAAATATTAATAGCCTACCAACAGTGGGTATCTATTGTAGGTAAACCACTAATGTAATTATTGTTCACTCACTCGTTAATGAGGAGTAATGTCAACTGTGCAGATGACAGATTGACACGATCTACAATATTGATCTACAATTCACTTAAGAGCTTCTAGGTAGGTACATATACAACATATATTTATATCATTACCTATTTAAGCATGATGATTATAATGTACACACACACACATATCATGCCTATATCCCGAAGGATTGGCAGAGGAGCATTACAAACCCACAATTTGCCAATATTTTTAGTCCCACGTAATAGGGGGCAAGTCTATTGCCGTCACCGGGCAAATTTATAATGGGTTATGTCCAAAATTGCCGAATGAATTTAATAAAAAGTAGCAGCAAACCCGTTGATGTTGATGAAAGGCAACAAAATCTAACGTGCCAGTCGTTAAGGCACAGCCAAATAAAGTCCTGGGTGTTTCGGACTATACAGGGTTATTTCTAATTAACTAACATCCTCGCAGGGGTAGATAGCTGACATCATAAGTAACAACGTTTGTTCTACGACTTTTAATAAAACTGAATACATTACTTAATAATGAGTTTTCCGGTTTGCCAGTAAAAAAAAGCTTTGTCCCACGTACATATAGGGTGCAAATCAAATCAAATTATTTTTATTCAAAATAGGAGCAGTTAATACATACTTTTTGAATGTCAAGAAATCCGCCCATTCTATTATCACTCACCGAGAAGAAGGGCAAGAAACTCAGCGGGGTCAACATTTTTTTAAATGTAATTTTACATAGTATTTACTTACATTATTAATTATTACACGCATATATATTTATAGGCAGCGTGTGAAGAGTATTACCTATATTATTTCCAGGCATCTCTGTCATCAGTATAATTTTTAAATGAATAATACGCTTTATTCATTAGATATCTTTTAATAGTAATTTTAAACTTTCCCTTGGTAAGATCTAATATATATTTAGGTATTTTATTGTAAAATCGGACACTATTACCTAGAAAAGAGTGATCACTGGACTTTTCTAGTCTTAGTTTAGCTATTTCGTGTTTATGTGTGCACGACCTAGTATAGAAGATCATGGCCTTGATGGTGCAGCCGCTATTGCCGTTAAAGGGCACTATATTTCTTTAAATTTTATTCTGCAATAATATACGTTTTGACAGGAACATTCACAACTAAAGAAAACGTCATTCTTTCGCCGGATTTATATCACCGAACCTTTAGAGAAATGGGCAATATTTTAGCATCGTGGTGCTTCTTTATAACTCAGTAAGGAGGTTCATGCCCTATCTTTATATAACAGAACGAGTATGGTTTTATGTGCTAATATATCTACGTGATATAAAATAATATTATTATCTCAGGTGTAGGTGTGCAGGTTATTAAATCCTGAACCTTTTATCCCTGTTCGCATCTATTATTAGTTTGCCTTGGTTTTTTCCTTACCTATCCCAGCGGGAATTTATTATTATGATGAAGGACAGTGACTAAGCTGACAGGTTAACACATTGCAAAGGTTAAACGGCATCTAACCAGGCCAGTCTTAGGATAGGTGACCATTTCTTAAGATTAAGACATTGAGACCTAAAGCCTCAGAAAGTACGTTAAACCACCGATCGGTCCCGGTTGTCATACGAACATCTATGGCAGTAATTACGGGTAGTTGGAGCCCTAAAAACAGCATCGAAATCTCCAATGGATTGTGAAGGTCAGATAGCTCAGTGGATAACTAAAGGGTACCCACCCTTTTTACTGTAAAGTCTGACTCATTTCCTTTCGGTTTCAAAGTTTTCTAATCCCCAATTCGTTCGGGAACACATTACAGATATTAAACGTATCCGATGCGTCAATTCAGGGAATGTCCTATTTATATGCTAATTTACAGCCAAATCTTTTCAACGGTTCATACGAGATTGAGTAACGAATATACCTACCTACTTATCGGATTTAATTCTAAAACGTCCTGTAAGCTTATTACTTCTATAGAATATCATCATCACGTCTTTATTCCCAAATGCGTATATAGAAGCGTTCATTAAGCCAGTATTTCGACAGCCACTCTTGGTCCCAGGTGAATAGCCTTACTCCCTGTAAGGCTATTCCTCTAGGTCTTGTTATTTAGATGAGGATGACTTGAGCCCTAGAGACGTTTTCCCTCAAGCACCCTACTCCTATAATTACAAGGTTTACTATTGCATTATTAAATTGAGTCGACCTCTTATTACAATTTTATCAAAATTCCAGAATCTTATCCCAAGTAACCATAAACTTATTGTAAATTTACGCCAAGGGTCTCCGCTCAGAGGCAAATGCGTTGAATATATTAAAGTGTTTATGTGACCCTGTTGCCCCACCCTCCTGGTTATATTACTTACTCAATACTAGCTGATTTCTGCAGCTTCGCCCCCGTGGGTGTGAGGTATAATATAACGATAAAATTTTCCTGCCAGTCGATTTTGATAAAACAAATTGTATTACTTATATGCTAAGTGTTGCCTGAAGTTGAACTTAGTCTGATTTGTGAAAACGCATGAAAATCCATAACTTACATTTATCGGAATGCTTCAGAAGCTACTACTTATTACAAATTATTTTAAATAACAAACTAGCGACGCCTGCAAATTTCAACGCTTTCATTTTTCCAACATTTTTCATTACCTAGGTACTGCTCAACTTCTATTGATTGTGGTGTGATGTTATTTAACCTAACCCTTTTTCGATAAATGGACAACGGAAAGAATTTTTAAATCTGAACCATTGCGTTCAATTAAACATACAAACTATTCAGCTTTGTTTTAGAACAAATAATCTTACTAAACAAAAGAGGGAGTAAATTTCACTTTATTTTTGACTGAACAAAATTGTAACGACACGTGATCAATACATGTCGTAATTGAAGTGCAGTTTGGCTTTCGCTAATAAAAAGTAACCAACCAAGCTACAATACCCCTGAGGGGAAAGCCAACCGACTGTTCACAGCCAACAACTGACCACGAAACAAAAACGAAACGAGTAAAAATTGGACGCTCTCTCTAGAGGATACGATGCGTCAAACTGATATTGACTCGCCGCTAGAAAACTTTTTATAGACATTTTGTGTCACTTCAAATAGTTTTTATTTTCGGTTTCTAGTTATCTTGTCTCTGAGATAAACGAAAGAGATTGTAGGTACCTACCGTAGAATGGGAATTACTTTGATTGATAAAACCTTTGCAATTAAAAAAAAATAGGAAGATCTTTATTTCTGAACGCAACAGTTCGACATTTTTCGTGCATTGGCGACACTGAATGTCACTTTGCGGTGCTGCCCACACACTGCACGTACAACCTGTCGATATCTGAGATTTTAAATAACTGTCAGTATTGTTTTGAATTATGTAAGTACTTGAAAGTCCGCCGGGTACCACTGAAAATACCTTCTGCGTGCGTACCAGAGACGCCCGGCAACGGACGTGGGAGCGACAAATAAAATAACTTTCATTCAGAAGTTCAGTTTTGCGGAGAGCATGGTTGGTGGCTTTTTAGGTTACTTCTGGCGCTCTGCAAAAATCTGGCTTACTTGCAGTACCGAACAACGTTTATTACCCTGTCCCTCACCGGAAACTAGTTCGCGGAGTAATCGATTCTTCTGTGCGGGAACAATCATTACCTTGACATTGGCAAAATCATCGATGAACGATGGAGTCCACATCCTTAAAAGAAGAAGAACTTTATATCACCCTATACTATTAGCCACTGGAAATTCCTGGAGTGTTCACCATAGACGCTCGACAACGGACGCAGGAGCGACCGCGAGAATTAAAAAATAAACTATAATAATATGAGTACTACTAACAAGCTCCTGGCTATTGAAAGGAAAATGACGACCAGTCCTATCATATATATATATTTTTTTCATTTCTATGGAGTGACACTATTGTCATTTGTACCAATTTCACAGCAGTTATGATGTATTATTATATGAACTTGATAAAACTACAAAATATTTTTATTCACTAGATGCAGTTTAAATTATTCTTTGAGTTTTTGGAACTACAAAATGTTCGCTACCAACTTACTGTCATTATGAATACCTAAATCAAGATTTTCAAAGGTTATCTGATTGATTACAGAATGCTTATTTGTTTTCGACTGCTTCGGGAATCCTACCCAGTAACACATTATGGAAACTCTCATCATGAAACTCCATTTCATGTTTTTTTTAATCAGATTACCATTCTATTATTTTGATAACTTTATTATAATACCTAGTAGGTACTACACGAAATCTAAATGAAATGAAATGATTTATTTATTTGTATAGCTCATATGGCTCTTACAAACGTCAGTAAGTACTTAAAATAAAAAATATTATTGCTTCTACTCGTATATTTACATGTACTGCCAGATTCGCAATGCAATAGGTAGAACCGAGAGAAAGAACCTGGCGATAAAACTCACGGTCACTCTTTTTCTATACACGCTGATTTTATCACCGTCAGCAGTCGAAAGGGTTCGCTCTCGGAATCATATTTGGATTCCTTTCTTAACATCTAAATTACTGTACTGATAATAATAAAAAAATTTGTAATTGCTGTAATTCTTCTCACTCGATCATGTTTAACACTCAGACTAAAAGAATAACATAGACGGAACATGTAGAATAAACACGTGAAGCCAAATGACACTTTCAATGTGTGCGTGTGACTCCGATTTCCGTGTACCGATACCACTAACGGCATGTGCGTAATGTTGCCAGCAAATGAAAAAATCTCCTAAAAATCTCTATATAGTGGACATATGGAAAATTAATATTTGTTATAGTAAATGTTATCTGTAATTATTTTGTCATTTACGCAAATGATTATTATGATAAGTGCCTAAAATGAGGAAGTGTTAAAATAAATAAAAACGTGATAAACACTGAGTAAACACACTTTAATTACTAGCTTTCAAAAAATGTCTCATAATTAAAATAATCCTTTTTAAGATGAATGAACAAAGCTTCATTCCAGTGTAAGTACAAAGTACAGTCAACAACAAAAGTTGATTAGCACAAAAATATTTATTATTCTTTTTTACATCCCAATGCATGTGCCACAGCAATGTACAAGTAATTTTAGAATCCCCAAGGACAAAGTTAATATATTTCGTGTTTTGTTTATGATTTTGTGATCGGTTTAACAGCTATTAGTGATCAACAGATAAGAATTATTGGTTAAGCTACTTTTGTCGTTGACTATACATGAAGTAGATATCAATAGTCGTTAGGTTAAGACTGAGGCCTTTGTAGTGTTAGACTGAAATTAAACTACTGACACAGTAACATAAATATATTGGATGGCTGGGAGGTCAGACAGCGGTCAATTCCAAGATTGCCGAAATAACCAAGCCACGTATTAAGTAGATCCCGGACACAGATGTGATCGGGAGTTCGGGACTAACGCACGAATGATGATGATGATGATTAGAAACATTGAGGTTGTCAACATTGATGACACTGATTTTTTTTACTCAGTACTTTATAAATTCCCATAAATACTGCTAAATATTTTGTGGAAATGATGAAAATATTATGGCAACTCTGTATGATATGGCGGAGGTTTTGTGTTCCTAGTTTGTGCAACTAAAATATTTAGAAAACTGTTATGAAATCTAATAAGAAATAGTTAATTACTTATGAAACGATAATCCAGCATTCTTTCTATGAATAATTGAAGTGTTTTTACACCTTTTCACCACACAATACGGCATATTTATAATATTTTGTTCAACCGTGATCGCACGTGCGTACACACTCGCTGCTCACAAAGGAGTGGCGAGCGAAATGGTATCCCATTGCTATATAGTATCCCTTTTGGCGGCTTCACTCGCTAGTTATATTCGTTCCGTCTATGTTATTCTTTTAGTCTGAGGTTTAACATTAGTAGCAGTACGATATTTCATTGATGAATTGACGCGGACGGGGGCGCGGCGCGCTCGCCAGGCTGCAAGTCTCGCACACACACATCCATCCTTCGAGCGCTTCTAAGTACCGCGCAAATCATGTGTTAAGTATCTTTCTGTCGTCATATAAACTCGATAATAAGTTTTCAGTGATAGTTTCCGAAAGTATTATATAACATCTTATACACAGTGATACCAGGAATATAATGGTGTAAACAGTTCCTTGAATGATCTTCAATCGATAAGACCATCACGTAAAATAATATTCATTGACATAGTGTAGGCGTGAGCAGAGACGTACATACACCAGCCGACCGTGGTGCACCTGCTGACTGCGAACTTGTATCGCACGTAGGTTGAAAACAGTAAGGAGTGAACTTGTGGTGCTTGGGTCCCCTGAACAAGGCGAGAAAATACCTATACGCTGAGAAAGAGAGGATCACGTGATTCGGGAGAAACATACTATACCTACCACATTTTATTTTGAAATTTTTGCGGTAAAACCCTCAACACAAAAAAAAAAAACATGTGGTAGGGAGCAATGACCCCGCACAGTCAATATGGCCAGTATCACTACGAAACATACCTACTTGAACATAAAGTACATACTCCAATTTCTCCTTCGTACTTTACACGGGCTTAGGACCGTCTGTGATACCTACTTTATTATTAACGATAGTGACTTAATGACTTTTGAACTATGTAATAATAATAATAAAAATACACTGAACTACAACTGACTGCGAGGAAGTATTTCAGGCGTATTTAAAAAATTGGAGCTATTTACAAACAAAATCAAACTTACATACCTATTTCCAGTTTATTTACACTAATTTACAGTTCTCTGTACCGAAGTAACTGCTCGATATGGAGTCCATTCCTTTCGATACACAAACGTGCACGTTTTAATTGATTGTCTTTCAACTTGTTCAATGTGTCTCTATCACTTTTCACAATATCAAAAGCGTCCACTAGCGCACTGCGTAGTTCTTCGCGGGTTTGATACTCTCTGGTATAAACGAGTCTTTTAATTTCGGACCACAAATAAAAGTCCATGAGTGTCAAGTCCGGGCTCCTAGGCGGCCAAGCTACAGGACCACAGCGACCTATCCACCGTTCACCAAATTCACTATCCAAGTAGTCGCGTACTACACGCGCGTAATGAGCCGGACAGCCATCGTGCTGGTAGTACAAACCTCGTAAATACGTTAGAGGCACGTTCTCTAATAATTCAGAAACTACGTTACGTAGCATTTCTAGGTATGAACTACCAGTGAGATGACCTTCAATAAAAACGGGCCCTAATAATTGGTCGTTAATGATACCGGCCCAAATATTTACACTAAACCGAACCTGGTGTCGGTCTTCCCTTATTAAGTGGGGATTAACCAGCGCCCAGTAATGTTCATTATGCACGTTGTACACACCCACTCGCGTAAACAATGATCTTTAATTTTCTTTAATTCCAAACAATTTTATCATGGTGACCTTTTTTGATTAAAAAGAATTGAGGGCAAAAAGCTAATAACGATAGCGATACTTCCTTCGATATGCTCACCGAGCAAAGCCGGAGTGTGCCACTAGTTCTATTATAAGTAATTATTTATATTTGACAGTGAATTGTTCTAATATCTAGTCCTAAACTATCAAACAGTTGTCTCGTTTAACACAATTAACCTAGCCCTCATTGTGTTTGATTAAGTATCTGCAGTGGATGGTGTACGCCATAAGGTTTGGCGGTTAAGCCTTAGTGTTGACGCAAATAATTACTTCAATGTAGGCAAGGATCGGTGTTTAGTTGGAACTGTTATGTTTGAGCGTGTGTTGACTTGCATCTATTAGTATACATCTATTCAAGTTAATAAAAATCGAACGTCAGGAACTAAGTTCTTTACGCAACTGCAACGCATGGGTTTGGTTACTTTTCGTTGTACTAACGACGCCGACGCTGTTTTTCTCTCTGTTTCTGTTTCTGTTTCTGTTTTTCTTCATAATGGCAAATTTCTGCAAAAGTGAAAAGTTTAAACGGGACTTTTACTGGCAGATAGCGTATGTTAAATATAAGGATTACTCAGGCTACTTTTTATTCCGGAAATGTGCCTACGTGGGATTTGGCAAGAAAATTAGTTTTTATGTCTAATCAGAATCAAGTCGTATCATCGACTTTTTGATAAATCTATTAAATGTAGTAACCCACAATTTCTACTATTTTGCCACGGAAAGGTTGTGTTCAAAGGTCATATAGGTAGGTAGGTACATACGAGTGACGAGTTCCGCTCCTAGTAATAAAGTGAGTATGGGTGTTATAACGCTCACAATATAACATATATTATATTACGTGCAGACGTTTTATGAATGTGCCTGAACATTTTCGTCAGACATTATAATACTTAATAGTATAATATAGGTATATTGTATATAATACTTTAATATTAAATGAACATGACAAAGAAAATAAAAGCTTGTAATACCCTAAAAACTTTTTCCTAGTAATATTGTTGGTCCCAGGTATTATTACCCTAGAGTAGTCGCGCTATGAGCATTTTGCCGCCCTGGCTAAATAATTGTTCATAACATTTTATTAGGGAGCTATACAAGGTTATGCGTCTCAGTAACTTAGCGAAAACTCCTTCTGCGCCCTTAGTAGCAAGTACAAGCATAATAATATCAGGCAGCAGGTGACTGCAGGAAGAAGAGGTTTCTTTGCGCAAGTTTTGCTAGGCGCAAGTATTAACACAATGTGATCACAAAATAATTAGATGTCTTGTGCTAGTGGTGTCTTGGTCAGTTGGTAGAACGTTCCTCCTGGAAAGGGATCAGTCACTGGTTCGAGTCCAGCCCAAGACTATAGTTTTTGTGTTTCATTTTGTAAAATTATTTGAGAATAAGTTGGCATACTTCATTGCTTACTTATTAATTATTTATTTGAGAATAAGTTAGCATACTTCATTACTTACTTATTAATTATTTATTTGAGAATAAGTTAGCATACTTCATTGCTTACTTATTAATTATCTTGTTTAGTTTGAGTTCTATTCTAATAAATCAAAATTTGTCGTGGTCGCTGGTAGGACAGTAGGAAATTAGGACTGATAGCGAACGGTAAAGTGAATGTACTCGTATATACCATAGAACTGACGCAGAAAAGTCAGATTATTATTCGTGGAGGCAGGCATCAAGCACACATTATCCGCCGCAGAGTGATGCAGACGCAGTCGTTCGCTTATCACATTCCAGGGACCATCTGTTAAAAATATTTAAGTTTCAAATCAAATAAACACCACCACATTGACTTAGGTAATGCAATGATCTGTCTGCAGTTTCCAACAATAAAACAACTAGGATATACTTTACCTACTCAAAAAGTTACGAAACTCAAAATTAGAAAAAAAATACACAATATTTTTTATTTATGGTGTAGGTACCTACTTGTAATGTCGTCGTTTAATAAGACGCATGTGTTGCCAAGTTTATGCAAATTAACAAAGTGGTCGTAATGTTGACATACATTTTGAATGAAGTCTTGCAGACTCGTGCGAGATCTTACATCTCATGTGACGACATTTTTAAATTACTTGACATTAACGGGCAACGTTGCCAGAATTCTGGGAACCATTGCATTTACAGTCAGCTACAAATCGGAGAAGTAGTTGTCACAGGAAAATCAGAAGACATTTAATGTTTCTTTTGTGTAATTAAATGCCTCATCCTGACATTTCATTAATATTCTTAAAAATGTAGAATAATAGTTTCTTCCCGTTTTTTAGGGTTCCGTACTCAAAGGGTAAAACGAGAACCCTATTACAGAGACCTCATGGATCTCATGAATCGTGATAGATAGATGAAATTTTCATAGATGATGTATTTCTGTTACCGCTATACCGCTAAATATTTAGGGGGCTCCTATATAATAAATGTTATTATTTTGCCGATTTAAAAGATAAAGATACGGTACCTTCATGTGCGAGACCGACTCGCCCTTGGCCGGTTTTGTAATACTTTATTGTACATACTAGCTGTTGCCCGCAGCTCCGCTTGCGTGTAATAGTTTTCATGTAAACACATTACCGGAATATGCACTTTAGAAATATTATAATGCATGGTTTTAAAAAGAAATTATTGCATGTCAGACCACTCAGCACTCACTGAACTGCCTGAAGACTTCTTAGTGATAAGGCCGCCATTTGTACATACTGAAACCTGTATATTTTTTTGTACTTATGTTGTATTGCTGTACATAAAGAATATTCAATCACTCAATTAATCACTCATGGAATCGCTAGTACCTATTTACAATCATCCCATCAGTCTTGTAAGCGTGAATCTTAAGGTTTTTACTTTCACTTATCACTACAAATTATAAAACAAAGTCCTCCGCAGCGGCCGATCCGATCTTCATGCTGCATTCTGCACTGATTTTCATGTTGTTTTAATCAACAGAATTAGTGTTTCTCGGGTAGTTTTAGTAAAAAGTATAGCTGTGCCCGCGACTCCGTCAGCGTGTAACTCCTTGTGTGTTATTAAGTTAATGTATTGGTAATATTATTTAGATCACGTTTACATGAGGCTGAAGTACAGAATGAAAATACTTCAGCGCAAAGCTTCCGGGTAAACTATGTTGAAAGTTGACCCGTCCGGCACGTGAACATAAAGATTTCTAGAACTGCTAACCCGGGAAAGAGCGACGTACAATTGACCATGCGAGAAACAACTGACACCGAGATCTACTCCAGCAACTCGAAAAGTCTGCCCTTGAGCCTTATTAATTGTCATTGCATAACACACCGATACTGGGAATTGCGTCCTTTTAAATTGGAATGGAAAATTATTTGGTATTATGGGAATTCTGGGAACAAAGACGGTTTCTCCTGCACTGCAACCTGTTAAAATTTGAGCCTCAATTATATTTTGTTGCAACTGGGTTACTTTTAGCCGAGTTCCATTACTTAGTTGTGGTTGCAGAAAGCTCCGAACTGCTAAGCTATCGGGAGTTACACGTGTTATTGTGAGTCAACCATAAAAGATAGCCATATGTTGTTGTGGGATATTTTTTATATAATTTTAAGGGGAACATTTCCGTACTACATGATTTCTGTGTAGCTTTAACCATTAAGGCTGCCACGCGACGGAAGCTTAAAAAATGGAGTAACTGCTCCCGTTTTCCCAACTTTTCCCTTCACTGCTCTGCTCCTATTAATTGTAGCGTGATGAAAAGTATACTATAACCTGCCCAGGAGTATGAATAATAATTGTACCAAGTTTCGTTAAAATCCGTCGAGTAGTTTTTGTTTCTATAACGAACATACAGACAGACAGACAGATAGACAGACAGACAGACAAAAATTTTACTGAGTGTATTTTTGGCATCAGTATCGATCGCTAATCACCCCCTGACCGTTATTTTGAAAATATATTTTATGTACAGAATTTACCTCTCTACAGATTTATTATAAGTATAGGATAAAAGAGACATCTCGGTAATTTATTACTGGTTATCAAAATGCATAAAGACGTGTTTAAATCAATGGCACAGTTCTTCCAGCACACCTTAAATTTATAGAGGAAAAAGATTTAATTTAAACGAGAAAAGGAGCATACGCCGCGTTACACAAATCAAATCATAAACTTGAAGGGCCACAATACAATTATTGCATAGGTACAATATTAATATTTATTTGACAATATAAAAAAAAAGAATGCTTAATAATTTTGCAATGAGAAATCTATACGCCCGATAGTATATTAGGATTATAATACTTTTTATTAAATTCATTCGGCCATTTTGGACATAACCCATTATATATGTGCCCGGTGACGGCAATAGGCTTGCCCCCTATTACGTGGGACTGGAAATACTGACAAATTATGGGTGTGTAATGCGCTTCTGCCTACCCCTTCGGGGATATAAGCGTGATATGTGTATGATATGTGTGTTTGTGAGAAAACTATTCCACAATATCTTATTCTGAGTCCTACATAACACACTGTAAGTTCTCCTGCTTCTTCTTTTAGGTGCGTGGCTCCATCGTTCATCGATAATTTTCCTAATGTCAAGGTAAGCTTGATAGTTCCCGGCACGAAATAACTAGTTACTCCTAACGAGTTCCCAGTGTGGGGCAAGAAAACTTTTAAAGACGTATGTATATATCTCAATAATCGCGTAAAAGACCCGTTAGTCTTAAGTTTATAATGTGTACAAAACGCGAAAGTTTAAAGAAGAAAACTTTGTTTGGTATGGCAAATTAATGTCTGGACTTTTTGGCAACTGCCAGAGGTAACCTAAAAAGTTATCAACCATGGGCTCGTCAAACACCCAAGTCCACACTGTAAGTTGAATATAAAAATACACGTCAAATATTGACACAACATCCGCCTGATCTGTGCTTCAAATTACCGAAATGGTACCAAATAATTGTCGAAATGAGACCAAATTGAAATGGGACCACTAGGGAAGTAATAATCAATTAAAAAGGGTTCACTCGGTTCACCCAGTTCAAAGATATGAGATTACAAACATAAAGAAAAACATACAGTCGAATTGAGAACCTCCTCCATGGACACGATTCACTTTTATGACACTTTGTCGACCCCCTGTCATAAGTGACACATGACACTTCAGTGACATTTGTATTCATTCTACTTGGCGGTTCCTACTTTCGTGTGCTAACTGTAAAATAATCCTTCCGTAAGCCTTCCACTCCATTTATTTAGGTGTATATATCACATTTTGATGTCATACACTCATCGCTTCAGATGACAAATGATAATTTGATTTCTTGGCGTTTTCTACGCTCACCTTCTTTACTTTGATATATAAACGGCCGCGTTTATTAATTCCCTGAGTTCAGTTGAGTGAAATCGAATGTTCAATTTATTTAGAGATTATAGTAGTAAATGCTGTCTAGTGTTTGTTTAAATATTAGAATATCAGGTCTATTTGAAAATTATTTTTCTATAAAATATTACGATAATTGAGAACAAAATAGTACAGTACATATAAGAATAGTTTAAGCAAACTCATTGCTTTAAAATACAAAAATATATGGATTTGGTAAGGATTCATCTAAAAAATCAGTGTTTAAATATCGTTGTAACACGATACACTGGTACCGTTACGCACTGGTAACGGATGTAGAAATTATGAATATGATATGATGCAAAAATTCGATGTTGTCGGTAGTGGTCATCGTTTTACTCTACTTTTCGTGGTCACTCACACAAATGCAGAGCTCCGCTTAACCCTCGCGAACTGTACCTATTACCTATGTTGTTTTGTTTGATTTTGTGTAAGTATAATATTAGGTAAACTATGTACCTATTGGTAGGTTAACTATGTATTAGGGTAACTGACCTAGAAAACAGTTGCTATGCCGTATAAAAATATCAAAATACGAGTATAAGGGTACGCCGTTGGAGGATAAAAATATTTTACGAACTTACTTATTCCGACTCATAACTTATCGTTGTCTTGACTTATCCTGACTTATAGTTATCTTATAGTTACCAAATGGTATATATGAGATATTAACTATTTACAAAAATACGTATGAATCGGTCGTGCGTTTCGCATGTTCACGATCACAAACACCGTGACGCCAAATTTTAATTAAGTTAATCAATCAACAATTCTTTGATGCATGTTAAAATTTAGATGTAGTCTTAGTACCTAATATTTTTATTATTTTTATTTTTGGACATTCTCACACGACGTCATCTAGCCTAAATTAATATAAGCTTGTGCTATGGGATCTAGACAACTGATAAACATAGTTATATATTTCTAAATACATACATAATATACATAGAAAACGCCCATACTCCAAACAAAACAATAAACAAACATTTGTGATTCCCACAAATAATTTGATTCAACCTGGAATCGAACCTGGGACCTCAGGGCCGGCAGTCGCATACTCATACCACTGCGCCACCGAGTCAAACAAAAAACGCAAATATAAAACGCAAAAACGAACGGACATGAACCTGTGGCCTTCCTTTCTCTTAATAAGTATGTACTCTCAGCTACGATGGATGTAGGGCTGATATCTATTTTTTTTGGGTAGTACATAACTCCTAATCGAAAAACATTTGTATTGTACCAAAAATTAAAACCATTTCCGAAACAAAACTACTGCAAATAATTAGGCACCTCAAAATATTATAATCTTGACAGCAATTTAAGATCGTGACGCATCTCTATTTATTTGAAAGTACTTATTTTTTAGTTCCGCGGCCTAAGGCCGCGGCCGCTCTAACGTCTCTGGTTACAGGCAGAACGTATTTCCAGTGGCGCCCGGCGGTGGGCGAGTCAGCGCCGGGACCGCGTAGTGGGTCTGGGCGTGGATACCCTCTCGCTGGAGACCATGCTTCAAGCCAAGCCATTACAGAAGCAGGCTAGAAGGGTTGCGTGCTGCGGGGCCTTTGCCCCATAGCAAGCAACCAGATTCACTCACTGAAGCGGGATAAAACCCTACCCCAACGAACGCGGGATTCTCGTCCCGACCAAACACCCGCAGAGACCACAGAGGTGGTCAAAGTCCGCCGGGCGCCACTGGTCATACCCTCTGCTAGTAACCAGAGACGCCCGGCAACGGACGTTAGAGCGGCCGCAGCCTTGGGTAGCGGAGTTAAAAAAAAAAAAATTGCCCGGCGCCCGGCGGATTTGAAAGTACTAAGCTAACCTATCTATCCAAGTCGGTTTTGGGTGCAAAGGGGCTCTACCAACATCTTTAGAGCCCCAGCGACCTCACCTGCTAGTGGCGCACCTGCTGACGGTTTGTTAATTTATGGTACCTATGGAGTGGCTTCGGCCCCTACATGGGTACCAGGTGGTACAACAGTGTTGGTCCAGGGGGGTACCACCGTGCAGCTGTGCTAAAGCCCAGGCTGAGTTGCGTTAAGGGTTCAGCAGCTGCACCGCCGGGCCCGGGGCGATGTATGGTGCAGCAGGCATGGGACCAGTGGGGGCGAAACGGAGTCTAGTGTGGGTGGTGTGGGTCGATTCGCCGGCCAGGGAGACCCTTAGCAACGGCGTTGCCGCGGCCGCCCGCAACACAGTCATGGGGCCCGCCTGGGACCAACCACCCAGGAGGCTGCCCCACATGTTGCGCATAATCCTGATGTGGGATCACCGCTCCTGGTGGTAACCGGTGTGGGGTAGCAGCAGGCCTTGCATCAGGGGGGTTTGGGAGCCCTTCCGTCCGGCGAGTCGGCTCCGACCTAACCACACGGTTCTAGACAAAGCTAGCCCCTGCGCTTTGTCACTTACTGCTGCACCAGATATCGCCCTGTCTTCACGCTTCTTCGTCTTCAAAATTTACAATGGCAGTGCAACAAAAAAAAAGTAAACGTTACACAGCGGCCCTAGGAAACCCCACGACTTCACTTTTCGAGGTGGAGTTCACTAACGTCTGTGGACTCCATGCGAACCTCGATGCCGTCCACCATCACCTTGAGACGGCACGGCCCGCTGTGATGTTCCTGACGGAGACACAAATACGCCGCACTGACGACACGTCGTACCTGTGTTACCCCGGCTATGTCATCGAGGAACAATTTCGAGACAAAGCCGGGGTGTGCGTGTTCGTTAGGGCGGATGTTTGCTGCCGCCGGTTGCGCTGCCTAGAGAAACCCTCCAATTCTGTCCTTTGGCTGCATGTAGACCATGGCTCTATGAGCCAGATCTATGTGTGCGTCTACCGTTCCCACACAGGGGATTCTGAGACAACAAAGCTCTTCCAGTACCTCAGCGAGACGGCTGATGAAGCGCAGGTGCGGTTCCCGAACGCTGACCTAGTATTTCTGGGGGACTTCAATGGCCATCACATTGAATGGCTGGGGTCCCTCAAGACTGATCATGCGGGTAGGGACCCATGCGTTCGCTCTCTCCCATGGTCTGACCCAGATGGTATGCGGGATCACCCGGATACCAGACAGGTCAGATCACGCGCCCGCTCTGCTGGATTTACTGCTGACGAGTCCGTCACTGGTTCGGGCGAGATTGTGCCAAAGCTGTTAGACAAAAACAGTCGGCATATCGCGCCTGGATCAGGGCCCGAGCTGTGCGCAACCCAAACGTGGGCCACCTCAAAGCAGCGTACAACCGGGCCACAAAATCCAGCAAGAGGGCCTTTAAGAGAGCGGATGCCCAGCACATCGCGCGGCTTGGTCAGGAGCTCACTTCCCATCCCACGGGCAGCCGTGGATACTGGCAACTGGCCAAGGCCGTGCAATCTAACTTCTGTCAGCCCTCGCTGCCACCGCTGCGTAACCCAGATGGAACACTGGCTCACATAGCCCAAGAGAAAGCGGATATGCTCGCAGACCACTTTGCGGCTAATTCTCGGGTCGACGACCGTGGCCTGCAGCCCCCCGCCATCGCCAACTGTGGCTACACTATGCCTGACATTGTACTCAGGCAATGCAATGTACGGGCAGTGCTGCGATCACTCGACACGCGGAAAGCCAGTGGCCCTGACGGCATTCCGGCGGTGGTACTACGGAAATGCGCAGCTGAGTTGTCTCCTGTACTAACTCGTCTGTACCGCCTGTCTTACTCCACAGGAATCGTGCCGGAGGTCTGGAAAGAGGTGAACGTACAACCGACCCCCAAGAAAGGGGATCGGTCTGATCCGGGCAACTATCGACCCATAGCTGTCACCTCAGTCATCTGCAAGGTGTTTGAGCTCCTCATCAACAAGCAGCTCATGCGATATCTCGCAGATCACTCGCTACTAAATGATCGGCAATACGGCTTCAGGCCAAAACGATCAACGGGTGATCTTCTGGCATTCGTAACGCATGTCTGGGGTGAGGCTATGGAAAGGCACGGCGAGTCCTTGGCGATTAGCCTGGACATCGCCAAAGCCTTCGATAGAATCTGGCATGCTTCGCTTCTTTCCAAGCTTCCGTCATATGGTCTACCTCCTCAACTGTGCAGCTGGATGGCCAGCTTTCTGAACGAACGCCGAATGCGGGTCCTCTGCGATGGCCAGGCTTCTCGCTTTTTGCAAGTGAATGCCGGGGTACCGCAGGGGTCCGTGCTGT